>SKCR01005082.1:0-210903 GCA_019454045.1 Zanthoxylum bungeanum
ATTAAACCCAAAACTTAACAAGTTGGGGTTTTTCAAAATTCTCATTGTCTTAATACCAAAAAAAAAATCACACAATCATCATCACATCCCAATCAACTACACATAATAATCATCAAAATACCAATACTCAATATACAATAATTTGGGTCAAATTGGTTTCAAGGTTTCATTTCTTATTTTTCTTCTTCTTCTTCTTCTTCATCAGAGACAGATTTCAGCATTCAAAATAGTTTTCAGAAATATTTTGGAGACGACTTAAAGACCAATGAGCGATATTTGATAATGGGCCTAGCGGGCCTAGCACTAGCCTATTAGGCCTAAATCAAAATAAAGGCCCAATCCTAGTAATAATACTTGTTTCTATTTTAACCAATCCAATTAAACCAAACAAGAATCATAATTTTGGCCCAAATCCCTCTTTCTAGAGAAAACTATAATTTTCAAAACTTAGTTTAACATTTATTAAAGACTAAAAAGAAAAAAAAAAGAAAGAAAAAAAACCCAAAGCCTCTCGTTCACCCATCCCCCTGCAGAACCACCCATAGCCAAAAGCTTTAGATTTTCTTCATCTCTCCAACCAAATTTCAAAATTACTCAAGTGCATATCAACCCCATACAAGCATAGAAGGGAAAAATAAAGTCGTGGACATTTATTTGGTAGAAGAATATCATTATTAGAGTTAAGGAAAACTTGACCCAAAATTTTTGATGAATTGATGATCAATGGATGTTGTTGGCTTGTGGTTGATATTGTTTATATGTTTATTGTATTAAGAAATTAATATTTTTGAGAAATTCCCAAATTATAAAACCCTAAATATCGAGCTAAATTGAGGTTTATGAGATCGGATGTTGTGATGATGTTAGAAGGTTAGAGTTATGATGATTTGAATACTTGTAATTGATCTAGCTAGTGTGATGTTGTAAACTTAGAGAGTGGAGTTGGAGGGGGATTCGGCCAAGCTTAGGAGGAAGGGTGGGCTATTTTAAATGTGATATGAAGTATTGATTGATGTTGTTAGGAGATAGATATATAAAGTGGGAGTGGAGAAAACTTGGCTGGTGTAAAAGATGAAGTTTTGGCATTTCGCGCACCAAGTGTTTGCCGAAATACCTAGCTCATATTAAATTAGAAAAAC
This sequence comes from Zanthoxylum bungeanum, assembly GCA_019454045.1. Classification (NCBI taxonomy): domain Eukaryota; kingdom Viridiplantae; phylum Streptophyta; class Magnoliopsida; order Sapindales; family Rutaceae; genus Zanthoxylum; species Zanthoxylum bungeanum. Next base: position 1,140 of record SKCR01005082.1, read on the forward strand.
GAAGCATGTTTTATATGTTATGAAGAGTGATTATAATAATGAAAATTATGTTGGGGGTTTTGGATTGAAGGAGTTAATGAGAAGGCGAAATAAGAAAGTAAAGTGATAGTGTTGGTTTAGGATACATTCTGGACTGGCTGTGAAGATTTACTTATAGGTCAAGTATGTGATGTCCGATTGATAAAGCGTAAATTTTTAGGTAAACTAGACACATAGGTGAGTGCCATATCCAAAATTTAGAATTTTCTAACTTAAGATAAAACCGAACCGAATTTTTTAAGTCGAGCAATCTACTACCATGTACCCAGTTTTGCAGTTGCACATGTTAGTGTTCCTAGAACATGCCAATGATCTAATAAGCATGAAAACATGTTCATAAATTCAAAATAAGTTGCGGAATTACTTACATTGAATGGATTTGAGCTTTAAAATTTTGAGAGGAGATCTCCAAGATCCAAGCTTTAAGTGATGATTCCAACTCTTGAAGTAGTTTCCCTATCACCTTAGTTGATTTCTCCAAGTGCTAGCTTTGTTGATTTTGCAACAAAATCAAATAGAAGGGAGGAAGAAGCTCACGCCCAAATGGAGGCTTCTAGGGTTTTCATTTTCCAAAATGTGTTACAAGTGTGTAGAGTGAAAAGAGAGAGAAGGCTTTTTGGTTTTGTTAAAGGGTTTTACCCTTTTACCCAAAACCATGTAGTTGGGGTAATTTGGTTTCACCTAAACCAAGTGGTTGGAAAGTAAGTGGTTTTGGCATAAATGCCAACCACTTTCCAACCACCACTTCACATGTGTGACATGTGTGAAGTGGGCCCCACCATTTTGAATTCAAAACTCAAAATGTCTCTACGAACATTTGTCGCGGCGCGGTTCCGTTTAATCCGATTAAACGAACTTTCGTCGCTAAATAATTAAATCTAATTTAATTAAATGACGATGCCTCGCAAATATATTACGAACGTCGTTTATGAATTAATTCGTTCGTTCATATTAAAGTCAGACTTTAATTTCGTAACGAAATCCAATTCATATTAATATATCCAATATATTAATTTTAGCCCATACGAATAAATTAAATAGAAAAATCAAATTTAACTATTAAATTTATTTTACCTATTAATTCCAAATTAATCGCGTTCTCTCTCTTCCGAACACATTTAATCCCAGATTAAATAATACCTCAATAAATCCCAGATTAATTTTCTCCATCTTAATTAATCCCAGATTAATTCTCTCTCTTAATTAATCCCAGATTAATTCTAATTTAAATCAACTGTCATCGGTGAATCTTTGGGAAGCGACCCAAGAGATCCCTGGATATGTTGGCAGTAAATACGGTCATCGGATTATCCGAATACGTGCGTACCTCGTACCACGTGCTTACCGATTTACAAGACATGGTTGGCTTCTAGCAAAGCACTGTGCCTACCCAATTCTCCAGAAATATTCTTACTGGAATATATAATCTATGTCAGGCGTAGTATATGTAGTATTGCGTATTGCGATCCAATATCGAATGTCACGTGCTTGGCCTGGGGCTGGAACTGTGTCTGCCCCGTACGAAGCACATGTCGGATGTCTGGTAACTAGTCTCTATAATCGGATATACATGACCTAGTCATAACATCCCGATGACTGCAGTACTTAAGAGCACTAGTACCGTATCCTACGTGACATCATCTCCACTATGACTGGAGTGATACTTCCGTCTTGACATCACACCCAATACACTACGATTCTCAATATACCCAGCAGAGGCGTACACAGAACCGGTTAAAGCCCTGGACGACCAAAACTAAAGCATACCGATTGTCGCAAGCATTAGCGGTGCAAGTCTCAGGTTAAGACCAAATACACCTACCCTGATTTCGGACTTCCATAGACACATAGTCATACCACCAATGGAATTCCGAGGGGTCTATCCAGAGTGGAGCTATTTTCCGTACCATCGGTAAAACACAACCTCCTATTACACTTGCATGAGTATCCTATACCCAAATATATGAGAACTATGTCGTTATGATCTCACATAACACGCACAAATGTAATACTAGTCTATTCCGCATTATCGATGTCCAGTCTCGATAATACTACGACTAGGGATATTTAATGATTAATCCTTCGTGGACTGATACTGTCTCATATCATCTCAATCCAGGAACTAATCATAAGGACCTCATATCATTTATACATCTAGGTGATCTAATCACAAATGATAAGAGTGCAATCTCCTTGTCACATAGTTAATTTGTACAACAACACCATGATCTGTACAAATAGTGACGCTATGGGTCATAATTGTCCAACAGCACAGCCCCTGAACTTCAGTCCATAACTTGAGTTTATAGTATCATAATTGAGAACCATAAAAATCATCATAAATTAGATACATTAAGAACCATTCCAATAAAATTTCAGCTTCAGATTCGTCCTCAATTAATTACAGTGATTTTTCAAAATTAGACGTCAAGTAGTGAATTTTCTAACAATTAGTAAAATATAAGTTTCTGCTGCCGCACTTGTATAACTCCAAATACTCAAAAGATATTTATACATCAATAAAAAGAAAATAATTGATAATGAAAATATTACATTGACCAAGCATGAACTTAAAAGTGGTACCTCTCATTATTGGATACCATCCAACAAAGTTCCAATATAATAAATTACTACAAAATATACAAAATAAGAAAAATTAAAAATTATTAAAAATTATTTTTTGAAAAAAAAGAAGAGAAAATATCTTCAATTTTGTCTTTATTGATTAGTATTTTTTTAATGTATATCTAATATAATTTTAATAATTATATATTTTGATTTCAATTATAATAGTGAAATGTTTTGATTTCAATTAGATTAATATTTATCTTTTTAAAAAAAAAAAATTAATGCGTGGCGTATTGACGGAAATAAAAATATTTAACTTGTTAATATAATTTTAATAATTATGTTTTTTATTTATTTCAATTAAAATAGTAAAAAATTTTGAATTAGAATAATATTTATCATTTTTAATATAATTTTTTTAATTAAATTTATGATTTAAATATTTTACATGATGCGTTGATAGAGTAAGAAAACATTTAGCTTTTATAGATATGAATATAGATATACAAATAGATATAAATACAGATAAAGTTCAATCATTTCATTTCACATTTTTTGCTACAATTAAGGGTGGACAAAAAAAATAACTGAAATTGAAAACCTGAATTGAAGTGACAATTTTTTTATTTTCGAAAATAATTATTTGATATTTTAATTAAAAACTGAACCAAATCAAACTGAATTAGAATAATTTTTCACTAAAAAAATCAAATCGAACCGGATTAATTGAATAATTTAATTTATTGAATTTTTAAAAATCTAATCAAATTTTGTTATTATTTTATAATTATATTTTTTGCATTGTTTAATTTATTAAGTGTTTAGTGATGATTAATTTCATGAAATATTTATAATTTTTTGTTTTGGTTATTATTCTTTATTTTAAATAATTTAAATGATGATTATATCTTATGAAAAAATTTATTTATGTAGTTATGATGATTAAAAGAGTTGCAGTATAAAAAAATTAAGTAAATGTTAGATTTACTTAATGTTATTATTTTTTTTTTATTATTATTTCTAAAAAATTGAAAAAATCGAATCGAACCGATAATTAAAAATAATTATAATTTTTTTAATCGTACAGTTATTTTTTTAAGAAAACCAAATAATTATAATTATAATTTTATTTATAATCAATTTAACCGTACCAAATCATACCAAGAACAATTCCTTCACCGCATGAAAGTATGTCTTTGATAACGTATTGGTGGTGAAGGGTTCAGAATCTCACCTTGAGGTTCTGGGTTCGAATCCAGGGGGTGCAACTTCTTGTAAGAGCCTGGGGCAGCCGGGGGTTTTACCTGCGCCGCGGCCCAGAATGGGTGGTTTGGTGGCGGGGTTTCCAACGATTTCAAAAAAAAAAAAAAAAAAAAAAAAAAAAAAAAAAAAAAAAAAAAAAAAAAAAGTATTTATAACGCCACGCCAAGTCATTTCCTTCCGTCGTGTGTGTCAACTTCTTAATATTCGCCCACACACAACGGCGTATATACAACTTTAATGTTAAGTCCAGGAGCGAATTAGGAATTTTATGTAGGCTGGACTAAACTAAATTTTTATGTAGTAGGAAATTTGTCCCGATGAGAAATTATCAAATCTTGAAAAAAGTTTTACTAACGTATAAAAAAATTTTATCGAAGTTGAAGGAAAAATTCAAATACAATTAGACACTATTAAACTTATGTATTAGGAGGACTTTAGGCGGATTAAGTATATATTTTAGGTATTGATCTTCTAAATATTTTATATCTTGTCGATTTTATAGTTTAGATAAGATAATTTATTTACTTACTCATAATATTTATACCTTATTCGTTTGTCTCTTACTTTTCAAATAATATTTATAATTCACTATATAAGAAGTAATAATCAAAGTATGCATTTTGAAGCACATTAAATAAAAAAAAAATTATAAAAATAATACAAAATAATATATCTGAAATCCAAAAATTTGGTTAAGTTTTGTGGTCAGCTACTATTTAGGTTTCTTATTTTAATAGGAGATCATATTTTTATATTGTAATAAGTTTTTTATTTTAATTATTTATTATTTTAATTTTATAATTTAATAATAAAAATATTAATTGTAGATATTAGGTGCCACATATATTTTTTTTAATTGAAGATTATACAATATCTTCTTATTATAATAGGTAATTAAAAAATTATTTTTACAAGTTATATATGAAAGTAAAAAAAAAATTAAGTTTTGTCATTACGTCACATGATATCTAATATGTACAATTAATTATATATATTGTCGGATTATTGTGATATTATTAAAAAAATATTCGGATATTATATTTTCTTGTTATAATATAATTTTTATTTAAAAATATATAACTTTTATGTATATATATAAATTATTATGGTATTGTTGTCAATATATGCCGCACGTGAATCACATTTATCTCCAGTGCTTGCTGGGGATCATAATTCGAATAATTCAATTCAACCCACACTAATAGTTTGCAAAGAGTTGGCCATAAATAACAATACCCATTACATTGGATCCAAAAGATCAATTAGTAGTAACATCATATGCATGAACATTTTAGAAGCTGGGTATTTCAAAACAACTTAATATTCATACACTGGCTAAGAGTTATACATTACCTAATTTCATCAACATAACAATCCTATGAATCCAGAGGTTAATAGATTTCATGATCACCGATTCACCTATGCTTCAAATATCAAACGAAATCATGAACTTTTCCACGGGGCAGCTGCTACTTTTCCAAAATCCTGCCGAGCACTCTGAACACGTTTGTTAGTATCATCCACAATCGACTGCAGCCTAGCAACCTCGTACTCCACTGTCTGCTTCTTTAATTTTGTTGAACCAAGTTGTTCCTCCATCTCACTTATCTTCTTCTTAATCTCTTCGATTTCCTCACCCAGATTTCTCTTCTCTCTATTACGCTCTATCATCTCCTTTTCAGTGTCGTTTAACTCATCAGCAAGCTGCCCTTGTCTATCTCTTATTAACAGCAATTCATTCACACGACCTCGCAGCAACGTAACATCAAATCCATGCCTTTCTAAGTCCAGAAGACTTTCCAAAGTGCGATCAAATACGCTCCTAGAATCATCAACTTGCATCATGGATATCTTCTCAAATAAACCAGCATAAGTCACCATAATGCCAACAGCAGATCCTTCACGATACTCCTCTTTAGTTTCACTTAAAGGATGGAAATGTGGTTTTTGGGGCATTATTTGGAAAGCGTCAAAAGATTCAATGATTGCCCAAATTGGTGACTTCTTCACGAAAGGCAAAGTTAGATTCTCTACCGCATCACTGCCACCGTTGGAATCAATTTCATCAGTATTCATAACGTCAATTTGCTTTTCTCTCGACTCATTCAATTCAATGACAGTCCTACCAGATGATGATCCTAGAGGGGAAAAAATAGTTGTCAAGCACATTATAACAGCCAGGAGTGCATTAATGTTTAAATGTAGCTTACTTAATTCTTCAAAGCTTGAAGAGTGCATTCCTCCAATCCATGTTGAGAGCGGTTGATCATCAGCCATGTTGTTGGATAAATCAGCGATGTCCATGTCAACTTCTTTAGTTGCGCCAGCAACCTCTGAAATATCAGATGTTTTTGCTCCCAAAGCATCTTGACGAACTACAAATACAGAAAGGGATTCAGTTCCACAAAAGACATGCTGGATCTGTCAAGTATAACTGGACAAAAATGCTCCCGCTTTGATAGTAACAGCAGAAGCTAAAAACAGGTGTGGCGCGCACATAAAACTGGGGAAAAAAACCATATACATAAAACAGGGAAAAAAACCATATACTACCCTCTTGATTGAACTAGTCAAGTATTATTAGATTGTCGCTAATATAATTGTAATATGTAAATAGATTGGTTGTGGGGTACAGGAACTTTGTCCCAGCAGTACGATATAGTTATTGTTAGGGTTCCAAAAATAATCATATTAGGGTTAGTATTTAAACAAGTGATGTAGCCGTAGCCCTAATTGATACAGTTCTACTAATAGCATTAAATATATATATAAACAAATGTGTTTGCGTGGAGATGACTGAGTTATTCCCAAAGGATGGCCCAGCTGTTTTGGCCTCTTGTAGTGGAAGCAAGAGGTCAAGGATTCAATTCGAAGGGGATATGTTTTTCGGGGTGGGGTGCATGGTAACTTAAAAAAGGATAATGATTGAGCTGTTGAACAAAAATAGTAACTCACCATAACTGTTCTTCATAAACAAAAGCTTTTGGAATATTTTTTAACTCATGTTCATTTAAGGGTCTGTTTGGTTCAACGAAGGGGAGGGGAGGGGATGGAAGGGAAGATATTTTAATTAAATATATGTTTAGTTCAAAGGAGGGGAGGGGAGGGTTTTTAATTAGATATATGTTTGGTTCAAGAAGGGAGGGGAGGGATTTTAAAACTAATTTACTATTTTATCCTTGTAGTCTTTTATAAATAAAATTAAAACAATATAGGCTTATATCATCTTTGAATTAAACAAAGAATAAAATTAAAATTAAAAACTCTACATAATACGTGTTATTAAAAATAAAATTAAAACAAGCATCAAACCAGTAGGTAAGTTTGAATGGTGAAGCAAATACAAGAGGAATTTGTAATTAGGACAATTTTGGATTTTAATGTATAAGTAGGGATAATTTAGTCATTGTATTTAAAATTTTAATTGCTCACTTTCTCTCCCCTCCAAAACCCCCCACTTTTGGAGGGGAGCTAAAATTGGCTTAGGAGAGATTTTGCTCCCCTCCCCTTAAAAAAATTGAACCAAACAAACATAATTTAAAATAACCCCTCCCCTCCCCTCTCCTCCAAAACCCCCAACCAAACACACTGTAAATGAAGAAAAAAAATAGGAATAAAAAGAGATCTCAATGAGATTTGATTGAATTCCTAAGGTAACAATGGAATAGCACAAACATAAAATGGATTTGGTCTTGATTGGCTAGAAATAGTAAATTGATTAAATAAGTCTAAATCTAGTGATATTCAATCAAGACTTTAAACAGGTAATAATAAATCTTATGGTATTGAAAAATTTACTTATTTTGAAGGATTTTTTTATATGTGTGATTGTGTGAGACTTTTTAGTGGAAAATATAAATATCAAACCCTACAAAAAATCTTACCCTAACCCATTAGACTTTTGACGTGAGATTTTTTTTTACTGTTAGAGAGAAGATGAACAGACATGTTAGTCCTTCGTGAACAAGGTGCTTACTTATTAGTAATTTTTTTTAGTATGTGTAGTGCAGTTTCTCTTTTCTTTCATTCAGAAAAAGTCAAAGCTTTTAGTTTAAATTTCTTGTGAAATCAGATCCAAACGCATTACACTGAAACCAAAGTTAAGCAAACAATGGTCATGAACGCTCACACTGTTGAAAATATTAAAAAACAGTTGTTTCAGTCTTTTATTTTTGATATTTTTAAAAAGAAATTGTTTATTTGTTGATTAAAAAAATAAATTTTAATTAAGATAAATTCGAATTCTAGCTTGGATCTGTGTGTTTTCTGTAAATTTAATTAAGGTTAATTTTGGCTAGGTTTAGGATTTTTCTATGAAATGTATATATTAATTAGCTTGTGTTTATAATAGAAGATGATTTTTGAAGCGCAATGGTGTAGTTTGTATTGTTAGCTTCAATATTGTAATTTGTTGAACCCTAATTGTTGGATTAATGAGTGTCGATTTCTATTGGGTTTTTGTTGCAGGCCTACGTAAGAAGCATTAACAGGAACTTGAAAATCTTACACCAACACAATTATTGTTTTGCAGGCTCGTATATATTTTTTACATACATATAATTTAAATGGGGGATTCAGAACAAGGAAATAAAGGAAATGACTGAGAAAGAGAACTATGAATATTGGACCAAAGATGATTCCAATGAGTTAGGATGATTTATTAGTATTTTGATAATGGTGAGTTTTGTTGAACTATTTTTTTGTACTTTGGTCGATATATTTGGGTTATAATTTGCTTGAACTATTATTATTGTAATTTTCAAAAAAAACAAAATAGAGAGAGACGACAACTTGTATTAAATAGATGAATAACTATTGGTTTCATTCCATATAGTCTTGGTTCTAAAAAAAATAAACTTTGATTCATGCTCGTTCAAAAAGAAAATATAGTTGTAAAGGTTGAGGTATCCTCACCTAACCATGATGGAAAATTTAGCATTGACAATTCAGTTGAGAGTGACATAGACGGGAATGACACAGGAAAAGAATATGTCATTGAATTAGATAGACATTGCTCATAATTCGATTAAAAGTTGGTTGGTTAGCATTATAAAAGTTAAAAAAATCTATATGTGGTCATTTCAAATCTTATAAATTCTTATGATATAAATCTTTTAAAATCCAATAAATAAAAAATCAAGATTAAAAAAACTGTTATATAATCTTGTAAGTCATTACATACTTAAATAGTTTTTTAAAATCCACTGAACTTATTTATTCATAAATAATCTTTTAAAATCTCAATTGAATACACCCCCCTTAGAAAAGTTTAATTTTAAGTTCTAGGCTGTCAAAGGATCATAAGTTCTAGGCTGTCAAAGGATCATAAAGGAAACTGTTTTTCTTGACTGCAGTGGTTAAAAGCCTGTCAGTGATCTTAGGCTTCACATGGAGTTAGGTGGAGTGGAGATAGGTTTTAGCATTAGGTCTTATCAACTATAAATATTCGGTGTTCTAAAAATCGCTAGGGGCTAGTTGAGCGGTGGCAGCGCCTAGCCCTAGGAAATTCCTCGGGAACGGGCTCAATGATGTGTAATGAGAGATCCTAATTTATTGATAACCATAAAATATTAATTAGAATATAATTATTAATTATCATAAAAATATTAAATAGAATATAATTATTAATCACCATAAAAGAGAAAAGAATTTTATTTAGAATATAATTATTAATTACTATAAAAATCTTTATTAGAATGTAATTATTGATTACCATAAATAAAAAGGGGAAACAACCTTATTTAGAATATAATTATTGATTACCATAAAAATCTTGATTAGAATAAAATTATTAATTACCATAAAAAGGGGAAAGAACCTTATTTAGAATATAATTAATAATTATTGATAACCATAAAAATCAGGAAACTCTAAAGTAAAAATGTTATTTTTCATTTTCCACGGCCACCTGATTCAAGAGCTAAGCTTTAAAACTTTGCAGCCAAAATCAAGAATAAAGAAAACTATGGGACCTTCATGATAAAAACTATGGAAAACCTTAATTTTCATATATTCTTTCCTGCACTGCCCCATCACAAACAGCAGCCCTAGGCGGCGAACAGGTCGTGTACTCGCTGAACTCAGCCGCCTACTCACTGAACTCGACTGATTAGGCAGCCTAGGGCCTAACCCAACCGATTTGGGGGTAGGCGCAGCAGCAGGCCGCAGCCTAGGCCATGTTTTTTTATCACTGTAAATATTTAGCACAGAAGACGTGTCAATACTCCAGCTATCTAAATTTTGCCTGTGCGCAATCTAAAGCGCAGCACCTGGCACAGCCCAGGCCTGCATTTATGCTAGACGCATCAGCCCCAAATCGGGGGGATTAGGCGCTCAGACACCTGGCCTGCATTATCTGTTTATTTCCGGCACTTTTCGCTACCACACACTGCCGCCTAATTTCTTCCTAATTTCGTAAATTTTCAGAAATCCCTAATTTTATTAAAAAAAAAAAAAACATAATTTTCGAAAAATCCTAATTTCTTTAATTCTTTTTGTTTTTCATCAAATTGAATATCTAGAAACCTTACCCATCACTCATAACAATATTTCTCCAAGATCAATTTTTCCATATTCCCCCAAACTTTAACCCTAATTTCGGAAATCCCTAATTTCTGAGCAATTTCCTAGGCAGTGACTTAGGTGCTCAGTGGCCAGTGCCAGGCTACCGCTCAACTAGAGCCCAATATGTTTTAGAACACTGAATTTTTCTAGTAATCGAATTGGAGAACTTCTTCATAGTACATGCCAACAGCTACATTCAGCAACACCCTGGTAGGGAACCAGAATCATGTTGCCAATTATAACTTGGGTATCACTGGATATATCACAACCGTACACTTGATAAATAATTTGTAGGTTGTAGGCCCTTACCTGTAGACTCCAGTCTTTTAATGGAAGGGAATTCAGAGGCTTTAGTTGTATGATCTTTTACAACTTCAAGAAGAGCACCAGCAGCGCCTTTGTGCTCCTTACCTGCAGACATAATGTAAAGTTCTCTCTCTTGTGAGAGTGAATAAAACATTTATCCAACAATGGTTGTAGCTTAAAATTATCATATACCATCCTTTGGAGCCTTTGGGCTTACAACTACTAATTTGCGCGGTCTTCCCCTCTTTCTTCTTTGGCTGCTTCTTCCATCTTTTGGCTGCTGATTTAGCGCATAAGAAAAGACTTCAAAAACCAGAACCATTGCCTCAAGAAACAAACAAAACTAGGAGGAAAATACTAGAAGGCACCTCCAAATTCATGTTTAATGCAATGTCTAAATAAAGACCTACTGAGGAGCAATTATCCAAAACTGAAAGCAAGTTTGAACTGAGATAAACTAATTACATCATCCAGGTATGACAGAAAATCGGAGGAACAGGGAAAATTGGTAAGCAATAAACAATTTTACAGGAAATGAAAAAGGCTGCAAACCAATGTTTCTTTTAAATAAATCACTGCATAGGAATTCTACTTCTCTTCCAACGTGTAATTCAGTCATCACATTTGAAATATGCTTTGCTAAAAATATAAAAGAATGAAAATATTTAAGACTGAGATTTTGATGTTTGTTCAGGGTAAACTTGACAAGATTGACATGCCAATCATTTTTCAACCTATCCACATAAAATGTATCAAAATGGCCTCACTGGGAAAATAATTAAGCTTAAATGCTTAATTACATGTCAAAAACTTCCAAGACAGATCCAAAGTGATATAAAGCATGACTCGAAATATTAGGACATACCATACATACTGGTTAAAATAAAATCCTCCGAAAAGCTAAATAACTTTGTCCACAGTCCACTAATTTTGGTAGTTCTCCACTCTCCAATTTTTAGCTTAGCAGTTTGCTTGCTTTCTCCGAAAAGGGGGAAAAAATTCTTAGTAGATTGCTTACCACGGTGTCGTCTCCGCCTGAATCATTTAAACTCTTCTTCTGATCCCTAATAAGTTTTAGTGACACTTTATCAGATATCTGATGCGGAAATTGAGCAGTTGTGCCCCCTATCCCCTTGGCTTGTAATCCTAGGGTGACAAGCTTTTCTTCTTCATTATCTTTACCATCATTTGCCTTAAGTTCCTCAGCAACAGCTAATGTTGTAGAGATATCTTTACCTGAAAACCTTAAGTACAAAGTTAATTAACAGAAAAAATATCTAATTAATGCAATATATATAAATGAACAGATTTACCTGTGACTGAATTCTGTGGCCTTTTAATATGTAATTTGGTTGGTCTTCCCCCCCTAATCCCACTGTCCACTGTTTCAAAGTCCACTCCGAATTTCTGTTTCTTAATCTTCTGCTTGAGCAAGGAAAAGAGTCAGGGAAAAAATAGAAAAAATATGAAAATCATGCTTCTTGTGCCATTTCACAGAGTAACCTAATTATCCCATTGATAGTCATCACACACTTAAAATAAAAACGTTAATAGAAAACCACAATGAACCCTTTCAAACCCGTGTACTCCAAATCAAGGTTCTCAATATATACTCTAGCTGAATAACAACTTTTCTTTACACTCGAAAAAAAATACTTGAGCAATAACAGCCCCAAAATTATTTATTCAGACTCAGTTTTTGTAATGGCTGATTCCCAAACCTCCCACTGGATATTATATATATATGTATGAATGTATGCATACTGGTATGATGGTACCCCAATCCCCTTTTCACCCATGTGAGCAGGTTCAAACCTAGACCTATCGTACCACCACATGAGGTCTCATTAATTGAACTAACTAGCACTAGGGTGTGGGGGGGGGACTCTATTCCATAACATGAATCGGTTATTTACGGCTTCACTCTATGGTTGACGCATGGACCCAATCATAAGTTGAACACCTAAGGTTGGTGGAACTGTTATGTCCTGTTCACAAGTCTCTCCTGACCAAAGTATGGACATATAGGCCAATGTGAAGTTCAATCATGAGATATAAACATGTTATGAAGGTTCCAAAAGAGATTTCTAACTCACAATTCTCTTTCCCAGAAAAGGACTCTGAAGTTTATCAGATGGCTGTTCAACCATCACAGATTTCATCGAGCATCTAGTTCCTGTTCTATCAGTCTTCGTGGTGGCCAGACCATCATCTATTTCCTTAGCTGTTTCATTTTGCTTCTTCCTTACTGTGACTGAAGATGGTGTATCAGAAGCATTTCCTTTAGTCAACTTCTTAATAGGACGTGAACGCACAGCAGCACCGTTAGAATTAGTCATCTTTGTCTTCTTGTTTGGGGGCAAGGCATAAGCAGCTGAAGCTTCATGAATAGGAGTTGACTGCTCCTCCATCTGATTCTCTCTAACATTTGTCAAACAAGGTGTTTGTTCTTCACTTTTATCCTTCACAGAGCTTGAACTTTCATTTTTTTGAGTAACCTCAGGGATGTTGGAATTATTACAGGCATGCCCTAGCTGTTCTTGATTATCAGAAGTGGCCAAGATTTCCTGAATAAAAAACCTATTACTCAGGTTTTTTTTGTAGCATTAGCATAATCCATGCACATAAAAAATTTTAAGATGAATGCATCCTTCCATTGACCATTACACTACATAGAAATTTCTGAAGTTCTATAAGATCAAATAACTCAGAGCAACAGAAAATAAAACCAAACTAACAAGGAATAGATTAGACATCCCGACACTGTATAAACATTGCTAGGAAGAACAACACATGAATGGAAACATAAAAAGGTAAAAAACCAGCATGGAAGGTGGTCAGTACCCTTCCGAAGCAGACCAAATCACTCTGTTTCTCAACATTCATTCTCTCTTTTCATAAACTTACCCGTGATTTTAATGGTAGTCTTCCCTTTATTCATTATGCTAAAAAAGAATCATAGTTGATTTAGTAAGCTGAAAAACCACTCTATAGAGTAAAAGTTGATCAACCGCTCCATAAAAAAAGTTACCTTGGCACACATTTGGCGCATTAATGCTATAACTAAATAACTAATTTACATGATTGTAATCTTTCTACCCTTAAACTAGAATAGTTACACATATGCAAACTTTGAAAATCCATACCCTAAAAAGAGAAGGAACATTTAAACAAAATTTGTGCCTCGTGTATACAGCAAAAGGGTGGAAGATCATTTTTTTTCCTCTTGAATAAAAATCAATCCACTGATATATTCAAAATAACAGGACTAGGTCATGAGAAGAGGAAAAACGATGACAGCTTAATGAATGCAGGTAATTTACTCCTTCACTGCGAAAAATAGATAAAAACAATATACGCAAAAGCAGTAGTCAAGAACAGTTCCACATCACTACAAACTTAAGCAATACCCCAATAGTGCCATGACTAAAGGAGAGATGATACCTTGGATTGACTAATCCAGTTGCCGCCAGTCCATTCCACATGGGGCCTTATATCTGAATGATTAAGTTCTTTATCCTCATTTCCATGCTTGAAAAATACATTATACCTTCTACCAGCAAGAACTTTGGTAATTACTCCAGCCCGCCAACCAAAACCATATGATGTATCAACCCTTTCCAGCAACTCATAATTTTTGTCCACGTAATGAGGAGGAGTAGGTCGGATATGTTGGGAATCCAGAGTCACTTTAACTGTTGCAGCCTCCTCAGTATTTTTTGAGTTCTGATATTTCACAAAGAAAGTGCCATCTGCATTTTCTTTAATGACAATTGCAGGGAACCAGACATCACGTAAGCTTTCTTTGTTATCAACATTCACTTCCACTTCTGTACCAGGACTAAAAAATGATCCTGTTGATTGCTTCAAGAATTGAAATTAAAAAAGAAGATCACTACAACAGTACCACAGACTGCCAGCATATATATACACAACACCAATAATATAGGCAGATCATATTTAAATACAGCTCGACAGCTTGAGGAAGTGAAAGTAGATGATGACATGGCAGAAAAAGCTTAATAAAACAATATCTAACATGAAATTCATGGTAAAATGAAAGTTAGATTGTGCAGTAACTACAAATAGATTCAGGTAACTTCTGAGCTCAGGCACTAATAGCATATTTCAGCATCCCATTAAAGTATCAATAAATTTATGTTTTGCAATTAAATTAGGATACATCCATCAATTAGGAATAAATATAACATTACACAGAATGAATACTACTAGACCGCAAATATATCGAACTACGCATGAACAGAAAAAAAATCAACAAGGTAAAATAGGTAAACTACGGTGATTATTGCTTGCTCTAAGGCCGGGCTAGCATCTCATAAGATGAAGCATTCAGACTCTGCAGTTTGCACAGCAAGCTCTTTATCTTAAATGCAAAGGAACATGCAATGGATCCATTCATTGCCCCCGCAACTTTCATACATAACCACACCAGACAAATCACATACTTGAACAAAAGTGCAAAACAACAACGACAAAGCTGAGATCTTGCCTCCTAAAATAATATATATATATATATATATATATATATATATATATATATATATATATATATAACATAAATGGTTCACATTTCTTTTAAATACAAGCATGCACCAAACCTAGTTAAAAACAATGAAAACCCACATAATAAAACAGAGCAAAACAACTACTTAAGCACATTTTTTACAAATCCAATAATTAATTTCTTGAACAATCATTAAAAAAAACACCGTTTTTTTTTTCAACGAAGCCCTTCATCCAGAGCAGCCACTTAACAATGCATACCTGCTTTTCGGCTCGGACCCAGTAACCATTTACCCACTCATAATGCAGTCTCAAATCAATGGCTTCAAAATCAAGTACATCAGGTGGGTTATCAAAACAAACCCTAAATTTGCCGTTATCTAAAACCTTCCTAACAGTGCCAGTCCACCATCCATCACGATAATTGGCCTCGACGACTTCGTTTAACTCAAAAATATCCTTGCCGCCCTCTAGTTGAGGTGGCAAAGGCCTTATATAAGACGGGTCTATGTACTCAGTGAGTGGACCCGACCCGTCTTCAGTGACCAAGTACTTGTACTCAATTAGAGCTTTTTTGCGCTTCTTTGAAACTGATTTGGGAGGTGACTCCAGGATAGTGGCTAGGTACCACGCGCCTCGAAAACCATCCTCATCGCTGGTGACTTCGATTTCTAAGCCTTTACTGAAGATAATTTGAGATTCAGTGTCCGACGACACCATTTTGGATTTTGTCCTTTGCTAAAAACCCTAAGAGATTTTGTGTGCTTTATTTTTACTTGCAGGCAAAAACCGGTACACTATTAACAACATATTTTATTTTGTTATCTTTTTTAATTTTATTGTGTTTCCTATATTGGTTTTGGCGGGATGGCTAGTGCCTTACCTAGGGCTATGATTTTTTCTTCTCTTATCTACTAACACAGGAAATAAATTTTAAATATTATAATTTTCAAAAATAAAAATAAAAAATTATTTTTTTTATAAAAATAATCAAATTCGATTATGAATTTAATTTTAAAAAGAATTTATATCTATTAAATAAAATAAAAAATCTTAAATGAAGAATATATATATCTATATAATAAAGGAGAATGGTGTTTGAGGAAAGAGAGTGTATCCAACGGCTCTCTTTATGTGGCTTAATTGACGGCCCAGATCATTTCATTGGTAATTGGATGAAAGAGAGTGAATTGATTGATGGAAATGGTCAAAAATTTTCAAATTTTCAAATTAAAAAATAGAAAGTTAAAATAAAATCATTTAATTCTGTAACACCGTGCCGTAGGCACGGGCATCATTTAATTAAAAAATAAAATCATTTAATTCTGTAACACCGTACCGTAGGCACGAGCAAATACTGTAACACCGTGCCGTAGGCACGGGCCAAATACTATACACCGTGCCATATGCACGGGCAAAAACTAGTATATATATATATATATATATAGCATTTGTTAATGTATTATTCTGATTAAGTTGTTGATTCAATTACCCCAAAAGGCATAATCTTGCTAGTTTTCAAATATCTTAAATAAAAATTTACCGTTTAGATTGGAATATTGGTGAAGATAAGCGGTTAAAAAAATATTTGGACTGACTCACCCTTTATCTTTTAAAAAGAGCAAAAACATTCATTCATTCAATCATTTTATTTGTTTGAAATTTTTTTTATTGAGTTAAAAAAGATTAATTTTTCAAATATTGATCTATCAATATTCACATTGCAAAAACTAATAGTTAGAATTTGCATACTGAAATACAACATAAGGAAAACTTATAAAAAATCTATATAATAAAGGAGAATGGTGTTGGAGGAAAGAGAGTGTATCCAACGGCTCTCTTTATGTGGCTTAATTGACGGCCCAGATCATTTTATTGGTAATTGGATTAAAGAGAGTGAATTGATTGATGGAAATGGTCAAAAATTTTCAAATTTTCAAATTAAAAAATAGAAAGTTAAAATAAAATCATTTAATTCTGTAACACCGTGCCGTAGGCACGGGCATCATTTAATTAAAAAATAAAATCATTTAATTCTGTAACACCGTACCGTAGGCACGAGCAAATACTGTAACACCGTGCCGTAGGCACGGGCCAAATACTATAACACCGTGCCATAGGCACGGGCAAAAACTAGTATATATATATATATATATATATATAGCATTTGTTAATATATTATTCTGATTAAGTTGTTGATTCAATTACCCCAAAAGGCATAATCTTGCTAGTTTTCAAATATCTTAAATAAAAATTTACCGTTTAGATTGGAATATTGGTGAAGATAAGCGGTTAAAAAAATATTTGGACTGACTCACCCTTTATCTTTTAAAAAGAGCAAAAACATTCATTCATTCAATCATTTTATTTGTTTGAAATTTTTTTTATTGAGTTAAAAAAGATTAATTTTTCAAATATTGATCTATCAATATTCACATTGCAAAAACTAATAGTTAGAGTTTGCATACTGAAATACAACATAAGGAAAACTTATAAAAAAAATTTAAAATCCAGATTAACTTTGCAAAAATTAATAGTCAGAGCTGCATCCTGAAGTACAACAAATAATAAAAAAAAAATTATAAAAATAATTTTATGTAAAATAACAAATAATAATAGACTCGAAATAAAAAAAAAATGGCTAGGTTTTGTGAACGATTGTTGTTGTTGTTTGAATTGCCTATTAAACTCTTCTTTATCATTTTGATTATAAATCATGGGTTTAACACGTATTATCGTGGTTGGATCAATTAGTTTTATTTCGATATATTCTTTTTGAATATCCCATTTTTCAATTGGATTTTCTTCATAACTTTCAGCTATTGCCTTTTTTATATCATTTATATTTAGATGTGATTCTTCTAGACAATTTATTAGTTTATCTATCCTTTTACAAGTGTAAAGTATCAAATTTTTAATTTCAATTCTAGTCCATTCACCACGCTGGGTTGACTGAACTCTGAATGGTTTAAATTCCCTAGGGAGTTTTAATTAAATGACCACCAGGTATTTTGAATGTAATCATATACAAAGTTTGGATATATTGCGCAAACTGATGTATAAAATCATTTCCAAGAAGTATATCAACTTTTAGTTTATCATATGTGTAGGTCCACTTGATTTTTACTATTTTACTTCCAAGTAAAATTAATAAATCATTACCATAATGTGTTATGCTGGAATCTCCAGTAACACCTCTAATTGTTATTGACTTTGCCAAGTCTCTCCATTCTTTCCATATGAAAGATTTAATTAATGTAATTTATGATCATATATCTAATAAGGCACAGGTTGTAATGTTATTTTCTATAAATCCAACTTGGATGTATACAGATAATGGGAATTTAATTTCACTGGGCATTAATCCCTTACTTTTGGACAAAATATGATTTCATTATCTTCTGTAAATTTAAAAGAGTTTGTATTCTGCTAAAATTACAATTTGGTATATTAGCTTATAGAGTCTATTGTAGACTCGGATGAGTTTTCTGGAAATTTGTGTTTTCTAATTTTGATATCAATCAGATTGTCTGATTTTATCAAAGCATAGAGAATATATATAAGATAGAAGGGTTAGTGGGAGCATACAAATTTCTTTCTAGTATTTTACATCATAATGACATTATCATTATTAAGGTAATAATGAGATGTTAATGAGGTAAAATATTTACCTGAGTCTTATTTTCTCCGTGAAAGCAGTGAAAGTGGTGTCTTTATTATATTCGATATAAAGTTTTATATATGATATAAAACTAAGAGACTTGTGAGATACTCCTATTAATCGTACATAAGATATGATCTAATAAAGGACGCAACAAGACTATCTGTATGACAGTTAGTATAACTGTTTGACAGTTAGTGTGTGTCTTATGTATAGTATTCATCTTTCGTAAAAGATTATTCCTTTTTCGAAATAGATATTGATTAGAATGTCTAATCAATCTTATGCATCATAGGATGATGGCATAATGAATACTATATTAAGTGCGATTAGAGATATCAATTTAATTGTAATTGTTACGAGTTATTTTGATATTCTCTAGACCATAAGATGTGTCTTGAAACATGTTCTTTATCATCTTTAAGATATTAAGAACGAGTTTCTAATTAATAGAGAATGAAATTCGCAACCATTAGGGTCATATTAGTTTTGAGTCTTATTATGACGTTAGACAGTCTACGTCATAAAGAGTCAGAAAAGATGCAGTGGGAGTGTCACTGATGATTCCACTACAAGAGTGGAGTTAGTTGCAACTTATGAAGTATCGACTTATTAAGTTGCACCGTGACCTTGTATATTAGAAGTTTGGTATTAGTGTTGTGTTTGCGGTTGTCTACATAGTATTTTGGATTTGATCCGTAAATACTTAGACAACTTAGCAGCTGAATCACAATGTTGATATGACATCTGAGTCATATTGATGTGGAACTTAGTTTCTACAAAAATATTAATGATGCTTGCTAAGGAAAATGATTGTGTTTGTTGGACAAACTCAGTATGTCATAGCGGGCTTACTTGTTGTTACCTACCTCCTGAGCGCTAGGTGAGTTCTTGAGGGCCTAGAGTATGTTATACACATTGGGATGTGTATATGATACCATGGAATGACACTAGAGCAAGTGGGAGAAATTGTTATGGTTGGTGCTCTGAGCACCAATCTGGATCGTATTTATGTCTGATTCATGAATACGAGTAATACATTTTTCCATGATATTACTAATTTAAATGGTAACACCTCTTGTCTTTTATATACGTATTCGATCTAATTTTTGTTAGACAATTATGACCCATAGCGTCACTATTTGTAAAAGACATTGTGGTTTTTGTACAAATTAATTATGTAGCAATGAAATTTCATTTTATCATTTTGTAATTTGATTACTTAATATATATAAATGATAAAAGTCCATATGATTAGTTCCGGATTATAAGATATGAGACAGTATCAATCCATAAAGGTTTAATCATTAAATATCCCTAGTCGTAGTATTATCGAGACTGGACATCGATAATGCGGAATATACTAGTATTGCACTTATGCGTGTTATGGAAGCGTAACGTCATAGTTCTCATATATTTAAGTATTGGATACTTATGCAAGTGTGATAGGAGGTTGTGTTTACCGATGGTACGGAAACAGCTTCGCTCTGGATAGACCCCGCGAAATCCCATTGGTAGTATGACTATGTGTCTATGGGAATCCACATCAGGGTAGGTGTATTTGGTCTTAACCTGAGACTTACATCGCTAGTACTTGCGACAATCAATACGCTTTGGTTTTGGTCGTACAGGACTTTAACAGGTTCTGTGTACGCCACTTATGGGTTTATTGAGAATCGTAGTGTATTGGGTGTGATGTCAAGATGTAAGTATCACTTCAGTCATATGGAGATGATGATCACACATGGATACATAACTGGTACTCTAAATGGTTGCAACCATCGGGATAATATGACTTGGTCATGATTATCCGATTAAAGAGACTAGTTGCTTGTAATCCGATATATGCTTCGTACGGGGCAGACACTATTCCAGCCCCAGGCCTTGCATGTGACATTCGATACTGGATCGCTATACGCAATACTACGTATACTACGCCTGACAAAGATCGTATATGTTGGGTTTCTACTATAGTCCCAAGATCAATTTAAGCAATAAAAATATGTGAATACAATAAAGAAGTATGGCGGAATCATACTTACAATGATCGGATTTGCGATGCGTTGAACACAAAACTTTTTCTCCATTCCTTAAAGCTATCGGCAATGGCCTTGTTTGTGCTCCTTGTATTTTCGGTCAACCCCCATGTGTGCTCCAAGCTTGGGAATGGATTCCATGCTCAAGGGTTTGTTTCCCTATCACCTTTGGATGACTCTTTATGTGCTAGCATAAGAAAAATTTGCCACAAATCTTCCTTGTTCTTGCTTGTTGATCTCGGCAAAGAGAAGCAAAATTGAGAGAATTTGGCCCTTGGCCGGAAGATGAAGAGAGGAGAATAGAGAAGTGATGAGTTAATTTTGTGTATTTGGATTTCTAAAATCTAATACCAAAAATCAAAGTCAAAAGGTACAAGGCAATTAAGCCTTCCAACCACCACCATCATTCACAAGTGACTTACATCACATCACTCAAAGCGACAAGACATCCATCACTTGAATGACTAATGATGTGACGCGTTATGTGACTTGCGGGCCCCATTTGATTCTAAATACGAGTGGCCCCGCAAAAACTCTTGGGCTCGGGTTCGCTAATTCCGAATTAATGAATTTTCCGTTGCGACGTAATTAAATCAAATTTAATTAAATGATTATGTCTAGCAAAATTGCTATTCTCGTCGCTAGCAAATTAATTCTAAATTAACTCGTTCGCCCGAATTAAAATCTAATTTTAATTCCGCGTCGAAATCTAATTTCGTTTAATATATCAAATATATTATTTTTATCGATTAATTCCAAATTAATCGTTCTCTCTCTTTAAATAATATTTTATCCCAGATAAAATATCTCTGTAATTAATCCCAGATTAATTTTCTCTCTCTACTAATTAATCCCAGATTAATAATGTACGAGTCATACGTCATCGGTGAATCTTCGGGAAGCGACCCATGAGATCCCCGAATATGTTGGCAGTAAATCCGGTCGTCGGACTATCCGAACACGTACGTACCTAATACTATGTTTTTACCGATTTACAAGACATGGTTGGCTTCTAGCAAAGCACCGTGCCTACCCAATTCTCCAGAAATATTCTTAAAGGAATATGTGATCTATATCAGGTGTAGTATACAGCGTATTGCGTATTGCATATTGCGATCCAGTATCGGATGGCACGTGCTAGGCCTGGGGCTAGAGTTGTGTCTGCCCCGTACGAAGCACATGTCAGATCTCTGGTAACTAGTCTCTATAATCGGATAAGCATGACCTAGTCATATTATCCCGATAGCTGCAGCATATAAGAGCACCAGTTTCGTATCCTACGTGATCATCATCTCCACTATGACTAGAGTGATACTTCCATCTTGACATCACACCCAATACACTACGATTCTCAATATACCCAGAAGAGGCGTACACAGAACCGGTTAAAGCCCTGGATGACCAAAACCAAAGTATGTTGATTGTCGCAAGTATTAGCGGTGCAAGTCTCAGGTTAACACCAAATACACCTACCCTGATTCGGACTTCCATAGACACACAGTCATACTACCAATGGATTTCTGATGGGTCTATCCAGAGCGAAGCTGTTTCCGTACCATCTGTAAACACAACCTCCTATTAAACTTACATGAGTATCCAATACCCAAATATATGAGAACTATGCCGTTATGCTCTCACAACACGCACAAGTGTAATACTAGTCTATTCCGCATTATCGATGTCCAATCTCGATAATACTCCGACTATGGATGTTTTAATGATTAAACCTTCGTGGATTGATACTGTCTCATATCATCTCAATCCGGAACTAATCATTATGGACTTTTATCATTAATATATCCCGGTAATCTAATTACAAATGATAAAAGAGCAATTTCCTTTGTCACATAGTTAATTTGTACAACAACACCATGTTCTGTACAAATAGTGATGATATGGGTCATAATTGTCCAACAATCTCCCACTTGGCCTATAGCCAATCACTCAAGTGTCCTACACTTGAACTATGTACGGTTCGCTCTAACTTCTGCTCAGAAACTACTTTCGTCCGCGGATTTGCAAAGTTATCTTCTGATGCGATTTATTCGATCATCACATCGCCACAATGTATGATCTGAACGAATCAGATGAATAGTTGAAGTATATACTTGGATCGTTGATGAGTCCATTAATTCTTTAGCCTGTGTTGTAGCCTAGCTCAGCTGCTAACAGAACTATTCCTAATCTGATTAGGATTATTATGATCCTAAGTGCTTCTATTGCTGCCTCAGCTGCAGCAATATTCCGCTTTTGTTGTTTATTCGGCAACAATATCTTGCTTGGAAGATTTCGAGCTCACTGTTCCGTTATTCAAACTATATATAGTACCTTTATTACGACTTTTAGTCGTTATTGTCGGTTAGGAAACTTGCAACAGTGAACCTAATCACTTCAAGTTCTCCATCTCCATAATTTAATAAGGCATCCTTAGTTCATCTAAGATACTTAAGGATGTTATTAACATCAATCCAGTTACTATCACTTGGATTGGCCTATTTGTGACTCCATGTGCTCAAAGCATATGAGACACCAGGTCACGTACATTTATTTAATTAACGACGAAAAATGAAATGAGCGCGTATTGGCAAGTATCTAAACGAATTTGCAAATTTAATACTTGCCTCCCACTATTTTTTGGCGAGCCTCTAACCCTCTGTTGAGTACTCGGGAAACCTTGTTTCCTAGTAGGCTAGGATCCCGTTAAATAACACACAACCTTGACTTTGGCCAACAAGATGTATGATATTTAACTAGGTAGATCTCTAAGATCAATTGGATCTCATCCAATTCCTAGATCCAGTAGGTGGACATCCAAGTCCGAAACATATATATAATATATATGCCAATATATCCAATATATTTTCCTAACCTTTTTCCTCTGAATCAATTAAGCCTTGGCTTTGGCACAACAAACTTAATGATCCCAGTTAAGCGAGACCCATTGACCTTGGAAAGCTTCGTAATCGATGTCGATGGACAAGAAGTGATCTTGACTTTGGCCAACAAATCACAACTTGGACAAGACACCGATATGGAACAAAGCCTTCATGATTCAAACACATCCGCGATGGACAAAGGCCAACAAACCAGTGCCAATCTTGGATCTTGAGTAAGAATCACTCAATGGAAGGAAAACGCTTAATATGTGTTGAGGGTTTTTCGCGTAATTGGCAACCAATTAATTTTCTTTCTTAAGGTCTCATCATACACCCTTAAACATGCATTCTAAAAACATAATAAGGCGCGTAAATAAATTTAATAATGATATGCGGATGGATATTTAAAACAACTTGTTCCTAGAACAAATCTCTCCATTTCCTCTCTCCCGCTAGCACAAATCTTACTTCTACCCGATTACATAACACTTCTAAAGAAACCTCATTTACATTGAGGGGAATAGGTGAGAAGAGAAATACAAAGAATCAAGAGGTAATAGGCTGGACACGCAGGTCCAATTTAATAAATTCTAAATTTATTACAACAATTTCCAAAATTGCCCTCACCCATCTAATATCCATCCGATATACATTATTCATACATCACATCCATGTATTCACACAAAGCATGTTATCAATCAATCTAATCCAATTAATTAATCTGAAATTAATGACCATCTAATGTTCAAACAACGATTTAATTTTGCGCGAGTCAAACTCGTTTTAAGAATAAGTACTCAAAATACGAATTCTCGAATTATATTAAACTACAACATTAAATACAACTTAATTTGTATTTAATACTAATTCTATATTTAATTCCAAATTAAATAATTACACTTTATTAATGTGCCTTTAGCGACTTAGATTCTAAATCTAATCTTTTCGGGTCTCAAAGCCCAATTAACATTCAATGTCAATTTAATTAAAGTCCAATGGGCTTTCAATTAATTTATAAGGCATGGACTTTGGCAACCAAAGCCCAATAAGGAATCACCCGTTTGCCAAAAAACAATTTAGGCCCATTAGGCCCAATTAAAATATTAAAAGCCCATTTAATTATATTTGGACTTTATGGATATGGTTTTGGGCCTAATTGGATCCAACCAATTAACTTTAACCAAACTTGGCCCAACCAATCCCATTAAGCCCAAATACAACTTTTTTTTTTTTAAAATCGTTGGAAACCCCGCCACCAAACCACCCATTCTGGGCCGCGGCGCAGGTAAAACCCCCGGCTGCCCCAGGCTCTTACAAGAAGTTGCACCCCCTGGATTCGAACCCAGAACCTCAAGGTGAGATTCTGGACCCTTCACCACCAAGCCACACCCCTTGGGGGCGCCCAAATACAACTTTATAAGCCCAATCCAAATTTAGGCCAATTAATTAAATTACAAAATTCCAAATTTCACAATTAAATTAATCTAAAGTGTATAGCCATAATTAATTAACCAAATTAACATTTCCAAAATACCAATTTATATAATTAATCATGCTTATTATCATAAACACATGTCCAACACAATTAAATCAAAAAATCAATTCATTTTCCATGCTTCAACTCACGACAATTAAGGTTTTTAGTTCAATTCCGATTTCAATCCAATTGAATCCTAAATCAACATTTCCCAAGTCTTTCAAACTCATCCAATGATTCAAAAAACAAAAAATCACCATGACATTAGAGCATCCAACTTTCGGCTAAGCCTCAAATTTGGGGAAAAATTCATCCAATTCAATTTTCATCAAATTGATCATGCATAACACCATGTTATCATCATTCAAGCATATTCAAACAATCAATTTCATCCAAACATGCTCAAATCAATTTTACCCAATTTTACCCTAAATCCAATTTCATGTTTAAATAAGGCTCTGATACCATTGTTGGGTTTCTACTATAGTCCCAAGATCAATTTAAGCAATGAAAATATGTGAATACAATAAAGAAGTATGGCAGAATCATACTTACAATGATCAGATTTGCGATGCGTTGAACACAAAATTTTTTCTCCATTCCTTAAAGCTCTCGGCAATGGCCTTGTTTGTGCTCCTTGTATTTTCGGTCAACCCCCATGTGTGCTCCAAGCTTGGGAATGGATTCCATGCTCAAGGGTTTGTTTCCCTATCACATTTGGATGACTCTTTATGTGCTAGCATAAGAAAAATTTGCCACAAATCTTCCTTGTTCTTGCTTGTTGTTCTCGGCAAAGAGAAGCAAAATTGAGAGAATTTGGCCCTTGGCCGAAAGATGAAGATAGGAGAAGAGAGAAGTGATGAGTTAATTTTGTGTATTTGGATTTCTAAAATCTAATACCAAAAATCAAAGTCAAAAGGTACAAGGCAATTAAGCCTTCCAACCACCACCATCAATCACAAGTGACTTACATCACATCACTCAAAGTGACAAGACATCCATCACTTGAATGACTAATGATGTGACGCGTGATGTGACTTGCGGGCCCCACTTTATTCGAAATGCGAGTGCCCCGCAAACACTCCTGGGCTCGGGTTCGCTAATTCCGAATTAACGAATTTTCCGTTGCGACGTAATTAAATCAAATTTAATTAAATAATTATGCCTAGCAAAATTATTATTCACGTCGCTAGCGAATTAATTCTAAATTAACTCGTTCGCCCGAATTAAAATCTAATTTTAATTCCGCGTCGAAATCTAATTTCGTTTAATATATCGAATATATTATTTTTATCGATTAATTCCAAATTAATCGTTCTCTCTCTTTAAATAATATTTTATCCCAGATAAAATATCTCCGTAATTAATCCCAGATTAATTTTCTCTCTCTACTAATTAATCCCAGATTAATAATGTGCGAGTCATACGTCATTGGTGAATCTTCGGGAAGCGACCATGAGATCCCTGAATATGTTGGCAGTAAATCCGGTCGTCGGACTATCCGAACACGTACGTACCTAGTACTACGTTTTTACCGATTTATCAGACATGGTTGGCTTCTAGCAAAGCACCGTACCTACCCAATTCTCCAGAAATATTCTTAAAGGAATATATGATCTATATCAGGCATAGTATACAGCGTATTGCGTATTGCATATTGCGATCCAGTATCGGATGTCACGTGCTAGGCCTGGGGCTAGAGTTGTGTCTGCCCCGTACGAAGCACATGTCGGATCTCTGGTAACTAGTCTCTATAATCGAATAAGCATGACCTGGTCATATTTTCCCGATAGCTGCAGCATATAAGAGCACCAGTTCTGTATCCTACGTGATCATCATCTCCACTATGACTAGAGTGATACTTCCATCTTGACATCACACCCAATACACTACGATTCTCAATATACCCAGAAGAGGCGTACACAGAACCGGTTAAAGCCCTGGACGACCAAAACCAAAGTATATTGATTGTCGCAAATATTAGCGGTGCAAGTCTCAAGTTAAAACCAAATACACCTACCCTGATTCGGACTTCCATAGACACACAGTCATACTACCAATGGAATTCCGAGGGGTCTATCCAGAGCGAAACTGTTTCCGTACCATCGGTAAACACAACCTCCTATTACACTTGCATGAGTATCCAATACCCAAATATATGAGAACTATGCCGTTATGCTCCCATAACACGCACAAGTGTAATACTAGTCTATTCCTCATTATCGATGTCCAATCTTGATAATACTCCGACTAGGGATTTTTTAATGATTAAACCTTCGTGGATTGATACTGTCTCATATCATCTCATATAGTGATGTTATGGGTCATAATTGTCCAACATTATATTCCATTAAGAATATTTCTGGAGAATTGGGTAGGCACGGTGCTTTGCTAGAAGCCAACCATGTCTCGTAAATCGGTAAAAACGTAGTACGAGGTACGTACGTGTTCAGATAGTCCAACGACCGGATTTACTGCCAACATATCCAGGGATCTCTTGGGTCACTTCCCGAAGACTCACCAATGACGTATGATTCGAACTTAATTAATCTTGGATTAATAGCGGAGATATTTTATCTGGGATAAAATACTATTTGAAGAGAGAGAAACAATTAATTTGGAATTAATTGACAAAAAAATATATTCGATATATTAAACGAAATTAGATTTCGACGCGGAATTAAAATTAGATTTTAATTCGGGCATACGAATTAATTTAGAATTAATTCGCTAGCGACGTGAATAATAAATTTGATTTAATTACGACGCAACCGAAAATTCGTTAATTCGGAATTAATGAAACCGAGCCCGGGATGTGTTTGCGAGGCAACTCCGATTTTGAATCAAGTGCGGCCGCAAGTCACATCACTCGTCACATCGCTCGTCACATCATATGTCACTTTAGTGATGGATTACATTTCACCTTTTTGGTGAGTGACAACTAGTCACTATTCATGATGTTGGTTGTTGAGAGCCTTTAATGCATTTTTGGCTCCAAAATTTGGTTTGAATTTTTGAAAGCCATATACCAAACTTTGGTAACACTTTAGGCAATTACTTGTTTTTGGAAAACAAAATCAAACACAAGAAAATACTCTCTATCTCTCCCAAGCTCACATTGCCGTGAGTCATCTTCAAGAACAAGAAAATTGTTTTCTTTTCTTTACTTGCTAGCACACTTCAAGGAATCATCACTAGGTGATAGGGAAACTAATCTAAGAGCTTGGAATCAACACAAAGCTTAGAGCTTGGACTCAACACTTCTCATTTCTCCTTGGCCGAATCTTGCAAGGGATTTTTGTGTTCATCGTCTTCAAAATCCGTTCAATGTAAGTGTGTTTTCGCCTCACTTCTTTGAGTATTCATTCTTTTCATTACTTAAATGTGATCTTGGGACTATAGTAGAAACCAACAATTTTGATTAGATTGAAACTAAATTTGATTTAGTGATATGTATATATATTAGACAAAGACCTCAGGATTTACAACGTAGTGCACAGTTGCAACATAGTTTGTAATTGACATTGGGAAGTGTCACTATAACTTATATATCCTCAAATTAAGTTCCTGATCAAGATTTACTAACACGGGTCGGTTAGTAAAATCCGCTGAGACCAGTACATGTCGTATATCGGACTAGGTCTGATGGTTTATCCCAATGAACCATGAGTCTTGGGAGACTCGTATAGACATGTAGGTATTTATTTGATAAACACTGAACGACTCACTGAAGATTTCCTAATAGATAGTACACCAACGTCAGTAGGAATCTTCTCGGGTTGAGTAGTATATTGATTCTTTGACTTGCGATACCACTGTGGATATATGAGTTATCCTCCACACTTAGATGACAGTCACGTCACCGATCTATTTAGATCAAACCTCCACATGTTCGTTAGGTGTGGACTCATGCTCATGATATCCTGTGAGTATCAAGAAAAGATCTGTCAGTTCTGTGTACAGGGCATAGGTAGTCCATATGTGATTAGCAATCTGTTAAATCTATGGCCATAGTATACTTCGGAAGTGAGTTCTGAATATTATTTAGAGATTGCTAATAGATACGTCGACGAGATTATTCCTATAGAGATTTGACATTTATATGTATATCTCTTGTATATCTCTGGGATAATCCGGATACCTGTGACATAGGGATTATACGTATGCAATGACCTCAACTTGTATGATTCAGCGAGTTTATCTGTGGTCGTCATAATTTACAGGTGGGTGAATTATGGACACGAAATTGGATTTCATGACGGATATGCCTGAATCTATAGAGTCTCACTAATAAAATTTACTCGTAGAGCACTAGGGCAACTGTTATAAATAATACTGATTATTTATAACTCGTTTAACGGTTAAACGAAAAATTCATGCGGTCGGGACCTAACGGTCATTTCCAAAATTAATGTGTATTTTATTTAATACTTGATTTTATTAAATACAGATTAATAAAATCAATTTTTGATATTTGACTTATATCATTAATATATGTATTTGAGATATTTAATGTAAATATAATACATATATTTAAGATATTTGTATTTAATTATTTAATTATATAAATGTTATTTGATTAATATAATTAAATTAACAAATATCTTATTTCATGATTAACTTTTTTAATTTAGGAAATGACATGATGCCATTGGAACACATTTTAGTATGCTTTATGAATGGATAAATGTTATCTAAATATTTAGCTAATGTGTACCAATTAAATTGAAACAAAAATTAAAGTATTTGATTTTTAATTTTTGGTGAAATTCGGCCATTTTGAACTTTTGATACAAAAATTATTTTGTTTCTTTTTTTCACAATTACACAAGTTAAATAAAAATTACAAAGTGAGTTGAGAGCATTTTGAAGAAAAACCAAAAGAGAAAAAGCTTAAGTTTTTGAAATTTGTAAGTATTTCTAATTTTTCTTCAAGATAGAAATTGTTTCTATTAATCTTATCTTCAATTGTGTTGCTAAGATTGATCTCTCTACTCTTAAGTTTGTAGTTAAATTTGTTGGAAGCTTGTTTGAGGGTGTTATGCATGTATGATTAATTTATTTGCTTATTATTGTAATTAAGCTTAATAAATTAATTAGAAAATTAAAGTTGTTATTCTATAGTTAATTAGCCATTCATAACTAACCTATAATTATTCTTGATTAATTTCATGATGGTGAGACTTGATTGGTGTGGTAATTGGATGATTAAAGTGTTGAATTTTTTCAATTTAATATAAATTATCCAATTTGAGTAATTGGTGAAATTAGGGTTCTTAACCCATTCAAATTTTGGGGCTTTTCATATATATGATATAATTTGATGTATATTTGATGTATGTCAAATTTGGGATTGATTGGATTTGATCTTGATGTGTTTTGAACAAATTGGGTCAAATTACAATTAATACAAAATCTGGACTGTTTTCATAATTCTGGAAAAATATGGGCAGTTTCGGAATTCTAGAAAAGTTTCTGGTTTATGTTGCAAATTGTATAAATTATTTTGGGATTGATTTGGAATCAATTAAATATGTATTTGACAATTTAAGTACCAAAAGTGTATGGGTCTCATAGCAATTAATGATAAATCTGATTTTTCAGATAAAAATTCAGTTTTTATTTATTGAGTAATTAAATAAATTGGTTTATTTTAATTGCCCAAGGAAAATATTTATCGGAAATTGTTTCAGAGTGAAAATACGCGAAAACATCGAAAAACAGCGTTACCGGCTAACGGCTGCCCAAACAGTGAACTGGACACTGTTCGGGCAGCCCACGAACTGTCCAAATATTTTTGGGGCTAACATGGGCAGTCCCCATGAGTATTGGTTGGTCGGTTCGGCCAGAAACGCATTTTATGCTATTTTGCGGAAAAATATTTTCGCAAAAGTTTCGCGATGTTTCTATATTATTTACGTCGTTATATGATATCAAATAAATATGTTTAGGTGAAATATGAATGAATTATTAATATTTGATATTGAATAATTTATTCGTAAGTTTAAAAATTTTAAACTACGATTTCGCTTGAACAACGCTTCTTCCGCTACGCCTGCCTGACTTGACCCCAATATTACTTACATTGTTTCGCGAGCACTCCAGGTTCTAATCAAAACTGCCAAAACAAATGGCGAAATGTTGTCAGAATCGCAACTTTACAAGATTCTTGACTTAACTACGATAAAATTCCGAATCTTTCCGGAATAACCAAATCAAGTCCGATTTCAATGATCTTAGTTTTAGTAATCTTAAAACATCATTATAAACTAACCCAAGTGGTCAGTTAACTTAAATTCTCGGTTTACGCATTTTTGGAAAATCTTCCGAAAACGTTTCCGCAAACGCTACGGAAGGGTCCCGAACCCTCCGAACCTACTCGGATTTATCCAAACATATTCGTAATATCTTATATAACTCATAATTATCGTTAAAATCAAAATATATCCTTATACGTAAAAACCCACTTTTACCGAAAACTTGCATATTCTATCGGATCGATCAAACTCGTTCCGTTTTCACTCGGATTCTAGCGAATGCTCATATTCAATATACTAATACTTAAATAATTCAATTTATTCCAATACTCTATGCTACAAAGCTACTGGATACATCCGATAATTTAACTATAAACTTGAAATTTACGAATTTTTACCGGGAGGTCTTACCGAGATTTCGAGGGCATATACGGATTCCAAACAATCCCACGAACACACTGGAATCAACAGAATTTCGATCGGAGCTACTGTTCACAGTGGGTCACTATTCATCCAAATCTTCCTCCCTTATTTCGCGTGCAACCGAGCACGGATCGGAAAAATCGTCACTGCCATCTTGTAGTACTCTCCGAGAGCTTTGATTTGACAGTTGGTTCGGGCCGTGAAATTATACGACGAGCCGGGATCGAGAAACCCAAACTCGCGCACAAATCCACTATTTCTATCGTTCTCCGGCGATATGGGGCCGTTGTCGGGTGTTAGTCTTTGAGAAGCTTTTCATTTTTCGCAATTTAAGAAACTTAAGGGTATTTATAAGAAAGTTTCTGAATATTACATTATGACCCCCGAAAATTGCAATCAGGCTCCTGTCATGGGACTTTCACGTAAATTCATATTTTCGAAGCCCTTATGATACAAATTTCAAAACCTGTTCAACATAGAAGTTGTTCGTCTTGAAAATTTGAGTCTGATGGTTTAAGAATCAGCTAAAACGAAGTTCGTGTGCTATATTTATAGCCGAAACAAGAAACTTTTATGCGTATAACGATAAAATCAGAAATCGCATAACCGGTTCTCAGAACCACGCATTTTCCAACGCGACGAAACTTCACTTAAAAATATTCTAACCTATTTTCCAATACATAAAGTGTTATTTTCAAATAACATCGCGCTCCGAATTCTAAACTTCAATTCGGAAATCTTCCAGAACTATTCTGAAAAATATTCGGGATATTACATTTATCCACGGTTGCTGCCATGTCCAAAATTTTATTTAGTCTTGAGACTAAATTAGCTTCCATGGTAGTCTGGGTACCTGCTTAGATAGTCAGCCAAAAAATTATCAGCTCATTTAATATGATTAATTTTAAAGTTATAAAAACTTAATATTACTTGCCATCTTTGTAACCTTCTGAATTGTGGCTCTTGGGGTAATTTTTTGAAAATTAATCCCTTAACTTGGGTGTTATCAGTTTCAACAATAAATTCCTTAGGCAATATGAATAAGTTAAATATTCGAATTCCACGAACTACAACTAATAATTCTTTTTCATTTGTTGAATAATTTATTTCAGCAGTATTAAAAGTTCCTATTGAATATCAGCATATTTCGCCAATATCGATTTTTAATAAAGCTGCCCAATATAAATCAGACACATCTGTTTGAACAATTAGATTATCTGAATCTTCGGGTAGTCTCAATTTTGGTAGATCTTTGCATTCTTTTTTTAACTTTTTGACGGCTTCTATATGTTTTACGGTCCATCCTTTTGAATTATTTTTCTGTAATAATTTTTGCATAATTGCTATTTTTTAGCTAAATTAGGAATAAAGTTTTCTGAATATTTTAGACATCCCAAAAACTTTTGATTCATTTTTTTATCTGATAAAATATCAGGAAATTCCTTTATCCTTTTTTATATATGGGGTGGTAACTTAATCCTATTAGAACTTATGGTTAGACCTAGAAAGTATATTTCATTCTTTTTAATTTCTGCTTTCTTTTGGGACATAATTATTCCATTTTTTCTAAAAATTGTAGAGAAATCTTTCAAATGCATAATATGTTCATCATATGTTTTAGAACATACAAGAATGTCATCGACATAAACCAATATGTAATCATTATCCTTACAAAAGATTTTATCCATTTTAATATGATAAATTTGAGATGCATTTTTTTAATCTGAAAGGCATTACTAGCCATTCGTAGTGACCATTTGGTGTACTAAATTCCGTAAGTGGCACTGATAATGGGTTAATTTTATTTGCGAGAAGCCTGACTTACTATCAAACTTTGAATATTAATTTTTTTACTTTGGCTAAGTTAATGAGGGCATTTTTATTTGGTATGAAATATCCATCAAATTGAGTTGATTTATTCAATTCTTTGTAGCCATACAAGCTATTATTCCTTTTATTTCTGCATGATTTCTAACCATAAAGGTTGGACTACTATGTGGGCTTTTATTAGGCTTGATTAATTTAAATCCAATAATTCTTTAATTTGCCTGTTAAACTCTTCTTTATCATTTTGATTATAAATCATGGGCTTTACACGTATTATTGTGGTTGGATCAATTAGTTTTATTTCGGCATATTCTTTTTGAATATCCCATTTTTCAATTGGATTTTCTATTAATAATAATAATAAACCCCTCACTTTACTAATCTCTAGACATTCAACTTTTATTTCTATAAAAGGTTTACTTGAATATATTTCACCATAATTAGTGTTACTTAATGAAAATAGGACAAAGTAATAAATACTCATTACTCTATTTCCAGGCTTAAGGAATCTATCTTTAATCAGTTCAAAATGCAAGCTTAAAACATCGTTAAAATTTTTGTCCTTGAGACTAATACAATATTTATGATAACATGTGAATAATAGCTTTTTATAAGCTAAATTTCCTTCAACCGTTCATTAATGTGCACCTTTGATATTGTAAAACCTTTCATCAAATAGACTTATCACGATTGGACTGTCTATTCCTTTTTTAAATAAGCATTTAAATAATATTTGAATACCAGTAAGGTATACATATTGTATTTTATCTCTTTCTTATGAGATATTTTTCTCAAGACTTCATTTACACTATCATCAATCACCCAACTGATAGTCATATTGGACTATTGGTACAAAAAGCACAGTCATAATGTGACTTGGGTCACAAATTTGACTAGAGCACACTCATTACTGTTAGTCATCCAATTGATTGTCACATTGTGAGTGTGGTAAAAATATAAATATTATCGAGTTTTTTATGACTTAAATAAAACGTGATTGTGACTGTGCTCATTGTAGGATACTGATTTCTCACGAGGCAGAAACGTGTTAGGCATCGGGATCGACCTTGAAATTTTTTTCTGCCTTTACCCCTTCTTAGTCGAATCTGACCAGCCCTTTAGGACTTGTTTTGCTTATGTTTTTAACTGATTTTCCAGCCTCGAACAGCCCCTGAATAGCAGCCCAAAAACTGGACTGGTTTGCATACCAAAAACACATTTTACGCGTGCATAGTTCATTATTTTTATGCTGGCTGTTCGCTGATTTTTCTGCCACTATTTTAGACAAAATAATGAGTCCATAACATTCCCAAAATGTCCACAATATAGCCCTTAGTGTTCCAAAAAATTATGAGCAAAAATACTACGAAAACAACTCTCAAAAGAATAGCAAAATTGGCTACAGTGAGCAGAAAATTCTGCCCACTGCCGTGAACACAATGGAAAGGAAGAATGGAGATTTTACTTCAACACCAAATGGTCTTCCATGCTATGACTCGCTACCAGCAAAAGTTAGAGTGGGCTAGATTCATATCACAATCCCTAACAATTTAGAGATTAAAATTGTCACATATTTTTTTCTTTTTCTTTTTATTGTTCTTTTTTTTTTCTTTCAACACTTGAGAGAAAACAAGAACAAGGGTGGCTAGGGTTTCTTCCAAAAGAAATTAGGGTGAAAGGAAAAATAATTTTCCCTTTTTTATTTAGGGTTTAATTTATTGTCAAAAATAAGACAAACCTTTCCCTCTTACTTGTAAAATTAGGCCAATGGCCTATTTTTCTACCAAAAATATTTTTATTAAATGTCTTCATTAAGACATAATAAAGTTGCTAAAATAAAATATTGTAACTTCTATTTTTTAAATGATAAATTTAAAATGACCATTTTAAATCCACTCACTTCCAAAATAGAACTTATTAACTTATATATAAAATATAATTTAATAAATACAATATTTTAAATTAAATGATTATCTCATAATCATTTATATGAAAAAAAACTTATATTAAAATTAATATAAGTACCAAGTATGACATATATATTATTAATCATATTAATAATATATGCGAGCTTATAATTGGACTATCCAATTATATTTAATTTGATACAGTATATCGAGTTAGCACGAGGACCAAATGAACTTACAGTTCCGAGCTCCAATAATCTCAGAATATTAATTGAACTCTTAATTTAATATTCCAAATTATTAACTTTAAGTTATTCCACTAAAAACCCAAAGTTGCACTCTCGTTGCCATAGATATATTATATAATCTGAACTATGTCGGTGTCCATCGATATAGTCATTACATACGGATTGACCCTTTACAAGTATCTCAAAATTTGAGCCAGGTCATAATATCTGTTATACCCCTCTAATTATTTTTACCTTAAGTATCATTGATTCTCTAATTAACGATTTATTTATAACCATTATGAATATTAATATTTCTATTCGTAATAGAAAGAATTGAGTGTTCTAATCGTTCAAGTACTGAATCAACCCTTAAGGAAGATACTCATATACTTCTCACAAGAAGGAGTGAACTTCATATCTATGTAAAACGTCCCCAGCTACACACCAAACCATGTCTCCAAATTACTTTGTTATTGGTCGGGATTGCTACACCAACATCTCATTTGTAAATCAAAGGACATGGCCTGCCATGTAGGAGTTCGTAATACACTCAGGATTTAGATCAATCCATATATGGTCATCTAGTAGATTGAAATGAATTTCTTTATTTAATGGATATTATAAGAAACTCATTTCTATCTGGGTCCAGTCCTATATGATCACATCATATAAGGTGACTTCATTCTCATGTCACCACATGGACGATCCCGGATCAAGGTTGCCATAAAATTATAGAATGGACCGCAGCTATATATAAACCACAAACAAAGTACCCACTCGGTTTGCTCTCTATGAAATATTTTAGATTATTAACTTCAGACTTAAATCCTCTTGTGTATGACACTCATACACTAAGTCCGAAGGCGCATAAGTAATCAATGGTAAAAGAGATAAATTATAATATGCGATTTAAATCAAAATAATTTGATAAATGAACAACACATCTTTTTTTTTATAACACATAATTCAGTTCACATATTACATAAAGCTCTAGGGCATATATTCCAACAATCTCCCACTTGCACTAGAGCAAATGGGACATGTCACGTAATCCTAGACCCTCTATGTGACCTTCAAACCTTTACCCGACAAGGTCTTTGTAAATGGATCAGGCAGATTCTCTGCAGATGCCATTTTCACTATCTTTCTAAGAGATAATATTTCCTCTCTATATGTTTTCCTCTCATGTGGTTCTTGGTTATTTTAAGTTTGGCACTACACCACTATTATAACAATAAAGTATGAGTGGTTTATCCATATATAGAATAACTTTCAGATCTCCCAAGAAATTCTAGAGCCATACTGCTTCCTTAGCTGATTCGCAAGCTGCTATATACTCAGCCTCAATGGTGGAGAAATCAATATAAGATTGCTTAATGCCCATCCACATAATGGCCACACCATCTAGGGTAAATGCTGACCCAGATGTTGATTTCCTATAATCGACATTCGTTTGAAAATCATAGTCTGTATATCCCATGAGGATCATATCCTCACTAGAATATACAAGTATATAATTACTCGTTCTCTTAAGATACTTGAGAATGTGCTTCAGAGCCACCCAATGATCTAATCGTGGGTATGACTGAAATCTACTGACTACTCCCACTGTAAAACAGATGTCTGATCTCATGCATAACATAATATACATGAGACTACCAATTGCAGAGGAATATGGGATATGTCTCATTTCCTCAACTTTTTGAGGTGTCTTAGGATACTGTTCCTTTGATAAATGAATTCCACATCGAAAAGCCAAATTGCCTTTCTTGGAATTCTAAATCCCAAATCGCACAAGAACTTGTCGATATAGGATGCTTGAGACATAGCTAACAGTCGTCTCTTGGGACCCCGGAGAATCTGGTCCTTAAGTACATAACTGGCCTCTCCCAAATATTTCATTTGGAACTGGTTAGCTAGCCAGGATTTCACGACCGATAATATTTTTACATCATTCCCAATGAGTAAAATATCATCGACGTACAAAACCAGAAAACCACATTTCCATTAATGACGTGCTTATATACACAAGGCTCATCGACGTTCTACTCAAAATTATAAGACTTGATCGTGGTATCAAATCTTATGTTCCAAGATTGATATGCCAACTTAAGTCCATAAATGGACCTTTCAGCTTGCAAACCTTTTGCTATTGACATTGGGCTACGTGTTGGGGTTGGTGCTCAGAGCGCCAATCCGGACCGTATTTATGTCTGATTCATGAATATGAACATCCACTTTTTCAATAATATTACTTTCTTATTGGTTGCACCTCTTATTTTTATATACGTATTCGATCTAATTACTATTAGATTGAAACTAAATCAGATTTATTGATATGTATATATTAGACAAAGACCCGATAATATATAATGTAGTGCGCAGTTACAAAGAAGTTTGTAATAGACATTGGGAAGTATCGTTACTAGATATATATTATCAAATATAGTTCTGGTCAAGATTTACTAACACGGGTCGGTTAGTTAAATCCGTTGAGACTAGTACATGTCGTATATCATGACTTGGTCCGATGGTTTATCCCAATGAACCATGAGTCTTGGGAGACTCATATAGACGTGTAGGTGTTTATACTGGATAAACATTGAACGACTCACCGAAGATTCTTAATAGATGGTACTCCAACGTCAATAAGAATCTTCTCGGATTGAGTAGTATAATGGTCCTTGGACTTGAGATACCACTGTGGATGTATGAGACATCCTCCACACTTAGATGGCAGTCACGTCACCGATCTATTTAGATCAGACCTCCGCCTGTTCGTTGGGTGTGGACCGATCCTCAGGATATTCTGTGTGTATCAAGATAGGATCCGTCAGTTCTGTGTACAGAGCATATGCAGTCCAAATGTGATTAGCAATCTGTTAAATCTATGGCCATAATATACTTCGGAAGTGAGTTACGAATGTTATTTAGAGATTGCTAATAGATACATCGACGACATTATACCTATAGAGATTTGACGTTCATATCTATATCTCTGGGATAATCCAGATATTTGTGACGGAGGGATTATACATATGCAATGACCTCGACCTGTATGATTCAGCTAGTTTATCCATGGTCGTCATAATTTACGGGTGGGTAAATTATGGACACGAAATTGGATTTCGTGACGGATATGCTTGCATCTAGAGAGTCTCACTAATGAAATATACTCGTAGAGCACTAGGGCGACTATTATAAATAATGGTGATTATTTATTGTTCGTTTAATCGTTAAACGAAAGATACATGCATTAGAGGGCCGAACCGTTATTTCCTAATTAGTGTGTATTTGTGTTTAATATTTGATATTATTAAATACACATTAATTTATGTCAAATTATGATATTTGACATATATCATTAATATATGTATTTGAGATATTTAAAGTAAATATAATACATATGTTTGAGATATTTGTATTTAATTATTTAATTGTTAAATGATTAAAGTAATTAAAATATAAACATCTTACCAAATGATATAGTTCGGAAATGATTAGAGTGTATATTGTTGACTTTGCTTTAAAAAGAAATGGTAGTCAAATTGATTTTAACTTCTAAGATATTTGTTTAATTTTGATTAAATTTGAAAATATATATTTTTCTTTTTAAGCCAATTTCGGCCACGACCTAAAATAAATATAATTGTTATATTTTTGAGTTGCTTTATTTGACTTTAAGAAAATCATTAAATGGTTTGATGATGATTAAAGTAAGTTGATAAAGTAAACTTTAAATGAAACAAAAAAAAATCTAGATATTAATATTGCTTCAAATTCGGCCAAGGGCTTAAATTTGTGAGTATATATTGTAAAATGCGTTTTTGACCGAACCGACTACCCAACACTTATGGGGACTGCCTAGGTCAGCCCCAATAGTGTTAGGGCAGTTCATTGGCTGCCCGAACAGTGACAAATTCACTGTTTGGACAGTCGTCAGCCGGTTGACTCAAAAGTCACCCGGTAACGCCTTTTTTTGGCCGTTTTCGCTTATTTCAACTCCGAAATACTTTCCGGTAATTATTCCAACTCCCAAAACACATCCAATACATTCACAAGACATCGTTTTCACCATCAAAATAGAACAAACTCCAGGTCTGATCCAGAACAGAAAAATGCCAAATTTCATGCTTTAAATCCAAATTTTCAAGATTAATCTAATTAATCATAACATCAATCAAAGTCACCACACATGAATCACCCAAGAACAATTATATGCATTAAAATAGTGGTCATAAAACTCTAGAATGGCAACATATCATCAAATGGACAAATTGGCCTAATATTACAATAATATCAACCAAAACTACTTCACACATGTCAAAAAGCTTCTAATTCATCCACCATAACCATAAACCCCAAATTTTCAGAATTAAAGGATCCTTAGAACTATTCCAAGAATTTAAGAAAATATGAAAACAATTTCCAAGCTGGGGTAATAGAAGATTACCTTTTAATTTCTTGATTTCCAAGCTTTTCTTGAATTTTTTCCTTCATTTCTTCATGATTTATTCAAACCAAATTTTAGGGTTCATATTGAAAGTGGTTCGGCCATGGTGGAGGGTTCATTGAAGATGAAAATAATTTTCCCTTTTAATCTCTTCATGACCGACTTTGGGTATAGTAGGGGCATTTTTGTCATTTTTGATTTTAATCAAATTAAATGAATTAAACTTTATGTTATCCAATCAAAATTGCACACATTAAGTTTAATTTAAATAATGCCATATGTTCCAATAATAATCAAACAAGTTTCATAACATTTATGGAAAAAG
Source organism: Zanthoxylum bungeanum (assembly GCA_019454045.1). Taxonomy (NCBI): domain Eukaryota; kingdom Viridiplantae; phylum Streptophyta; class Magnoliopsida; order Sapindales; family Rutaceae; genus Zanthoxylum; species Zanthoxylum bungeanum. Next base: position 41,876 of record SKCR01005082.1, read on the forward strand.
TTTAATTAATTAATCATTTAAATATTTATCAATTAAATATCCAAATAATCAATTAATATAATTATTATTATATATGTATTTTTATTTACAATAAATAACAAATACATATATTTATGGCATATGTCAAAATCTCATTCGACGAATAATTAATGTGTATCTAATCGTATTATGTATCAAATAAAAATGCACAATAATTACAATCGGACAAAATCCCCTAATGCATGTGTTATCGTTTAACCAATTAAACGATTCGAATTAACTCACTTAATCCGATGAAGTATTATGAATAATCTGTATTATTCATATCGTGTTGCCCAAGTGCTCAACGAGTACATTTCATATTGTGGGACTCTCTAAGTTTAGGTTTATCCGTCACGAAATCCAATTTCGTGTCCATAATCCACCCACTCATGGATTATGAGGACCACATATAATCTTGCTAAACTATACAAGCCGAGGTCATTGCATACGTATAATCCCTCCATCACAGACTATCCATATTATACCTGGGATATAGATGAGAACGTCAAATCCGTTCGGTATAATATAGTCGACTTTCAATTTATGATCTCTAAATAACACTCGGAACTAATTTCCGAAGTTATACCATGGCCATGGATTCATTAGATCGTAAATACGTGAGGATGCCTATGCCATGTACACAGGACTGACAGATCCTATCTTGATACGCACTGGATATCATGAGCATCAGTCCACACCCAACGAACATGTGGAGGTCTGATCATGAATAGATCGGTGACGTGACTGCCATCAAAGTGTGGAGGACAACTCATATATCCCACTGTGGTATCTCAAGTCAAATGACCACTATGCTCGCTCAACTCGAGAATATTCCTATTGACGTTGGTGTACCATCTATTAGGAAATCTTCAGTGAGTCATTCAGTGCTTATCAAATAAACACCTATATGTCTATATGAGTCTCCCGAGACTCATGGTTCACTGGGATAAACCATCGGATCAAGTCACGATATACGACATGTATTGGTCTCATCGGATTTTACTAACCGACCCGTGTTAGTAAATCTTGACTAGGAACTTTATTTAAGGATATACATCTTATGGTGAGCTTCCCAATGTCAATTAAAAACTACGTTGTAACTGCGCACTATATTGTAAATCCTAGGGTCTTTGTCTAATATACACATATCACTAAACCAGATTTAGTTTCGATCTAATCATAATCAGATATCTAATCGTAATTAGATCGAATAAGTGTATAAAAGTCAAAGGTGCTACCATTAAATTAGTAATATTATGGAAAATAGAATTGCTCGTATTTATGAATCAGACATAAATACCATCCAGATTGGCACTCTGAGCACCAACCCTAACATTGAACTCCCTCATATAGTCCTCATCAAGAAATGTAGTGTTTGTCGCGACCTATTTTTGGTAGGCATCGCACACAGTTTGGCCAGAATTTTTGCCTGGCTCGGGAGGAAATTCCTCTATCAGGACAAACTTAAGGTCTTCACTGACCAAGATGGCGTTCATGTTACTCTTCCATTTTACATAGTTTTCTCTCGTTAGTTTTTCATTTGAGAGAATTGAAATTATTAGAGAAACCATCGCTAAAAATAAATTAAGCATGCATTTTAATTTTTATTCATCTTATATTAAAATCATCAAAACATTTAAGAATGAAATTAAACATGATGCGTGTACCATGTATAATGAATTAGAAACCTAAAAGAATTACTATGCCATAGAAATCTATCATCCCACAAATAAGTACCGCCATAGGGTAGGTTAAGTATTTGCATGATAGATCGAGACAATCTCAATTGATTAATATATGTGGGAATAACTCTTATTCCTATATTAACAACCACCGTTTGTCAAGGAATTTTTGATTAACCTTTAATCATTCCTTTGTGAGTGTAACCCATTATTTCAGAACCCTTGGACTTAACTAGTGAAGTGCCGCCATAGGGTAGGTCAGTTCACAAGATGTATCTAGAATTCCTATCCTCTCGGAATCCGAACTTGATATTGACCCAAAATGGACACCAACCGCAGGACGACAAAAATAAAGCAGTCTTGAGGTGGCTTTTGAATCTCACGTTTTCGGACCAACAACGGAGACAACGAGATATATTGTCATATATCCTTCTCTCACTCAATATTTTTAATTTAAAGGTTTCTACTTAAAATATCTAATATTTTAATTCGCTAGTGTCTACAAGATTTTGGGCGGCTAAAACATAAGTCAACTTTACACTAGTGTAATATTAGTGATATATCTAATTTTAACTCTTAAAATTTATTCACTAATTCTAATTAATCCCAACTAATATTTAGCTTAATTAAACTAATTTAATAAAGTTTACTTTAGTGACCTAATCAATTTTGACTCTTAAAATTTTTAGCTCATTAACAAGTTTAAAATTAGAAATTCAAAAGGGACGAAATTTTAATTAAACTATTTAATTAAAATAAATATTTTATAAATTCTAATGGTATGTAGAATTGTATCCCGAGTGCATACCACACTACCGTCCATTCGAAATCGGCTATGAATTTACATCTGGGTTTTCATCCGATATACCAAGGAAAAATATAATGCACTTATAAAGCCCATATTTATATTTAAATTTTGAATTTCCAATTTTAAAAAATTAAAATAATTAATCTTATTAATTTATTTTCATGCATATCATATTCCAATTTAACTCTTTTAAATTTCATAAAATCAAATTTTATGACTAAAATATCCATGCATCTATTAAATGTTATGGCATGTGAAAATGAAAGAGTAGGCACCATAAATTATATGACATGTTATTCAAACATTTCGAATTAAACATACATATAACATAAAATTAAATTTGCATTGATCGAACTCTTATTTTTCCTATACTAATCTAATTAGTACAAAAATCACCAGGACATCTATTGGTCTTTAAATCTCTTTTTGTGGAATGGTGTTAAGTTGTATGCAACATCGGCTCCACAATTACATGAAATTGATACAACTTAACAATTTTACATCGAAAAAAATATTAACAACACTTGTAAAATAAGCCTTATGGTCTTACATTCCCAAAAATAAAATAACATAAAAATAAGAGCCGGAAAAATTTACGATCAATGCAATACATTCATCACATGAACTTAAACATAAGCATTCATCACATGAATATAAGATTTGTGCCAAAACTTCCACAATATAGCCCTTAGTGCTTCCAAAAATTCTGTACAATCCGGTAATCCCGACGATGACTATGTTATAGGCGGCATGATAAATGACATAAATCATGTTCAAGCATGTGGGCGTGTGTAGAATTACTCTTTGGATATTTGATAATTTCCTCGTAGTTCCGATACCGAATTTATCCCAAGATTCATTCCGGAAAGCCCATGGTATTTGGGCCATAAATTCTTCATACGATCTCTGATATTTATAAAGATTATATCGTCGAAAATCTAAGACAAAGATCTACAACTCTTATGTTGAATATTTTTCCAAATTCTGAGAGGAACTAGGACGAATTTGGTCATTTTTGCAGACTTTCTACACAGTGGCGAAAATAAGAAATAAGAAAAGAATTACCCTAACAACCCAAGCCCATTACATTTCTCATTTTGGCCCAACAACCTTCAATATTTTCCAAGCCCTTAGACTCCTCTAGAAAGAACTAAATTAATCAAGAATAGTAATAAAAGTCATTAGTCCCTAGTATTTAATTGGAAGAACTATTCATTCATCATGAATATTTTGAGAATGGAAGAAAACATGGGAAATGGAGAGGAAGAAGAAAGAAGAAGGGAAGAAGAGATAGCCATTTTCTTGCCAAAATTAAAGAAGAGTCAACGCAAACCAATCCCTACAAGTTAGGAAGAAAGATATCAAGCCTAGAAGACTTCAATTGTGAAGAAAATCAAGTGAAATTAGGTAAGGAAATCTTAACCCAAAACTTGTATTGTGGAATTTTAATGGTGTGATTCTATGTTAGAGTTATTGGTATACTAGGGAGTACATTTAGGTGGATAATTAACAAGGAAATTGATTGCGTTATGAAATGTCTAAATTTTTGGAAATCCTAGAAGTTGAGCTACAAGATTGATGAGATTAAAGGGTGGTTTCGATGATTGTATATTGGTATACTAGGGAGTAAGTACATTTAGGTGGATATTAATAAGGAAATTAAATACATGAAATTGATACAACTTAATAATTTTACATAGAAAAAATATTTACAACACTTGTAAAATTGGCTTTATGGCCTTACATTCCCAAAAATAAAATAACATAAAAATAAGAGCCGGAAAAATTTACGATCAATGCAATACATTCATCACATGAACTTAAACATAACTATTCATCACATGAATATAAGATTTGTGCCAAAAAGTCCACAATATAGCCCTTAGTGTTTCCAAAAATTCTGTAACATCCGGTAATCCCGATGACTACTTTGTTATAGGTGGCATGATACATGACATAAATCATGTTCAAACATGTGGGTGCGTGTGGAATTAATTTTTGGACATTTTATAATTTCCTCGTAGTTCCGATACAAGAATTTATCCCAAGATTCATTCCGGACAGCCCATGGTATTTGGGCCATAACTTCTTCCAACGATCTCTGATATTTATAAAGATTATACCGTCGAAAATTAAGACAAAGATCTACAACTTTGTTTTTGAATATTTTTCCAAATTCTGAGATATACTAGGTCGAATGTGGTCATTTCCCAGACCTTCTGCACAGTGGCGAAAATAAGAAATAAGAAAGGAATTGCCCTTCTAAGGAAGAGCCCATTACTTTTCTCATTTTGGCCCAACACCCTTAAATAGAAATAAAAGTAATTATTCCATAGTATAAAAATGAACCATTTATTCATCATGAATATTTTGAGAAGGGAAGAAAACGTGGGAAGGGGAGAGGAAGAAGAAAGAAGAAAGGAAGAAGAGAGATCCATTTTCTTGCCAAAATTAAAGAAGAGTCAATGCAAACCAATCCCCACAAGCTAGGAAGAAGGATATCAAGCCTAGACGACTTCAATTGTGAAGAAAATCAAGTGAAATGAGGTAAGGAAATCTTAACCCAAAACTTGGATTGTGGAATTTTAATGGTGTGATGCTATGTTAGAGTTATTGGTATACTAGGAGTACATTTAGGTGGATAATTAACAAGGAAATTGATTGTGTTATGAAATGTCTAAATTTTTGGAAATCCTAGAAGTTGAGCTAAAACAAGATTGATGAGATTAAAGGGTCATTTTGATGATTGTATATTGGTATACTAGGGAATAAGTACATTTAGGTGGATAATTAATAAGGAAATTAATTACATGAAATTGATACAACTTAATAATTTTACATAGAAAAAATATTTACAACACTTGTAAAATTGGCCTTATGGCCTTACATTCCCAAAAATAAAATAACATAAAAATAAGAGCTGGAAAAATTTATGATCAATGCAATACATTCATCACATGAACTTAAACCTAACCATTCATCACATGAATATAAGATTAAAGCCAAAAAGTCCACAATATAGCCCTTAGTGTTTCCAAAAATTCTGTAACATCCGGTAATGCCGATGACTACTATGTTATAGGCGGCATGATACATGACATAAATCATGTTCAAACATGTGGGTGCGTGTGGAATTAATTTTTGGACATTTGATTATTTCCTCGTAGTTTCGATACAAAATTTATTCCAAGATTCATTCCGGACAACCTATGGTATTTGGGCCATAACTTCTTCATACGATCTCTGATATTTAAAAAGATTATACCATCGCAAAGTTAAGACAAAGATCTAAAATTTTTTTTTTATAATTTTTTCAAAATTCTGATATGTACTATGTCGAATTTGGTCATTTTTCCAGACCTTTTGCACAGTGGCGAAAATAAAAAATAAGAAAAGAATTGCCCTTTGAAGGAAAAGCCCATTACTTTTCTCATTTTGGCCCAACAGCCTTAAATAGAAATAAAAGTCATTATTCCCTAGTATAAAAAGGAACTATTTATTGATCATGAATATTTTGAGAATGGAAGAAGACGTGGGAAGGGGAGAGGAAGAAGAAAGAAGAAAGGAAGAAGAGATAGCCATTTTCTTGCCAAAATTAAAGAAGAGTCAATGCAAACCAATCCCCACAAGCTAGGAAGAAGGATATCAAGCCTAGAAGACTTCAATTGTGAAGAAAATCAATTAAAATGAGGTAAGGAAATCTTAACCCAAAACTTGGATTGTGGAATTTTAATGGTGTGATGCTATGTTAGAGTTATTGGTATACTAGGGAGTACATTTAGGTGGATAATTAACAAGGAAATTGATTGCGTTAAGAAATGTCTAAATTTTTGGAAATCCTAGAAATTGAGCTAAAACAAGATTGATGAGATTAAAGGGTGGTTTCGATGATTGTATATTGGTATACTAGGGATTAAGTACATTTAGGTGGATAATTAATAAGGAAATTAATTACATGAAATTGATATAACTTGATAATTTTACATAGAAAAAATATTTACAACACTTGTAAAATTGGCCTTATGGCCTTACATTCCAAAAAATAAAATAACATAAAAATAAGAGCCGGAAAAATTTACAATCAATGCAATAAATTCATCACATGAACTTAAACCTAACCATTCATCACATGAATATAAGATTTGTGCCAAAAAGTCCAAAATATAGCCCTTAGTGTTTCCAAAAATTATGTAACATCCGGTAATCCCGATGACTACTATGTTATAGGCGGCATGATACATGACATAAATCATGTTCAAATATGTGGTGCGTGTGGAATTAATTTTTGGACATTTGATAATTTCCTCTTAGTTTCGATACATAATTTATTCCAAGATTCATTCCGGACAACCCATGGTATTTGGGCCATAATTTCTTCATACGATCTCTGATATTTATAAAGATTATACCATCGAAAAGTTAGGACAAATATCTACAACTTTTATTTTGAATATTTTTCCAAATTCTGAGATGTACTAGGTCGAATTTGGTCATTTTCTCAAACCTTTTGCATAGTGGCGAAAATAAAAAATAAGAAAGGAATTGCCCTTCTAAGGAAGAGCCCATTACTTTTCTCATTTTGGCCCAACAACCGTAAATAGAAATAAAAGTCATTATTCCCTAGTATAAAAAGGAACTATTTATTCATCATGAATATTTTGAGAAGGGAAGAAGACATAGGAAGGGGAGAGGAAGAAGAAAGAAGAAAGGAAGAAGAGATAGCCATTTTCTTGCCAAAATTAAAGAAGAGTCAATGCAAACCAATCCCCACAATCTAGGAAGAAGGATATCAAGCCTAGAGGACTTCAATTGTGAAGAAAATCAAGTGAAATGAGGTAAGGAAATCTTAACCCAAAACTTGGATTGTGGAATTTTAATGGTGTGATGCTATGTTAGAGTTATTGGTACACTAGGAAGTACATTTAGGTGGATAATTAACAAGGAAATTGATTGCGTTATGAAATGTCTAAATTTTTGAAAATCCTAGAAGTTGAGCTAAAACAAGATTGATGAGATTAAAAGGTGGTTTCGATGGTTGTATATTGGTATACTAGGGATTAAGTACATTTATGTGGATAATTAATAAGGAAATTAATTACATGAAATTGATACAACTTAATAATTTTTCATAGAAAAAATATTTACAACACTTGTAAAATTGGCCTTATGGCCTTACATTCCCAAAAATAAAATAACATAAAAATAAGAGCCGGAAAAATTTACGATCAATGCAATACATTCATCACATGAACTAAACCTAACCATTCATCACATGAATATAAGATTTGTGCCAAAAAGTCCACAATAGAGCCCTTAGTGTTTCCAAAAATTCTGTAACATCCGGTAATCCCGATGACTACTATGTTATAGGCGGCATGATACATGACATAAATCATGTTCAAACATGTGGGTGCGTGTGGAATTAATTTTTGGACATTTGATAATTTCCTTGTAGTTCCGATACAGAATTTATCCCAAGATTCATTCCAGATAGCCCATGGTATTTGGGCCATAACGTCTTCATACGATCTCTGATATTTATAAAGATTATACCGTCGAAAATTTAAGACAAAGATCTACAACTTTATTTTGAATATTTTTCCAAATTCTAAGATGTACTAGGTCGAATTTGGTCATTTTCCCAGACCTTCTGCACAGTGGCGAAAATAAGAAATAAGAAATGAATTGCCCTTCGAAGGAAGAGCCCATTACTTTTCTCATTTTGGCCTAACAGCCTTAAGTAGAAATAAAATCATTATTCCCTAGTATAAAAAGGAACTATTTATTCATCATGAATATTTTGAGAAGGGAAGAAAACGTGGGAAGGGGGGAGGAAGAAGAAAGGAAGAAGAGAGAGCCATTTTCTTGCCAAAATTAAAGAAGAGTCAATGCAAACCAATCCCCACAAGCTAGGAAGAAGGATATCAAGCCTAGAAGACTTTAATTGTGAAGAAAATCAAGTGAAATGAGGTAAGGAAATCTTAACCCAAAACTTGAATTGTGGAATTTTAATGGTGTGATACTATGTTAGAGTTATTGGTATATTAGGAGTACATTTAGGTGGATAATTAACAAGGAAATTGATTGTATTATGAAATGCCTATATTTTTGGAAATCTTAGAAGTTGAGCTAAAAAAATAGTGATGAGATTAACGGGTGGTTTCGATGATTGTATATTGATATAGGATGTGTGAATATGGAAGTTTAAAGAGTTTCTTGTGTAAAGGTTGTAGTGTGGAAGTGTTGAAAATGCTTTGGGATAAAATAGACATTGAAGAGTTGATGTGGGGCCTGGAAACAGTCGAGCGTCGCGACGCCAATAGGATAGAGTCGCGACGCATAAGAATCAGAGGCTCACTACCTCGGGCCTGGTTGTATGAACGTTGCGACACTCAGCATTGGACGTCGCAATGCGTGATTAGCAGAGGCTTTGTCTCAGGTATGATCTGGTGGGCATCGCGACGTGCATCGTCTATCATCATAACGTGAAACAGAACATGCTCTCCACCTGGGTCTGCTTAGGTTGGCGTCGCGACGTGATAAACCTAGCATCGCGACGCGAGATAAAAATAATTTCATATCATTTCTGTTTCAACTTAAGATGTTAGAGGTCACCTTAAGGGTCTTGTATCAGTGTACCTACACGCATTACATCATGTTAAAAACATCATACGTCATCTAGTGATAAACATTTAGAAGTATATTTGAGGATTTACATTCTAACTAAGTTTATCGATTATAGATTATCGGCAAGAATCATAATTTTCTTTGACGAAGCAAAATAGTACCAGCGAGATCCTAAAATCAGTCAGTGGATCATATTCTCAAATTGATTTCTACTTATTTGTTTATGATTTAAAGACTTACTTTTCAGCATATAGAGCGTTAGCCAAGTATACTTCTGTTGTTTTATGAACAAGAATGTTTTGATAAATATTTTTAGAAAGAAATGATTTTCAAAGCTTGAGTTTCATGATTTTTGGAGGCATTAGGGAAAAACCTACTTTAGATGTAACTTGACATAGATATGGAATTGACAAACACAGATATCATGTGCACACGCAGTTCAGGATTAGGGATGATAGATGCCCCTAGATCCCAGATTCTGAGTCAGAATAGTAGCATAGATCCGCACCCTCGGCTTTAGTTCAGTGGCTTGGGGGACGGTGAGACGTAATGCCCCATGACCACCATATTATGCGTATGGGGGGACACTAGACGTAACGCCCCCATGCGCCAGATATTCAGATACAGATTTTTCAGAAACAGATTTTTAGAAGCAGATTTTCAGAAAAGGTAATTTTTATGAAAGTGCTTTTGAGATAAATCAGTTTTACAGAAAGAATCCAGAGTTCTTCAGACAAAAATAAGTTTTCAGAAAAGACGGTTTTCTTTTGACAATTTCGGTTTTAGTCCCAAATATTTTCATAAAATCATTTCAGTTTTCGTTTTAAACTGTCCACTCACTAGGTCGTTCAAACGGTCTAACCCCCACTTCCAGTTTCATTTTTATGTAGGTTACGCGGAGGACGAGCTTGAGAGGATGGATACTGATAGTAGTCACTAGGGTGTTGAGTCCACCTAGTAGAGTTAGAGATGCAGTACAATCATAGTTTAAGAAAAGTCATGTATCATGTATTTTGTATAGTTCATATTGTGTGTGTAATAAATTAAAGTATTATTGATAGAGACACATATGTAATGTTTTGTGTACACAATTATGAGTATTAGAGGTGCATCGTATATTATTGAGTCAGGCAAAGGTCCATATGCATGAGTCTATATTTGAGATGAGTTAGTAGTGATGTACATAGTCAGTGAGTTTGAGGCTCATGGGGATATGACAGCCTATTCCATGCCGGTACCATCTCCGCAAGTGGGATGTTACAAAAATGGTATCATAACATGGTCTAGGGAGTCAGTGATTGCAGTCGGTAGAGTGTTGGGGTCTTGTATATGCAGTATTCCTGAGGAACCAGTATACGAGGTACTACATCTCCAGTATCCAATCCTTGAGTATGTCCTCAAGCCCTATAGATAGGTTAGTAAAGAATTCCCAAACTGTTGGGTTTTCTAGGTCAAACCAAGATCAAATTAAGCAATGAAATGTGCGAATATATCAAAGTAAAGTAGCGGAAATACTCACTTTGATCGGCTTTTGCGATGCGAAGACAACAAAAAATTCTGCTCCAAGCTATTCTTCCTTGGGTTTCGGCAAGGTCCATTTGTTGTGTTCTTCAAGCTCCAAGCTTTTGTAAATGATTCCATGCTCAAGAGTTGGTTTCCCTATCACCTTTGAATGACTTTGTGTGCTAGCACTAGGAAAATTTGCAACAAAATTTCTTCTTGGAGTCATGTTGTTCTCGGCCAAAGGAGAAGCAAAAGAGAGAAAAATGGCACCAAGTGCCGTGTGAGGGAGAAGGAGAAGAAGATGAAGTGGTGTTGTGTATATGTTTTTTCCAAAAAAAAATACCATTACCAAATTAAAATTTGGTACAAGACATTAAAGTCTTCAACTACTCACATCAATCAAAAGTGTCAAGATGTAAATCACCAAAAAGGTGACAAGACTTCCATCACTTGAGTGACTAATGATGTGACGCGTGATGTGACTTGTGGGCCCCACTTGATTCAAAATGCGAGTGGGCCCGCAAACACTCCCGGGCTCGGGTTCGCTAATTCCGAATTAACGAATTTTCCGTTGCGACGTAATTAAATCAAATTTAATTAAATAATTATGCCTAGCAAAATTACTATTCACGTCGCTAGCGAATTAATTCTAAATTAACTCGTTTGCCCGAATTAAAATCTAATTTTAATTCCGCGTCGAAATCTAATTTCGTATAATATATCGAATATATTATTTTATCGATTAATTCCAAATTAATCGTTCTCTCTCTTCAAATAGTATTTTATCCCAGATAAAATATCTCCGTAATTAATCCTAGATTAATTTTTCTTCTTTATAATTAATCCCAGATTAATTATGTGCGAGTCATACGTCATCGGTGAATCTTCGGGAAGCGACCCATGAGATCCCTGGATATGTTGGCAGTAAATCCGGTCGTCGGACTATCCGAACACGTACGTACCTAGTACTACGTTTTTACCGATTTACAAGACATGGTTGGCTTCTAGCAAAGCACCGTGCCTACCCAATTCTCCAGAAATATTCTTAAAGGAATATGTAATCTATATCAGGCGTAGTATACGTAGTATTGCGTATTGCGATCCAGTATCGGATGTCACGTGCTAGGCCTGGGGCTGGAATTGTGTCTGCCCCGTACGAAGCACATATCGGATCTCTGGTAACTAGTCTCTATAATCGGATAAACATGACCTAGTCATATTATCCCGATAGCTGCAGCATACAAGAGTACCAGTTCCTTATCCTACGTGACCATCATCTCCATATGACTGAAGTGATACTTCCATCTTGACATCACACCCAATACACTACGATTCTCAATATACCCAGAAGAGGCGTACACAGAACCTGTTAAAGCCCTGGACGACCAAAACCAAAGTATATTGATTGTCGCAAGTATTAGCGATGCAAGTCTCAGGTTAAGACCAAATACACCTACCCTGATTCGGACTTCCATAGACACATAGTCATACTACCAATGGAATTCCGAGGGGTCTATCCAGAGCGAAGCTGTTTCCGTACCATCGGTAAACACAACCTCCTATTACACTTGCATGAGTATCCAATACCCAAATATATGAGAACTATGCCGTTATGCTCCCATAACACGCACAAGTGCAATACTAGTCTATTCCGCATTATCGATGTCCAATCTCGATAATACTACGACTAGGGATATTTTAATGATTAAACCTTAGTGGATTAATACTGTCTCATATCTTATTAATCCGGAACTAATCATATGGACTTTTATCATTTATATATCCGGTAATCCAATTACAAATGATAAAAGAGCAATTTCCTTTGTCACATAGTTAATTTGTACAACAACACCATGTTCTGTACAAATAGTGATGCTATGGGTCATAATTGTCCAACAATCTCCCACTTGGCCTATAGCCAATCACTCAAGTGTCCTACACTTGAACTATGTACGGTTCGCTCAAACTTCTGCTGAGAAACAGCTTTCGTCAGCGGATTTGCAAGGTTATCATCTGATGCGATTTATTCGATCATCACATCGCCACGATGTATGATCCGACGAATCAGATGAATAGTTGAAGTATATATTGGATCGTTGATGAGACCATTAATTCTTTAGCCTGTGCTGTAGCCTAGCTCAGCTGCTAACAGAACTACACCTAATCTAATTAGGATTATTAGATCCAAAGTGCTTTTCTATTGCTGCCTCAGCTGCAGCAATATTCCGCTTTTGTTGTTTATTCGGCAACAGTATCTTGCTTGGAAGATTTCCAGCTCACTGTTCCGTTATTCAAACTATATAGTACCTTTATTACGACTTATAGTCGTTTATTGTCGGTTGGAAACTTGCAGCGGTGAACCCAGTCACTTCAAGTTCTCCTTCTCCATAGCTTAAGAAAGCATCCTTAGTTCATCTAAGATACTTAAGGATGTTCTTAACATCAATCCAGTGACTATCACTTATTGGCCTGATTGTGACTCCATATGCTCAAAGCATATGAGACACCAGGTCGCGTACATATCTTTCAATGTACGAGTTCTCGGAGAGTGCCAACAACTTTTAGATCTATCCAGTAGATCCTTATTCCTAGAATAAAGGTTGTTCTCCCAAGAGTTCTACGGAGATTTTTCATGAAAGCCAAGCTTTCACCGATTGTATTATGGGAATGTCATTTCCAAGAAATGATATATCATCATTATTTAGGACAATCATTGTCAGTGCGCTCCCACTAACCCTCTTATATACACAAGAATCATTTTGTTTTGAATTAAATCATATACCATTATGATTACATCAAAACGATAGTTCCAAGAAACACAATGCTTGCTTCAATCCATAAATGGATCGAATTAACTTGCAAACCTTGTTTGCTTGTTTAGGTACGACAAAACCGTCAGGATGTTGTAAACATCCTCCAAAAGGTTTCCTTTAAGGAAAGCGATTTTGACGTTCAGCTGCCATATTTATAAATGAAACATGCAGCATTAGCAAGCATTATCCAAATGGATTTAACCATGGCAATTTGTAAAAGGTTTCGTCGTAATCGACACAATGTTGATAACGATACCTTTTCGCTACAAGCCTAGCTTTGTACGTTGGTATGTTGCCATCCATGTATGTCTTCCTTGAAGACTCATATAGTACCAATAGGCACAATGCCTTCCGGTACATCAACCAGTGTCCAAACTTGGTTGGTATACATGGAATCCATTTCGGACTTCATGGCACTTTGCCATAATAGGGAGTCGATACCTTGTATCACTTCCTCATACGTAGTTAGTTTGTCTTCCTCAATAAGATTGACATCTACATGAGGTGAGATCAGAAACCCATACCTCCCAGGTTGTTTTCTGACTCTCTCCGACTTACGCGGTTCTTGTGTATTCGAAGATTATGGTACAGTTTCATCCCTGATGAACTGTTTGTGTTCCATTAAGGAATCGGTGCCTGGAACAGTATTACTCCGATTTTCATCGAGTTTTACTTTCCTCCCACTTACCACTGCATATAGGTATTCCTTTAGGAAAACCGCATGGAGAGCAACAATTAAATTGTTCTCTATGAGTTGTATAAGTACTATACTTTGGTTTCCCTAGGATAACCTACAATTAGGCACTTATCCGATTTGGGTTCTAGTTTGGTATCATCCAAACATATGCCCAGCATTCCCAAATCTTCAGGAATGAGAAAACCCAGTTTCTTTCCTGTTCATATCTAATATGAAATCTGTCTAACAGATTTTCATGGAACCTTATTCAAAATAAGTTTTGCACTGTTAATGCGTACCCTAGAAGGAAAATGGTAGCTCAGAACGACTCATAATTACCCTTATCATGTCCCAAAATTCGGTTTTCTTCGTTGGACACACCGCTCAATTGAGGTGTTCCGGGAGGAGTCCCCTATTGAAAGAATACTATACTCTTTCAAATAGTTGAGAAACTTATTGCTTAAGTATTTTCCACCACGGTCTAACCGTGACGATTTTATACTTTAGCCGATCTGTTGTTTACTTTGTGTCGAAACTCTTTGAATTTATCAAAAGTTTCAATTATGTTTCACAAGAAACACATAACCATAACGCGATGCCACATCCGTAAAGGTTACGAAGAAGTTCATATCCACCTCTAGCCTAGCTAGACATGGGCCCACTTACGTCACTATGAACGAGGGCTAACAGATCGATGGCACTTGCACTTTTACCAAGTAAAAGGTGTTTTAGGCACTTTGCCTAATAAACTAGATTCGTAGACATTATTTGAATTAGAATCAAATCCGTCCTAGTATCACTCTTCAAAAGTGTGGATATACGAGTCTTGTTATGTGTCCCAGACAACAATGCCACAAATAAGTCTCATCTGATTAATTCAGTTTGAGCTATTTGTTTGTCATGTGTTATACGTTCGAGATTCATTTATATTCAAAATATAAATACTGTTATTCACATCTAATGTGTTTATCTCAATATCATCTTTATAAAATAAAACACTTTAGTGTTCTAGAATATAAAGGTATACCCGCAACGAGTTATACTCTGATATAGAGATAATGTTTCTAGTCAAACTAGCTACATTATAACAGTTTCCTAATTTAAGTACACACCGAAGGGTAGTTCCTAAACTTAGGTTTCTATGGTTAAAATAGCGACTGTCGTCCCATTTCCGACTCGCAGATAAATCTCAACTGAAGTCAGTCTCCTGCTAATCAGCAGATTCTGCACATCAGTACATATTTATGTTCCACATCTAGTATCAAAATCCAATTTTGAAAATAATAGTGAACATGTTTATGACAAACATACTTGAAGCCGGAGCCTTGCCCGTCTTCTCTTCCTTTATGTCTGCCTTGTCCATACGGTAGTCACGCATCCATTGACCCCGTTTGCCACAGTTTAGGTAGACATCTTGGGATATGTCCTTTGTCTTCCCAGAAGACTGTGATGATTTTGCCTTTGCCCCTTTAAAAGCTCTGGCTCTGCCTCCTTGAGCATAGCCATCAACTCTCCAAGAGTTTACTCTTGGTTCATAATGAACCTCCCAGCTTTCGGGTAGAGACTATAAGATCAAATCTTTGGTAGTCTCGGCCACGTAGGTAATGCCCAGCTAACCTAGCTGATCGATGTCAGCAATCATCTGCGACACCTAGTGCTCGACAGATGTACCATCTGACATACACGAGCAAAAGAGCTTCTTATGCAATTGTACTTCTAAGATCTATGAATATCTTTAATTTCAACATCATGTTATAAGGATCTAATCCTTTAATCTGACGACGGAATTAAAGTGTCATTGCATTAAGCATAATGGATTGAGCACTAAAGTTATCATCACATGAATCTTCCAAAGATCATGTTCTACTATTTGCTCAACTCCGGGCTCAGGTGAGAGTCACTATATCAAATAAAGTAACTTATCGGTTCCCAGGACTATCATGAGGTTCTATTCCCAATCTAAAATTGAACCCGTTTAAAGAAATTTTCTCCCAGGATTATGTTCTAAACGATAATCTTTCAGTTATCTTGATTGCTATAGTCCAACTATCCAATCAACGATTCAGGTACTATTGAATATAATGATTACTATAGTCTAACTATATAATCAACTATAATTTGATTGGTTAAATTCAAATATATTGATTACTATAATCCAATTATATAATCAACTATAAATTGAAGTAGTTTGAATACAGTCCAAGCGTTTAATTTAAAACAACAATTAAATATTAGTCCAACTAAAATATATTTAATTAATGACGAAAATTGAAATGAGCGTGTATTGGCAAGTATCTAGACGAAATTGCAAATTTAATACTTGCCTCCCACTATTTTTTAGCGAGCCTCTAACCCTCTGTTGAGTACTCGGGAAACCTTATTTCCTAGTGGGCTAGGATCCCGTTAAATAACACACAACCTTGACTTTGGCCAACAAGCTGTATGATATTTAACTAGGTAGATCTCTAAGATCAATTGGATCTCATCCAATTCCTAGATCCAGTAGGTGGACATCCAAGTCCGAAACATATATCAATATATGCCAATATATCCAATATATTTCCTAACCTTTTTCCTCTGAATCAACTAAGCCTGGCTTTGGCATACAAAACTTATGATTCCAGTTAAGCGGGACCCATTGACCTTGGAAAGCTTCGTAATTGATGTCGATGGACAAGAAATGATCTTGACTTTGGCCAACAAATCACAACTTGGACAAGACATGCGATATGGAACAAAACCTTCATGATTCAAACACATCCGCGATGGACAAAGGTCTTTGGCCAACAAACCAGTGCCAATCTTGGATCTTGAGAATGAATCATTCAATGGAAGGAAAAACGCTTAATATTTGTTGAGGGTTTTTTTGCGTAATAGGCAACCAATTAATTATCTTTGATTAGGTCTCATCATACACCCTTAAGCATGCATTCTAAAAGCATAATAAGGCGCGAAAATAAATTAATAATGATATGCGGATGGATATTTAAAAAAACTTGTTCCTAGAACAAATCTCTCATTTTTTCCTCTCCCGCTAGCACAAATCTTACTTCTACCCAATTACATAACACTTCTAAAGAAACCTCATTTACATTGAGGGGAATATGTGAGAAGAGAAATACAAAGAATCAAGAGGTAATAGGTTGGACACACAGGTCCAATTTAATAAATTCTAAATTTATTACAAAAATTTCCAAAATTTCCCTCACCCATCTAATATCCATCCGATATACATTATTCATACATCACATCCATGTATTCACACAAAGCATGTTATCAATCAATCTAATCCAATTAATTAATCTGAAATTAATGACCATCCAATGTTCAAACAACGATTTGATTTGCGCGAGTCCAACTCGTTTTAATAATAAGTACTCAAAGTATGAATTCTTGAATTATATTAAACTACAATATTAAATCCAATTTAATTTGTATTCAATACTAATTCTGTATTTAATTCTAAATTAAATAATTACACTTTATTAATAAGCCTTTGCGACTTAGATTCTAAATCTAATCTTTATGAGTCTCAAAGCCCAATTAACATCCAATGTCAATTTAATTAAAGTCCAATGGGCTTTCAATTAATTTATAAGGCATGGACTTTGGCAACCAAAGCCCAATAAGGAATCACCTTTTTTGCCAAAAATCAATTTAGGCCCATTAGGCCCAATTAAAATTTTAAAGGCCATTAATCATATTTGGACTTTATGGAATTGGGTTTAGGTCCAATTGGATCCAACCAATTAACCTAAACCAAACTTGGCCCAACCAAGCCCAATAAGCCCAATACAACTTTATTAGCCCAATTCCAAAATTAGCCCAACTAATTAAATTCCAATAGTCCCATATCATAATTTAATCAATTAAAGTGCATTAGCCATAATTAATTAGTCAAATTAACATTTTCAAAATACCAATACACTAATTAATCATGCTTTATTAATTCAATTCTCGTCCAACACAATTGAGCAAAATCAATCTAACATGCTTCCATAACTCTCGGCAATTAGGGACTTTATATCAATTTGATTCAATCCAATTAAATCACAAATTAATATATCCCAGCATTTTTAAACATATCCAATTGTCTAAAATCAAAATCACCAAGAGCTTGGGTTTACATCACTTTCGGCCAAGCCAAAATAATATGGAAAATTAATCCAATTCAATTTTCATCAAATTGATCACATGATAACTCCAAGTTTCATATCATTCAAGCATACTCAATCAATCAATTTTATCAAATCATGCTCAAATCAATTTTACCCAAATTTTACCCTAATTCAATTTATGCTTAATACCCGCTCTGATACATTGTTGGGTTTCTAGGTCAAACCAAGATCAAATTAAGCAATGAAATGTGCGAATATATCAAGTAAAGTAGCGGAAATACTCACTTTGTTCGGCTTTTGCGATGCGAAGACAACAAAAAATTCTGCTCCCAGATATTCCTCATTGTTGTGTTTCGGCAAGGTCCATTTGTTGTGTTCTTCAAGTCTCAAGCTTTGTGAATGATTCCATGCTCAAGAGTTGGTTTCCCTATCACCTTTGATGACTTTGTGTGCTAGCACTAGGAAGAATTTGCAACAAATTCTTCCTTGGAGTCATATGTTGTTCTCGGAAAGGAGAAGCAAAGAGAGGAAGAAATGGCACCAAGTTCCGTGTGAGGGAGATTGAGGAGGAAGAAGAAGATGAAGTTGTGTGTTGAGTATATGTTTTCCACAAAAACAAATACCATTTACAAATTCAAAATTTGGTACAAGACATTAAAGTCTTAACAACTCACATCAATCAAAAGTGTCAAGATGTCAATCACCAAAAAGGTGACAAGACTTCCATCACTTGAGTGACTAATGATGTGACGCGTGATGTGATTTGTGGGCCGCACTTGATTCAAAATGCGAGTGGTCCAGCAAACACTCTCGGGCTCAGATTCGCTAATTCTAAATTAACTCGTTTGCCTAATTCTAAATCAAATTTAATTAAATAATTATGCCTAGCAAAATTACTATTCACGTCGCTAGAGAATTAATTCTAAATTAACTCGTTTGCTCGAATTAAAATCTAATTTTAATTCCGCTTCGAAATCTAATTTCGTATAATATATCGAATATATTATTTTATCGATTAATTCCAAGTTAATCGTTCTCTTTATTCAAATAGTATTTTATCCCAGATAAAATATCTCCGCAATTAATCCTAGATTAATTTTCTCTCTCTACTAATTAATCCCAGATTAATAATGTGCGAGTCATACGTCATCGGTGAATCTTCGGGAAGCGAACCATGAGATCCCTGGATATGTTGGCAGTAAATCCGGTCGTCGGACTATCCAATCACTTACTACCTAGTACTACGTTTTTACCAATTTACAAGACATGGTTGGCTTCTAGCAAAGCACCGTGCCTACCCAATTCTCCAGAAATATTCTTAAAGGAATATGTAATCTATATCAGACGTAGTATACTTAGTATTGCGTATTGCGATCCAGTATCGGATGTCACGTGCTAGGCCTGGGGCTGGAATTGTGTCTGCCCCGTACGAAGCACATATCAGATCTCTGGTAACTAGTCTCTATAATCGGATAAAAATGACCTAGTCATATTATCCGATAGCTGCAACATACAAGAGTACCAGTTCCCTATCCTACGTGACCATCATCTCCATATGACTGAAGTGATACTTCCATCTTGACATCACACCAAATACACTACGATTCTCAATATACCTAGAAGAGGCGTACACAGAACCGGTTAAAGCCCTGGACGACCAAAACCAAAGTATATTGATTGTCGCAAGTATTAGAAATGCAAGTCTCAGGTTAAGACCAAATACACCTACCCTGATTCGGACTTCCATAGACACATAGTCATACTACCAATGGAATTCCGAGGGGTCTATCTAGAGTGAAGCTGTTTCCGTACCATCGGTAAGCACAACCTCCTATTACACTTGCATGAGTATCCAATACCCAAATATATGAGAACTATGCCGTTATGCTACCATAACACGCACAAGTGCAATACTAGTCTATTCCGCATTATCGATGTCCAATCTCGATAATACTATGACTAGGGATATTTTAATGATTAAACCTTAGTGGATTAATATTGTCTCATATCTTATTAATCCGGAACTAATCATGTGGAATTTTATCATTTATATATCCCGGTAATCTAATTACGAATGATAAAAGAGCTATTTCCTTTGTCACATAGTTAATTTGTACAACAACACCATGTTCTATACAAATAGTGATGCTATGGGTCATAATTGTCCAACACAATTTATTCAAATATTATTCCTTATGAAGCAACTATATTCCTTGTTCTAGTTGAAAAACTCTTCCGTATTCATCTTACTAGTAGAAGTTCCGGATAAGCTATGAGAATAGATAGTGAAGTTCTAAAAAATATTCATTCCAAGGAGTGGGAAGAGAAAGTTATAAGAGAATGAAGAAATGATGTACATATATTTAGGGCAACTAGAGACAAAGAGAAGTAGAGAGACAAAATGAGGTAATAGTAATGAGGAGAATATAATATCTTGATCAAGAATAAAAGATGCTAGATAAACCTGAGTAGGGTTCCTTCATTCCAAATAAGATTTCTTTCCTCCTCAGAAAATTCCTTCCGGCAGATCTAATAGCCTTTGAGCACCTCGTAGCAATAGCAAGTTCCCCCGAATAACGAAATAGTCAGAAAAATAAGCGAAACAATAAATTAGGATTAGTCGTGGGAATTTCGATAGATAGAGATGCCAAAAAGAGAGGTAGAGATGCTAGATCCCCAAACCCAGGCCGCATGCAACTAAAATGAATGTCGTAAGAAAAAAATGATTAGTTGTCTTAACCAAGGGAACCGATGTGAAAAAGACCCTGAACTACTCAGAACCCCTCAGCAATACCGGTTAAGGAAGTCATCTTGACGGAGCCTATCTCATACCTACCTTACATGAGTAATAGACTTTACCAGGACAAAGTGTACCAGAACAAGAACAACGATATCCGTTGAAATGTAAATTCTTTTCTCATCCTTTACCAGTATAGATAAAAAATAATTGTACTAAAGCCTAGTACCCGCAATGCTATATACTGAGACAGAGATAGCGAACCTCGAGAGATGGTTCACCCAAGAGGGGCCAATGAGGTTTCTACGGCTAGAAAAGAAATGATCCGACAAAAAAAATTGGATTTGCAAATTTACAGCACCAGTAAGAACCCTTAGACCAGACCAATGCCAGTAGGGATCTGCGTACATTTAAAAAGGACAGACCCATGAGATTGGAGATATGCAAGAAGTTAACCAGGGTATCAGTACGAACAATAATATTAAATGACATAGCTGTGGCCTATAAGAAGCGCAAAAATCTATAAATAGCCCATAAGAAGAACCATTACTAGCCTTGGCAGCACAACTTAGAACCAAGAGATAGGATATGGTGATAATATAAAAGAATTCGGAAAGTAATAAGAAAATTCAGTACATATAGTAACATAGATGATGTAACTTAAGAATGGTAATGCAAATGGAGATCTTATAACGTTTAATAGAAGCTGAGAAATCTTAAGACATGAAGTAGTCGATATAGATCCCACAAAATGCATAATAATTCTTTCTTCTAGTAGCCTGACTATAGTAAGTATACATATATCTAACCAGACTTAGAAAACGTGTAGTCACCCCCAACATAGAGCCCAACAAGAAGTTGAACAAGTAAGGAAGGATATCTGACAGTACAAATAGAAATTATGGGGCAGCAAGATAGTCAAACCAAGGAATTTGAGAGAACCTAGATAAGAATCATGAGAGAGTAATAACCAGTATGAGATAAAATAGTTTGAAATCACAGTGAGCCAAACCAAATCTAGAAGTCATCGTAGAACTAAAAGACTTCAAGGGTGTAAGGGCTCAAAGAGTAAAGGAACCAGAGAGAGCGATCCTTAGAAATACATTATATAACTTATATAGAGTCCCATCATACTAGAATGAAAGGACAAATAAGAAAGTAATATCTGAACTAAAAGTAATAGTAGATGTATTTTAACCAATACAAATTGATGTTGAGCTTTCCAGGGGTGTAACGACTTAAGAGGGTTAAATAACATAAATTAGTAGGAAGATTTACAGAAGCTGCATGATAGAGTTATCAGAAAGAATGACCCTAGAAGAGGTTCACAATAAGAGGTAGTATGATCGATAGACGGAAAATAATCA
Organism: Zanthoxylum bungeanum; assembly: GCA_019454045.1. Taxonomy (NCBI): domain Eukaryota; kingdom Viridiplantae; phylum Streptophyta; class Magnoliopsida; order Sapindales; family Rutaceae; genus Zanthoxylum; species Zanthoxylum bungeanum. Next base: position 64,228 of record SKCR01005082.1, read on the forward strand.
GGAGTAAAGTTGGAAGAGGTAATCCAGATAGTTCCTAATAGTAGTACCTTAGTGTGGGGATCCAACACACAATGAGGAAAAAAAGGAATCTTAGGCTTATAAATGAGCAGCACGTGCAACTACAGAACGAGTAGCTAGTGAGATCACCACAACCGGAAAGGCTTCATGACCAATCCCCACTCTCTCAACCATTTTTAGACAACAACAACAAGATAGACCTAGATGTTCTTCTCAAGATACTCCCAGAAATAAGTGAATGCGCAGTGGAAGGAGACCGAAATATAAAACCTTCAGATATAGTACAAGAACAGAATAAAATAGGAAAATAGCTCTAAATAAAAGATTTAAAAGAGAAGTTGTCTAGATGAAAGAATGAAGAGATAAAGAATTAGTCAAGCAATGACGGGAATACAAAAGAACCAGCATTAGACATGACTAGGGACATGTAAAAGGTGATATCATTCAGATTAAGAAACATAGACATATACCACAAAAGTTCCAAGTATAGAATAGAGCATGAAAGAAGATGAAAATGACAACAAGTAAAATGTTTGAAAGTGGAACTATCGAGATAAGACGACAATAGAAATGATACTAGATAAATAATGACAGATGTGCATAAGTGCTAAGATAGACTTTCAATGGTTAAGTTCAGTAGTACTATGGAACAACAAGCTTTCTCAACTTCGAAATAAGATTAGAATTCCATCAGATAGGAAACATATGAAGGTAGCGAGTATAACCCATAAGTTCAAGTACGACCTGAAACAGATTTATTGAGATATAACATAGAGACGACCAAAGAAACTAGGTATACATATATTGTTGAGATGAGGAAAACACCTGATAGAATAAGACTATAGGAAAAACTGAAAGTAAGATATTATTAAGTGCAATCAGGCAAAGAGAACAAGCCACTGTAAAGGATAGTTAACCAGATTTATAGTAGCAACGAATTTAAAGATACGAAAGAGTGTGAACATTAACCAGAATTGAGTCGCCAGCGTCGAAAATAATAGTAAAAGACACAGTCTAAGCACAAGTGTACGTAAATTAGGCTTAATCTAAGTACCTTGTTCTAGAGGCTGTAGCTGTTGGACAATTATGACCCATAGCGTCACTATTTGTACAGATCATGGTGTTGTTGTACAAATTAACTATGTGACAAAGGAGATTGCACTCTTATCATTTGTGATTAGATCACCAAGATATATAAATGATAAGAGGTCCCTGTGATTTGTTCCTGGATTGAGAATGATATGAGACAGTATCAGTCCACGAAGGATAAATCATTAAATATCCCTAGTCAGAGTATTATCGAGATTGGACATCGATAAATGCGTAAATGACTAGTATTACACTTGTGCGCGTTGTGAAGGCACAACGACATAGTTATCATATATTTGGGTATAGAATACTCATGCAAGTGTAATAGGAGGTTATGTTTTACCGATGGTACAGGAAACAGCTTCGCTCTGGATAGACCCCCTCGGAATTCCACTGGTAGTATGACTATGTGTATATGGAAGTCCGAAATCAGGGTAGGTGTAATTTGGTCTTAACCTGAGACTTGCATCGCTAATACTTACGAAAATCAATATACTTTGGTTGCGGTCGTCCATGGCTTTAACAGGTTCTGTGTACGCCTATTCTGGGTATATTGAGAATCGTAGTGTGTTGGGTGTGATGTCGAGATGTAAGTATCACTCCAGTCATAGTGGAGATGATGGTCACGTAGGATACATAACTTGTTCTCTTAAATGCTCTAGCTATCGGGATATTATGACTAGGTCATGTATATCCGATTATAGAGACTAGTTACCAGACATTCGATATGTGCTTCGTACGGGGCAGACACAATTCCAGCCCCAAGTCTAGCACGTGATCATCCGATGCTGGATAGAAATACGCAATACCACGTATACTATGCCTGATATAGATCCTTTATTCCTGTAAGGATATTTCTGGAGAATTGGGTAGGCATGGCGCTTTGCTAGAAGCCAACCTTGTCTTGTAAATCGGTATAAACGTAGTACTAGGTACTTACGTGTTCGGATAGTCCGACGACCGTATTTACTGCCAACATATCCGGGGATCTCATGGGTCGCTTCCTGAAGATTCATCGATGATGTATGACTCGCACTTTAATTAATCTGGGATTAATTTGATGAGAGAGAAAATTAATCTGGGATTAATTACGGAGATATTTTATCTGGGATAAAATATTAATTAAAGAGAGAGAACGATTAATTTGGAATTAATCGATAAAATTATATATTCGATATATTATACGAAATTGGATTTCGGCGCGGAATTGAAATTAGATTTTAATTCGGGCGAACGAGTTAATTTAGAATTAATTCATTAGCGACGTGAATAGTGATTTCACTAGGCATAATCATTTAATTACGTCGCAACGAAAATTCATTAATTTGGAATTAGCGAACCCGAGCCCGGGATTGTTTGCGAGCGCATTCTCATTTCGAATTCGAGTGCGGCACGTAAGTCAAATCAAGCGTCAAATCATTAGTCACATCAAGCGTCAAATCAAATGTCACTTTGAGTGATGTGACAAGTTGTCCCTTGATTGAGTGATGTGAGTGATGGGAGTGGTTGGAAAGTTAAAAGACTTGTACCTTTGACTTTTTGCAAATTGAAAAATGGTCAATGGTTAATTAATTTTGGAAATTATAAAACCTATTACACTTTTTCATTTTCCCTCTCTTGGCATACGGTTTTGATGCCAAAAACCACTCTCCCTCTTCTCTCCAAAACGCCCAAGGGGCTGCTACATTCTTTCTTTTTCTGGTTCACTGCCAAGGAAATGGAGGAGAAGCAAATGATTTTGTGGCAAAAATCAAGGTGCTAGCACACATAGAGTTATCCTAAGGTGATAGGGAAGTCATTTCGTGAGCTTGGAATCCATTTTGTAAGCTTAGAGCTTGAAGATTTCTTGGAGGACAAAGCCGAAAATGGAGCCCAAACCAGTGAGGAAAACCGAGAGCTTCCAAGGAGGTTCAAAGAGAATTTTCTTCGTAGCATCCAATCCATTCATTGTGAGTATTCCGCACCTCCTTTGATGTGTATTCATACTTGTTTCATGCTTGATTAATGATCTTGGGAACCTTAGAGGAGACCAACAATGGTATATTGAGCCTAAATTGAGCATGAAATTTTAGGGTTTAAAATTGGGTAAAATCAATTTGAGCATGATTTGGTTAAATTGATTGATTAAGTATGCTTGGATGTTGATTAATTGAAGTTGTGCATGATCAATTTCATGAAATTTGATTGGATCAAGTTTTCCCCAATTGTGTTGGCTTGGCCGATTATTGAAGAGCCCTAATGTCTTGGTAATTTTTGTTTTTTTGATCATTGGATGACTTAAAACAATTGGGTAAAGTTGATTTGAGGTTTAATTGGATTGAATTTTGAATTTGACAAATTTTCCCCAAATTAGTGGCTTGGCCGAATCTAATGAGTTTTTGAAATTCATGGTGTTTTTTGATTTTGATTCATTGGATGAGTTGAAATGATTTGGGAAATGATGATTGTGGATTCAATTGGATTGAAACCGAATCGGAATGAAAAACCCCTATATTGCCGAGAATGACAAAGCATGAAAATGGGTTTGATTTTTGATAAAATGTGTTGGACATGTTTTGTTGTGAAAGTGCATGATTAATTAGGCTAATTGATGTTTTAGAAATGTTAATTGGGTAATTGATTGTGTAATACACTTTAGGTTAATTAAATTATGAAATTGGATTTGTGTAATTTAATTAATTTGGACTTATTTTGGAAATTGGGCCTTAAAGGTTATAATTGGGCTTATTGGGCTTGGTTGTACCAAGTTAGGTTTAGGCTAAATTGGTTGGATCCAATTGAGCCCAAAACCGCATCCATAAAGTCAAATTATGACTTAATGGACCTTAATTTTAATTGGGCCTAATGGGCCTAAATTGGTTTCTAGGCACATAATGGTGATTCCTTTAAATGAGCTTTAGTCTTTGGGTTTGACCCAAGTTGTCCCAGAGTCCATGCCTTAAAGAAATTAATTAAAAGCCCATTGGACTTTAATTGAATTGACGTTGGACGTTTATCGGACTTTGAGACCCGTAGCGATTAAATTTGAATTTAAGTCGTAAAGGTTCGTATTTAAAGTGTAATGTTTAATTTGGAATTAAATAGCGAATTAGAATTAAATACAAATTGAATTGGATTTAATTGTGTAGTTTAATTTAATTCGAGAATTCGTACTTTGAGTACTTATTCGCATAACGAGTTTGACTCGAACAAAATCAAATCGTTGTTTGAACATTGGATGATCACTAATTATCAGATTAATTAATTTGATTAGATTGATTGATAATATGCTTGTGTGAATACATGGTTGCGATGCATGAATAATGTATATCGGATGGATATTAGATGGGTGGGGCAATTTTAGAAATTGTTGTAATAAATTTTGAATTTATTAATTGGACCTGCGTGTCCAGCCTATTACCTCATTTCTCATTGTATTTCTCTTCTCACCTATTCCCCTCAATGTAAATGAGGTTTCTTTAGGAGTGTAGTGTAACGGGTAGAAGTAAATACATGTGCTAGCAGGAGAGAGGAAATGGAGAGATTTGATCTAGGATCAATGTGTAAAGTATCCATCCGCATATCATTATTATTTTATCATATGCGCTTTATTATGTGTTTAGAATGCATGTTTAAGGGTGTATGATGATGAGACCTTAACAAAGATAATAAATTGGTTGCCAATTTGCACGCGAAAAACCCTCGCTAAATATTAAGCGTTTTTCCTTCCATTGAGTGATTCTTACTCAAGATCCAAGATTGGCATTGGCTTGTTGGCCAAAGTCAAGGCCTTTGTCCGTCGAGGATGTGTTTGAATCACGAGAGCTTTGTTCCATATTGGTGTCTTGTCCAAGTTATGGTTTGTTGGCCAAAGTCAAGACCACTTCTTGTCCATCGACATTGATTACGAAGCTTTCCATGGTCAATGGGTCGCGCTTGACTGGGATCACTAAGTTTGTTGTGCCAAAGCCAAGGCTTAGTTGATTCAGAGGAAAAAGTTAGGTAATACATTGGATGTATTGGCATATATAAGATATATGTTTCGGACTTAGATGTCCCCCTACCGGATCTAGGAATTGGATTGGATCCAATCGATCTTAGAGATCTACCTAGTTAATTATCATACAATTTGTTGGCCAAAGTCAAGATTGTGTGATATTTAACGGGATCCTAGCCCACTAGGAAACACGGTTTCCCGAGTACTCGACAGAGGGTTAGAAGCTCGCCGAAAAATAGTGGGAGACAAATATTGAATTTGCAATATTCGTTTAATAACTTGCCATACGCGCTCATTTCAAATATTTCGTCGATATAAATTAATATATTAGTTGGACTAATATTTAATTGTTGTTTTAATTAAAACAGTTGGACTGTATTATAGTTGATTATATAATTGGATTATAATAATCAATATATTTGAATTAATTAATTTGAATTAATAGTTGATTTTATAGTTGGACTATAGTAATCAATATAATTGAGGTTAATTGATTTAAATTATATTTGATTGTATAGTTGGACTATAATAATCATTATAATATATTGTACCACAAATCGTTGATTAAATAGTTGGACTATTAGAATCAAGATAAAAATGAAAGATTAGTGTTTAAAACATAATCCTGGGTGAAAATGTATTTAAACGACTATAATTTTCAAATTGGGAATAAAGTTTCAGGATGGTCCTGGAAACTAATAAGTTACTTTACTTGATAAAATAACGTATTAGGCCTAAGCCTGGAGTTAAGCAAATAAGTGGAACATGATATTTGGAATATTCATGTAATGATAACTTTAATGCTTAATCCATTATACTTGTCATATAGACTCCTTAATTTCTTTATCAGAACTAAGGATTAGATTCTTAAAGTATGATATTGAAATTGAAGGATCTTCATAAATCCATACTTAGATTTTAGAAGTAAATATTGCAATAATAAACTCTGGAGAGTTAATGACTATTCTCAAGGAGACAAAGTCAAAGTTTGCAATAAGGCAAGTACCACAAGGCAACCTTACTCTACTTCGATATTCCAGAATGCCAAGGCTTGGCCAAAGGCTTCTGGAGTGTGGAAAAGGGCAAAGGCAAAATCATTATAATCTTCTAGGAAGATAAAAGGACATATCCCAAGAAGGAATTGAAGACGAGCAAGGCTCTGACTTCAAATATGTTGTCATAAATATGTTCACTACTAGTATTAAAATTAGATTTTAGATACTTAGTGTGATACATAAAATATGTACTGATGTTCAGAATCTGCTATGAGCAGGATACTGACTTCTATTGAGATTAATCTGCGAATTGAAAACGGGACGAAAGTCGCTGTTTTAACCGTAGATACCTAAGTTTAGGAACTACCCTTTGGGTATGTACGTAAATTAAGAAACTGTTATAATGTAACTAGTTTGACTAGAAACATTATCTCTATATCAGTGTATAATCCGTTGCGGATATACCTTTATATTCTAGAACACTAAAGTGTTTTATTATATAAAGATGATATTGAGATAAACACATTAGATGTGAACAACAGAATTTATATTTAGAATATAAATAAATCTCACACGTATAACATGACAAACAAATAGCTCAAACTGATTTGATCAGGTTGAAACTTGAATGTGGCATTGTTGTCTAGGACAATATTAAACAAGACTCGTATATCCACACTTTCGAAGAGTGGGTACTAGGACTAATTTGATTCTATTCAAATAAAGTCTACGAATATAGTTTATTAGGCAAAATGCCTAAAACACCTTTACTTGGTAAAAGTGCAAGTGCCATCGAATCTCTAGCCCTCGTTCATAGTGACGTAAGTGGGCCCATGTCTAGCTAGGCTAGAGATGCATATGAATGTTTCGTGACCTTTACGGATGTGGCATCGCGTTATGGTTACGTGTTTCTTTTGAAACACAAATCGAAAAATTTTAAAGTTTCGACACGAAATAGACAAACAGATTGGCTAAAGTATTAAACCGTCACGGTTTGACCATGATGAAAATACTTAAGCAATAAGTTTCTCAAATACTTGAAAGAGTATAGTATTCTTTCAATGAGGACTCCTCCCGAAACACGTCAATTTGACGGTGTGTCCGACAGGATAAACCGAATTTTATTGGACATGATAAGGTTAATCATGAGTCGCTCTGAGCTACCATTTCCTTCAACGGATACGCTAAACAGTGCAGAACTTATTTTGAATAAGGTTCCATAAATATATGTTTGACAGATAACATATTAGATATGAACAGGAAAGAAACCAGGTTTCTCATTCCTGATGATTTAGGTATGCTAGGCATAAATTTGGATGATACCAAACCAGAACCCAAATCGGATAAGTGCCAAAATTGTAGGTTATCCTAGGGATACCAAAGTATAGTACTTATACAACTCACGAGAGAACAATGTAATTGTTTCTCGCCATGCGTTTTTCCTAAGAGGAATACCGATATGCAGTGGTAAGTGGGAGGATAGTAAAACTCGATGAAAATCGGAGTAATACTATTCCAGGCGTCGAATCCTTATTGGAACACAAATAGTTCATCAAGGATGAAACTACACCAATAATCTTCGAATACACAAGAACCGCGTAGGTCGGAGAGAGTCAGAAAACAACCTGGGGTATGGGTTTCTGATCTCACCTCATAAAGATGTCAATCTTTTGAGGAATACCAACTGACTGCGTATGAGGAAGTGATACAACGTATCGACTCCCTATTATGGCAAAGTGCCATAAAGTCCGAAGTGGATTCCATGTATACTAACTATGTTTAGACACTAGTTGATGTACCGTAAGGCATTGTGCCTATTGTACTAAATAAGTCTTCAAGGAAGAAATACATGGATGACAACATACCACGTACTAAGCTAGGCTTGTAGCGAAAAGGTAGAGTTATCAACATTGTGTTGATTACGACGAAACCTTTTACCTGTTGCCACGGCAAATCCATTTCGACAATGCTTGCTGATGCTGCATGTTTCATTCATGAAATGTGGCAGATGAATGCCAAAACCGCTTTCCTTAACGGAAACCTTTCGGAGGATGTTTACAACATCTTGACGGTTTTGTAGAACCATAACAAGCAAACTAGGTTTGCAGGTTATTTGATCCATAGATGGATTGAAGCAAGCATTAAGTTCTAGGAATTATCGTTTTGATGTAATCATAATGGTGTATGATTTAATTCAAAACGAAAATAATTCTTGTGTATATAAGGAGGTTAGTGGGAGCGCACTGACAGTGAATGTCCTGAGTAATGATGATATATCATTTCTTGGAAATGATATTCCCATAATATAATCGGTGAAAGCTTGGCTTTCATGATAACGACTATAAGTCGTAACAACGGTACTATAAAAGTTTGAATAACGGTACAGTGAGCTGGAAATCTTCCAAGCAAGATACTGTTACCGAATAAACAACAAAAGCGGGTTATTGCTGCAGCTGAGGCAGCAATAGAAGCCATTTGGGTCGATAATAAATCTAATTAGATTAGATATAGTTCTGTTAGCAGCTGAGCTAGGCGTCAGCACATGCTAAAGAATTAATGGTCTCATCAACGATCTAGATAAATACTTCGATATTCATCTGATTCGTTCGGATCATACATCGTGGCGATGTGATGATCGAATAAATTGCATCAGATGATAATCATGTAAATCCACTGACGAAAACCTTTTCTCAGCAGTTTGAGCCAACCGTACATGGTTTGGGTGTCAGACACTCGAGTGACTGGCTATAGGCCAAGTGGGAGATTGTTGGACAATTATGACCCATAGCGTCACTATTTGTACAGATCATGGTGTTGTTGTACAAATTAACTATGTGACAAATGAGATTGCACTCTTATCATTTGTGATTAGATCACCAAGATATATAAATGATAGGAGGTCCCTGTGATTTGTTCCTGGATTGAGAATGATATGAGACAGTATCAGTCCACGAAGGATAAATCATTAAATATCCCTAGTCAGAGTATTATCGAGATTGGACATCGATAAATGCGTAAAAGACTAGTATTACACTTGTGGCGTTGTGAAGGCACAACGACATAGTTCTCATATATTTGGGTATAAGATACTCATGCAAGTGTAATAGGAGGTTGTGTTTTACCGATGGTACGGGAAACAGGTTCGCTCTGGATAGACCGCCTCGGAATTCCATTGGTAGTATGACTATGTGTCTATGGAAGTCCGAAATCAGGGTAGGTGTAATTTGGTCTTAACCTGAGACTTGCACCGCTAATACTTACGACAATCAATATACCCATAATTACGCCAATTATGGGTATATTGAGAATCGTAGTGTGTTGGGTGTGATGTCGAGATGGAAGTATCACTCCAGTCATAGTGGAGATGATGGTCAAGTAGGATACGAAACTTGTTCTCTTAAATGCTCGAGCTATCAGGATATTATGACTAGGTCATGTATATCCGATTATAGAGACTAGTTACCAGACATCCGATATGTGCTTCGTACGGGGCAGACACAATTCCAGCCCCAGGCCTAGCACGTGATCATCCGATGCTGGATTGAAATACGCAATACCACGTATACTACGCCTGATATAGATCCTTTATTCCTGTATGGATATTTCTGGAGAATTGGGTAGGCATGGCGCTTTGCTAGAAGGCAACCTTGTCTTGTAAATCGGTATAAACGTAGTACTAGGTACTTACGTGTTCGGATAGTCCGACGACCGTATTTACTGCCAACATATCCGGGGATCTCATGGGCCGCTTCCCGAAGATTCACCGATGATGTATGACTCGCACTTTAATTAATCTGGGATTAATTTGATGAGAGAGAAAATTAATCTGGGATTAATTACGGAGATATTTTATCTGGGATAAAATATTAATTAAAGAGAGAGAACGATTAATTTGGAATTAATCGATAAAATAATATATTCGATATATTATACGAAATTGGATTTCGACGCGGAATTGAAATTAGATTTTAATTCGGGCGAACGAGTTAATTTAGAATTAATTCGTTAGCGACGTGAATAGTGATTTCACTAGGCATAATCATTTAATTACGTCGCAATGGAAAATTTGTTAATTTGGAATTAGCGAACCCGAGCCCAGGATTGTTTGCGAGCTCATTCGCATTTCGAATTCGAATGCGGCACGTAAGTCAAATCAAGCGTCAAATCATTAGTCACATCAAGCGTCAAATCAAATGTCACTTTGAGTGATGTGACAAGTTGTCACTTGATTGAGTGATGGGAGTGGTTGGAAAGTTAAAAGACTTGTACCTTTGATTTTTTGCAAATTGAAAAATGGTAAATGGTTAATTAATTTTGGAAATTATAAAACCTATTACACTTTTTCATTTTCCCTCTCTTGGCATACGGTTTTGGAAGCCAAAAACCACTCTCCCTCTTCTCTTTCTTCTCTCTAAAACGCCCAAGAGGCTGCTGCTTTCTTTCTTTTTCTGGTTCACTGCCGAGGAAATGGAGGAGAAGCAAATGATTTTATGGCAAAAATCAAGGTGCTAGCACACATAGAGTTATCCTAAGGTGATAGGGAAGTCATTTCGTGAGCTTGGAATCCATTTTGTAACATTGGAGCTTGAAGATTTCTTGGAGGACAAAGCCGAAAATGGTGCCCAAACCAGTGAGGAAAACCGAGAGCTTCCAAGGAGGTTCAAAGAGAATTTTCTTCGTAGCATCCAATCCATTCATTGTGAGTATTCCGCACCTCCTTTGATGTGTATTCATACTTGTTTCATGCTTGATTAATGATCTTGGGAACCTTAGAGGAGACCAACAGTAGCCAATTAAGAAAGACTGTCAGAACTATGTTAAGACTTAATATTTTGGAGTTAAGAGGTATTGGGAAACCATGATGATAAACCTAATGCATATGAAGAAATTGACCTTGAGCTGTAAGGTCCTAAGCCCCACAGATAGGTAGAGATAGGAGAACTTGAAGGACGAAGTTGTTAAGCAATTGAGGCTTAGTAAAGAGAGAAAGAGATTCAAATAGAGAAATTAAGTGGAAGAATGCTAAGATCAAATCGAGCGTGTGAAACCGAGGAAGTATCAAGTACGATTAGTTGCAATAGCGTCAAGGACTACCTTGCATACAATTACCCAGAGTTAAGACATAATTTGAAGGAACCTAGCTATAAGAGACACAAGTATCCTTAAAGACGTGGGAGCATTATCTATGAAGAACGCAGATGAATATTCAGTAAGGACACATAACATCAATACGATTTGGGTATGAATATACTTCTTAATGATCAGATTAGAGATTAATGATTCAAATGGAGTAGTTATGGGTACGAATGTATTAGCACTTGTGCATCAAATTCGGTCAAGACCTTCCAAGTTAAGTGTGATAGGGAGAAAAGAAATAATAACAAGATGAGTGATTGTCTGGGAAATCCTAGGAAGTATTAACTCATTAAAGAAAAAGAATGAGAAGAGGTGAAATACAATCATAGGGTATCAGACAGAAAAAGTAATTCATGTGGGCACCAGTTCAAAGGAAACCTAAGTTTAAACTATAAGAGATTTAAGACTTCAAGAACATCTCTTGGTTATCGTGAAGTGTAGAATGATAACTAAATTAATCAAGAATAGCAATAAAAGTCATTAGTCCCTAGTATAAAAAGAAAGAACTATTCATTCATCATGAATATTTTGAGAAGATAAGAAAACATGGGAAGATGAAATGAAGAAGAAAGAAGAAAGGAAGAAGAGAGAGCCATTTTTTGCCAAAATTAAAGAAGATTCAATGCAAACCAATCCCCAACAAGCTAAGAAGAAGGATATCAAGCCTAGAAGACTTGAATTGTGAAGAAAATCAAGTGAAATGAGGTAGGGAAATCTTAACCCAAAACTTGAATTGTGGAATTTTAATGGTGTGATGCCATGTTAGAGTTATTGGTATACTAGAGAGTACATTTAGGTGGATAATAAATAAGGAAATTGATTGTGTTATGAAATGCATAAATTTTTGGAAATCCTAGAAGTTGAGCTATGGACAAAATAGACATTGAAGAGTTGATGTGGACCTTGGAAACAGTTGAGCATCGCGACGCCAATATGATAGAGTCATGACGCATAAGAATCAGAGGCTCACTGCCTCGGGCCTGGTTGTATGAGCGTCACGAAGCTCAGTATTGGACATCGCGATGCATGATTAGCAGAGGCTCTGCCTCGGGTTTGATCCGGAGGGCGTCGTGACGTGAAACAAAACATGCTCTCTGTCTTGGTCTGCTTAGGTTAGCGTCGTAACGTAATAGACCTGGCATCGCGACCCGAGATAGAAATAGTTCCATATCATTTCAGTTTCAACTTAAGATGTTAGAAGTCACCCTAAGGGTCTCGTATCAGCATACCTATATGTATTACGTCATGTCACAGACATTATACGTCATTTAGTGAAAAAAGTTCCGAAGTATATTTGACGATTTACATTCTAACTAAGTTTATTGTTTATCGATTATAGATTGAGTTTCATGATTTTTGGAGGCATGGGGAAAAACCCACCTCAGATATAACTTGACACATATATGGAATTGACTGACACAAATATCGTGTGCACACGCAGTTCAAGATTATGGATGATATATGCCCATAGATCCCATATTCTGAGTCAAAAGGGTAGCATAGATCCTCACTCTGGCTCCGGTTCAGTGGCTTGGGGGACGACGAGATGTAACGCCCCACTTATATATAAAATATAATTTAATAAATATAATATTTTAAATTAAATGATTATCTCATAATCATTTATATGAAAAAAAGCTTATATTAAAATAAATAGAAGTTCCAAGTGTGACATATATATTATTAATCATATTAATAATATATGTAAGCTTATAATTGGACTATCCAGTTCGTAGTACACTCAGGATTCAGATCAATCCATATATGCTCATCCAGTAGATTGAAATTAATTTTTTTACTCAATGGATATTATAAGAAACTCATTTCTATATGGGTCCAGTCCTATATGATCACACATATAAGGTGCCTCAATTCTCTTGTCACCATATGGAAGATCTCGGATCAAGGTCGTCATACAATTATAGAATGGACCACAGCTATAGATAAACAACAAATAAAGTACATGCACTGTTTGCTCTTTATGGACTATTTTAGATTACTAACTTTAGACTTAAATCCTCTTATGTATGACACTCATACACTAAGTCTGAAGGCACATAAGTAATCAATGGTAAACGAGATAATTTATAATATGAGATTTAAATCAAAATAATTTGATAAATGAACAATGCATTTTTTATTTTATAACAAATAATTCCGTTCACATATTACATAAAGCTTTAGGGCATATATCCAAACAACCTTCCAATTGCACTAGAGCAAATGTGACATGTCACATAATCCTAGACCCTCTAGGTGACCTTCAATCTTTTAGCCAACAAGGTATTTGTGAATGAATCATCCAGAATCTCTGTAGATCTCATCTGCATTATCTTTCCAAAAAATAACATTTCCTCTCTATATGCTTCCCTATCATGTCGCTTCTTGGTTATTTTAAGTTTGCCACTGCACCATTATTATCGCAATAAAGTGTGAGTGGTTTATCAATATCTGGAACAAATTTAAGATCTTCCAAGAATTTATGGTGCTATACTGCTTCCTTAGCTGCTTCGCAAGCTGCTACATACTCAGCCTCCGTTATAAAGACATCAATACAAGATTTTCTTATGCTCCTCCACACAATGGCCCAACCACATAGGGTAAACACTGATCTAGATGTTGATTTCCTATAATCAACATCCGTTTGAAAATCAGAGTTTGTATATCCCCTAAGGATCATATCCTCACCAGAATATACAAGCATATAATTTCTCATTCTCTTAAGATACTTGAGAATGTGTTTCACAGCCACCCAATGATCTAATCATTGGTTAGAATGAAAGCTACTGACTACTCATACTACAAAACAGATTTCCGGTCTCATGAATAACATAGTCAATACGAGACTAGCAACTGCTGAGGCATATGAGATATGTCTCATTTCCTCAACCTCTTGAGGTGTTTTAAGATGATGTTCATTTGAAAAACGAATTCCATGTCGGAAAGACAAATTGCATTTCTTAGAATTCTAGTTACCAAATCACACAAAGATCTTGTCGATATAGGATGTCTGAAAAATAGCTAACAATCATCTCTTATGATCCCGAATAATTTGGACCCTTAGTACATAACTGGCCTCTCCCAAATCTTTCATTTAGAATTGGGTAGCTAGCCACGATTTCATGTCCGATAATATTTTTACATCATTCCCAATGAGTAAAATATCATCGACGTACATAATAAGAAAAATCATTTTTCTATCAATGACACACTTATATACACAAGGCTCATCTACATTCTACTCAAAATTATAAGACTTGATCATGATATCAAATCTCATGTTCCAAGATTGAGATGCTAGCTTAAGTCCATAAATGGACCTTTGCAGCTTGCAAACCTTTTGCTATTGACCTTGGGCTATGAACCCTTCTGGTTGTACCATATAGATACACTCGTTAAGATTGGCATTCAAGAATGTAGTCTTGACGTCCATCTGCCAAATCTGATAGTCATAATATATGGCAATAGAGAGAAGAATGCTGATGGATTTGAACATGGCTATTGGTGAGAACATCTCCTCATTGTCAACTCTCTCTTTTTGGGTCTAACCCTTGGCCACTAGCCTAGGCTTGAAGGTATGTACCTTCCCATCTGCTCCCCTCTTTCTCTTATAGATCCACTTGCAACCTATGGGTATTACCCCATCAATTGTGTCTACAAGTTCCCAGACTGAGTTGGAGTAAATCGACTCCATCTCGAGGTTCAAGCCTTTGAGTCATTCCTCTTTATCAAAATCATCCATTGCACTATGATAGATCAATGGATCATCTACACCATCACTCGATGCGATAACTTATGCCTCTCTAACTCCTAGATAGCGATCGGGTTGTCGTACAAACCTTCTACTACGTCTAGGTAGCAGATCATTTTGACATACTTCCATATGATGCACAGATGTCGAAGATGCTATGTTTCTGTCAACTATTATTGACGATGATGTGTTTGTCAAACCAACAAGTAACTCCATAAATATCACCTTACTTCGAGGTTTGAACTCCCTCATATAGTCCTCCTCAAGAAACGTATCTTTTTTCGACTCAAACACTTTATTATCTTCTGGATTATAAAATAACCCACCCTAGTCTCATTAGAATTGCCTACAAATAGGCACACATGGGAACGTGGCTCTAACTTTGTAGTCTTATTCTTTAGCACATGTGCTGAACACCCCCATATTTGGAAATGTCATAAACTATCTTTAAGACCACTCTATAACTCTAAGGGAGTCTTAGGAACATAATTATATGGAACTACATTAATGATATATATTGTTGTTTGCAATGCATTTCCCCAAAATGAACTGGGCAATGAACTGTAACTAAACATAGATCTCATCATGTCTAGTAGGGTACAATTTCTCCTTTTTGCAACACTGTTCTGCTGTGGTGTTCCAAGTGCTGTGAGTTATGATATTATCCCATGCTCAACTAAGAATTACTCGAAATCACTATCAATGTATTGTCCTCCATGATCTGTTCATAGAGTTTTGATCGTCTTACCTAATTTGTTCTCAACCTCAGCACGAAACTCTTTGAATTTTCAAAGGTATCTAACTTGTGTTGCATTAGGTAAACGTACCCATATTTAGAATAATCGTCAATAAATGAGATGAAGTATTCATAACCTCATCGGGCTCTTACATTGATCGATACACAAACGTCCGAATGTATTAGCTCAAGCGGTTGACTAGATCTTATACCTTTTCCAATAAAAGTCTTTTGGTCATCTTTCATTTTAGACAAAATTCGCAGACTGATAAAGTTCCAAGCTTTAACTGGTTTAAATCTATTTTCTTTATCAACCTATCTATCTTGTCAAGACTAATATGATCAAGTCTAAGATGACAGATATATGTGTCATCATGAGAAATCTTTTGCCGTTACGTTTTAAGTTTTTCAACCTTAAATATTTTAGTGTTGAGCAGTGAATCATGTGTTAACGGCCTTAACACATAAATTATTGTCTGAGTTTCCTGTCCATATAGTTAATCCATTTCTAGCAATAATAACTAAATTATTATTAAATGAAAATAGAAAATCACCATGCAATGGTTTTGAAACAGAAATCAAATTTCTGTGACAAAACAAGGATAAAAAATGCTTTGTTTAAATTCAAATAACTATTATTTGAAAAATTAAAAACTGATAACTCCCATTATTTTTACTGAAACGAAATCTCTCATCCTGACTCTTATGGTAAAGTCAACTTCAGCAAGGTCTTTCCATGTATCAAGTAGTTGTACCTTTAACCCTCCCAATATTTCTTTCTCTTCTTTGCAGATTTGAAAAATTCGGCAACTCTTGCCTCTTCACCAGGCTTATGAGGATCCATTAGCATGGACTCCTAAGAGGTGAACTTATTTAGCAGTTATGTTAAAGTAAAAGTCATATTGTTTATAATATAGTTGCTTTGAAACTGTAGGAAACACTTCGGACGAGTTTCCATAATCATGGTTACATGGTTACGTTCGTCAATACGAGCTCCATGAGTTTCAGCCATTTTGAGATAGGTCATCATCCTCAAGACGTTCTCTCGAACAGATGTCCCCTCCTTCATCATTGCGGTCATCACTAAGACCATAGCCTTATGACATTGCCACTTTGAAGTTTGCCTGAACATGCCCTGCAATGACTCCGTTATCAAAGATGTTGTAGTCATTGGCTCATGCTTTGTAGCAAGAACCTCGAACATCTCTGTTAGTAAGTAGCAGCGGGCTTTTTCATTGGCCGCGACCCATTTTTGGTAAGCATCACGCACAGCTTGGCCAGAAATTCTGGCTGGCTTGGGAGGACATTCCTCCGTCAGGACAAACTTAAGGTCTTCACATACCAAGATGGCGTTCATGTTACTTTTGTAGGAACTACTTTCATAGCGCAGCGAAAACACGTTAGACACCCGAGATCAGACTTGAAAATTTTTCTGCCCTTCTCTCCTCTTGGCCGAAAGTTACCAATTCTAAGACTGAAATTTTGCTTCTGTTTTGGACAAAATTTCAGCCCTAGAATAGCCTCGAAACTACCACCGAACAGCAGTGAAATAATGGACTGTTTTGGACCCGAAATGCACCCACTTCACTGCCCAGTTCAGCCCTTATATGAATCAGTTTCTGATATGTTTCAGGTCTAATTTTTCAGCCAAAAACTGCCCTAACACAGTCCCAAAACACCGTTTAATGTTTTCTAAAAAATTTGGAATAAACCCAAAATAAATCGAGCCCCGAATCACCCTATAGGTGTGCGGCAGTGAGCATAAAATTGCTCACTGCCTTGTGATGTGTTTAGAAGATGAAGATGAAGAATTTTGGCTCGACACCAATAGCCTTTCGTGCTATATCTCGTCACAAACAAAAACTACTGTGGGCTAGACTCACAAAATTAAAACTCTAAAAACTTTAGAGATTGAATCACACTTGGTTTTCTTTTTCAATTTTCTTTTGTTGTTCTTTTTCTTTTTCTCAACTCTTGAGAGAATTCCAAGAACAAGAGGTGGTTAGGGTTGCAAATAAGATACCAAGGCAAAAAATAAAATAAAATCTCTTTTATACCTAGGGTTTTATTTCTAAAATAAAACACAACTCTTCCCCTCCCCATTATTGAAATTTTCGGCCAAACATGTAATTTTTAATTAATTTTGTAACATCAAATTCAATTACCATAATGAAAGATATGTTATAAAATTAAAATTGCAATTACCTTTCAAAAAGTGTAACCACCAAAATTAAATTCAAGAGTTATGTAACCTATCATAACTCACCAAGGGTTTCCAAATTTAAAGCAAGAGTTTTGCAACCTAGCATAATTCACCAAAGGTTCCCAAAACCCAAGATTTGGAAATTCCAAATTTGGCCTCATTAAATTATATAATATATAATTTAATACTATGCATTCAATAATTATCATATAATTATTAAAATCATATATTAAATTTTATTATATAGTTTCAAGTATGAAAAAATAATATTATTAATCATATTAATAATATTTTCATATGTGAATATATAATTGGACTATCCAATTATATTTAATCTGTTACAGTATATCAAGCTAGCACAGAGACCAAATGGGCCTACGGTTTCGAGCTCCAATAAACTCGGAATATTAATTAAGCTCTTAATTAAATATTTCGAATTATTAACTCTGAGTTATTCCACTAAAAACCTGAAGCTGCACTATCGTTTCTGCAGATAGTATATTAAGCCGAACCGCGTCGGTGTCCATCAATATAGTCATTACATACAGATTAACCCTTCATGAGTATCTCGTAATTAGAGCCAGGTCATAATTGTAAGAGTTCAATCAAGGTCCAAGGATCACAAACATGCATAAAAAACGAATGAATACATGTCAAAGGAGGTGCGGAATAACTCACATTGATTGGATTGGATGTTACCAAGATGGACCAAATTCGCACTTCATGTTCAAGCTCGGTTTTGGCCTCCTTGGACTGCTATCATGTTCGGTTGGGGGCTGTTTTGATGCTCCAAAATCGGCCATGCAAGACTCCATTGAAGCTCCAAGCTTCAAGCTTCAAAAAGGAATTCCAAGCTCACAATTCACTTCCCTATCACCTTTGTATTCCTCCATGAGTGTGCTAGCACTTAGATCTTGTTACAAGATCAAAAGCTTCTCCATTTGTGTGTGTGAAAACCAGAAAAAATGGAGATGAAAATCGGTCACCATGACCGTGAGAAGAGAGAAGGTTTTTGGCTCCATTTTTGCCTAAAACCGTGAATACCAAAACAAAATGAGAGAGTCACGTGAATGTGGTCTCAAAATTAGGCCAAATACATAAACAACAAAGACCAATGAGAGTCACGTGAATGGTGCAAAATTTGCCAAAAACGTGAACAAATAATTGGTCCAAGAGAGAGAGAATGATTTTTTATATACATATATTCTTTATTCCATTTACCAAGTAAATGAATAAAATATATATACACAACAATTAATTCAAAAGTCAAAAAAGGTACAAGTCCTATCAACTTTCAAACAATCACCTTTCACTATTCACATCAAGTCACTTTAATAAAGTGACAACATGTCATATCACATCACTCAAAGTGACAAGTGATTTGACGATTGATGCGACTAACGATTTGACGCTTGATGTGACTTGCGTGCCGCGTTCGAATTCGAAATGCGAATGCGCTCGCAATCACTCTCGGGCTCGGGTTCGCTAATTCCAAATTAACGAATTTTCCGTCGCGTCGTAATTAAATGATTACGCCTAGCGAAATCACATTCATGTCGCTAACGAATTAATTCTAAATTAATTCGTTCGCCCGAATTAAAATCTAATTTTAATTCCGCGTCGAAATCCAATTTCTAATAATATATCGAATATATTATTTTATCGATTAATTCTAAATTAATCGTTCTCTCTCTTTAATTAATATTTTATCCCAGATAAAATATCTCCGCAATTAATCCCAGATTAATTTTCTCTCTCATCGAATTAATCCCAGATTAATTCTATCTCTCCTTCTAATTAATCCCAGATTAATCAAAGCGCGAGTCATACGTCATCGGTGAATCTTCAGGAAGCGACCCATGAGATCTCCGGATATGTTGGCAGTAAATACGATCGTCGGACTGTCCGAACACGTAAGTACCTCGTACTACGTTTATATCGATTTACAAGACAAGGTTGGCTTCTAGCAAAGCGCCATGCCTACCCAATTCTCCAGAAATATTCTTACAGGAATATACAGATCTGTATCAAGCGTAGTATATCGTAGTATTGTGTATATCGGCCCAGTATCGGATAATCACGTGCTAGGGCTGGGGCTGGATAAGTGTCTGCCCCGTCCGAAGCACATGTCGGATGTCTGGTAACATAGTCTATAATCGGATATACATGACCTGGTCACAATATCCTGATTGGTTGCGCAACACTCAAGAGCACTAGTACCGTATCCTGCGTGACATCAACTCCAATATGACTGAAGTGATACTTCCGTCTTGACATCACACACCAATACACTACGACTCTCTGATAAACCCAGAAATGGTGTACACAGAACCCGTTTAAAGTCCCCTACCACCAAGACCAAAGTCTATCGATTATCGTAAGTATTAGCGATGTAAGTCTCAGGTTAAGACCATACACACCTACCTTGATTTCGGCCTCCCATAGACACATAGTCATAATACCAATGGGATTCCGAGGGGTCTATCCAGAGCGAAGCTGTTTCCCGTACCATCGGTGAAACACGACCTCCTATCGCACTTGCATAAGTATCCAACACTTATATATATGAGAACTATGCCGTTGTGCCCTCACAACACGCACAAGTGCAATACTAGCCTATTCCGCATTATCGATGTCCAGTCTCGATAATACTACGGCTAGGGATATTTAATGATTAAACCTTCGGGGACTGATACTGTCTCATATCATTCTCAGTCCAGGTACTAATCATAGGGACCTCTCTTCATTTATATATCTATGGTGATCTAATCACAAATGATGAGAGTGCAATTTCCTTGTCACATAGTTAATTTGCTACAACAACACAATGATCTGTGCAAATAGTGACGCTATGGGTCATTTTGTCCAACAATCTCCCACTTGGCACATAGCCAGTCACTCAAGTGTCCCACACCTGAACTATGTACGGTTCGCTCAAATTGCTGAGGAAAGGTTTTCGTCAGCGAATTTGTCTGATTATCGTTTGACGCGATTTACACGATCATCACATCGCCACGATGTATGATCCGAACGAATCAGATGATATAGAAGTATATATCTGGATCGTCGATGAGACCTTTAATTCTTTAGCCTGTGCTGACGCCTAGCTCAGCTGCTAACAGAACTATATCTAATCTAATTAGATTTATTATCGATCCAAATGGCTTCTATTGCTGCCTCAGCTGCAGCAATAATCCGCATTTGTTGTTAATTCGGCAACAGTTATCTTGCTTGGAAGATTTCCAGCTCACTGTCCCAGTGTTCAAACTTTATAGTACCGCAGTATTTACCGGTTTGGAAACTTGCAGCAGTGATCCCAGTCACTTCAAGTTCTCCTTCTCCATAGTTTAAGACAACATCTTTAGTTCTCTTAAGATACTAACAGATGTTCCTTGATCTTCAATCCAGTGACTATCACTTGGATTGACCGATTGTGACTCCATATGCTCGAAGCGTATGAGACACCAATATAGTACATTTTAAATGTACAATTTCTCAGAGAGTGTACCAACTCCAAATCTAGCCAAGATATGTAGATTTATTCCTTGAATAAAGGTTGTTACTCCCCAGAATTCTACGGAGAATTTCTATGAAAGCCAAGCTTTCGACAATAGCTTTATGGGAATTTTTCACTGTCAGTGCGCCCTCCCACTAACCTCCTTATATACACAAGAATTATTTCGTTTTGAGTTAAATCATAAACCATTATGATTATTTCAAAACGTCAGTTCCAAGAACCCTATGCTTGCTTCAATCCAAACATGGATTGAATAATCCGCAAACCTTGTTTGTCGGTTATACAAAATCGTCAGAATGTTGTAAACATTCTCCAAAAGGTTTCCTTTTCAGGAAAGCGATTTTGATTTATAACTGACATATTTCACAAATGAAATATACAGTTATCAACAAGCATCTTCAAAATGGATTTACCATGGCAACAGGTAAAAGGTTGAACCGTTATTAACACAATGTTGATAACGATACCTTTCCGTCAAAAGCCTAGCTTTGTACGTTGGTATGTTGCCATCCATGTATGTCTTCCTTGAAGACGTATAATGTACCAATAGGCACAATGCTTTGTGGTACAACAACTAGTATCTAAAATAGTTGTTAAACATGGAATCCATTTTGGACTTATGGCACTTTGCCATAATAGGGAGTTGATACCTCGTATCACTTCCTCTAAACGTAGTCGGTGGATATACCTTCATAAGATTGACATCTTAATGAGGTTAGATCAGAAACCCATACCCTAGGTTGTTTTCTGACTCTATCCGATCTACCCGATTTCTTGTGTATTTGAAGATTAATGGTACAGATTCATCATAGATGAATTGTTTGTGTTCCAATTAGGACTTCGTGCTTTGAATAGTATTACTCCGATTTTCATCGAGTATCACTATCCTCCCACTGACCACTGCATATCGGTATTCCTCTCAGGAAAACCGCATGGTGAGCAACAATCACATTGTTCTCATGTGGGATTTATAAGTACTATACTTATGGTTTCCCTTAGGATAACCTATATTGGCACTAATCCATTTTGGGTTCTTAGTTTGGTATCATCCAAACTTTATGCCTGGCATACCCAAATTATCAGGAATGAGAAACCTCGTTTCTTTCCTGTTCATATCCTATATGATATCTGTCAAACAGATTTACATGGAACCTTATTCTAAATAAGTTTTGCACTGTTAATACATATCCTGTTGAAGGAAACAGTAGCTCAGAGCGACTCGCGAAAAACCTAATCATGTCCAACAAAACTTGGTTTTTAGTTCTGACACACCATCAATTGACGTGTCTCGGGAGGAGTCCTCATATGAAAGACTACCGTACTCTTTCATGTACGTATGAAACTTACTGCTTAAGTATTTACCAATACGGTCTTACCGTAGCGGCATATTACTACAGCCGATCTGTTTGTATACTTCGTGTCGAAACTCAAAGTTTCGTATTTGTGTTCTTCAAAAGAAACACATAACCATAACGTGATGCCACATCCGTTAAGGTCACGAAATATTCATGTTCATATCTAGCCTAGCTAGATATGGGCCACTAACTTCACCATGAATAGGGCTAACAGATCGGTGGCACTTACACTATTACCAAGTAAATAGTATTTTAAGTACTTTACCTAATAAACTAGATTCGCAGACCTTATTTGAATAGTCAAATCAGTCCTAGTATCCACTCTTCAAAAGTGTGGATATACGAGTCTAATTAAATTGTGTCCTAGACAACAATGCCATAAATAAGTCTCTATTGATCAAATCAATATGAGCTATTTATTTGTCATTTTATATGTTTGAGATTTTATTTATATTCAAAATATAAATTCTGTTATTCACATCTAATGTGTTTATCTCGGATCATATATATTTTATGTACCACACTAAGTATTTAAAATCTAATTTCAATACTAGTAGTGATCATAACTTAGACAAATATTTAAAGTTAGAGCCTCGCCCTTTCTTTAATTCCTTCGTGTCTTCCATATCCAAATGGTAGTCCCTTTGGGATATGTCAATTATCCTTTTCAATATTTTAGGAACCTTAGGCCAAGCCTTGGGTTTTTAGAATATTGAAAGGAACGTGCACCTCGTGCTACATGCCCAATTGCAAACTTTGACTTTTCTCAACTAGAATAGTCAATTAATTCTCCAAGAATTATTAATTGCAATTTTAATACTTTTAAATCTAAAGATAGATTTATTATAAGTATATTAATTAAGCATTAAAGTCATCATCACATAAATCTTCCAAAGATTTTATGCTCTACTATTTGCTTAATTTTGGGCGAACGTATAATAAGTTATTTTATCAAATAAAGTAACCTTATTTATTCCCAATTTGAAAATTAAATATTTTAATCCCAGATTATATTTCAAATATCCAATTTTCAATTTCTTATCTTGATTACAATAGTTCAACTATTTAATCAACGATTAGTGGTACTATATATTATAATGATTATAATAGTCCAACTATATAATCAAATATAATCCAAATTAATTAACCTCAATTACATTGATTACTATAATCTAATTATAAAATCAACTGTAAACTGAAATTAATTAATTCAAATATATTGATTAATATAATCCAATTATATATAATCAAGTATAATACAGTCCAACTGTTTAATAAAACAACAATTTAAATATTAGTCCAACTAACATTTAATATTACGACGAATAATTAAATGAGCGCGTATGGCGAGTAATTGAACGAATGTTGCAAATTCAATACTTGCCTCCCACTTTTTTCGTCGAGCCTCTAACCCTCTGTGGAGTACTCGGGAAACCGTGTTTCCTAGTGGGCTAGGATCCCGTTAAAGTATCATACAATCCTGACTTTGGTCAATAAAAAATTGTATGATAATTAACAAGGTAGATGTCGAAGATCAATTGGATCCCATCCAACTCCTAGATCCAGTAGGTGGACATCCAAGTCCGAAACATATATCTAATATATGCCTATATATCGAATATATACCCTACCGTTTCCTCTGAATCAACTAGGCCTTGGCTTTGGCCAAAAACAAACCTAGTGATCCCAGTCAAGCGAGGACCCATTGACAGGGAAGCTTCGTAATCAAATGTCTATGGACAAGAAGTGGTCTTGACTTTGGTCAAAAACAAACCACAACTTGGACACGACACCGATAATAACAAAGCCTCGTGATTAAAGCACATCTTTGACTGACAAGGGCTTGACTTTGGTCAAAAACAACCCCTGACAATCTCCGATCTTGAGCAAGAATCACTCAATGGAAGGAAATGACGCTTGATATTTAATGAGGGTTTTTCGCGTGCAAATTGGCTACCAATTTAATTATCTTTCTTAAGGTCTCATCATCATACACCCTTAAACATGCATTCTAAATACATAATAAAGCGTATATGAAAATAAATAATAATGATATGCGGATGGATATTTTACATTGATCCTAGATCAAATCTCTCACTTTCTCTCTCCCGCTAGCACTTGTATTACTTCTACCCGTTACACTACACTTCTAAAGAAACCTCTTTTACATGAAGGGAATAGGTGAGAAGAGAATACAAAGAAATAGGAGATAAGGCTGGACACGCAGGTCCAATTTAATAAATCAAATTTATTACAATTTCCAAAATCGCCCAACCCGACTAATATCCATCCGATATGCATTATTCAAACATCATAACCATGTATTCATACAAGCATGTTATCAATCAATCAATCAAATTAATTAATCTTGATTATTAGTGATCATCCAATGTTCAAACAAAGATTTGATTTTGTTCGAGTCAAACTCGTATTGCAAACACGTACTCAAAGTACATTTCTACGAATTAAATTAAATTACATAATTAAATCCAATTTAATACGTATTTAATTCTAATTCATTATTTAATTCCAAATTAAATATTACACTTTTATTAACGAACCTTTACGACTTAAATTCCAAATTAATCGCAACGGGTCTCAAAGCCCGATTAACATCTAATGTTTTATTTAATTAAAGTCCAATGGGCTTTTAATTAATTTCTACAGGCGTGGACTTTTGGTCAACTCGGGTCAAACCGAACAACCAAAATCCAATCCGGGAGTTACCCCATAAGCCTTTAAATTAATTTTGGCCCATTAGGCCCAATTAAATAATTAAGGTCCATTAAGTCATAATTGGACCTTTTGGATTCGGTTTTGGGCCTAATTGGATCCAACCAATTTTGCCTAAACCCAACTTTGTTACAACAAAGCCCAAAAGCCCAATTACAACCTAACAAGCCCAATATCCAAAATCAAGCCCAAATTAATTAACTTATAAAATTCCAAATTTCACAATTAATTAACCTAAGTGTAATACACAATCAATTACCCAATTAACATTTCTAAAATATCAATTAGCCTAATTAATCATGCACTTTAACAACCAAATAGTGTCCAACACAATTCAATTAAAATCAAACCCAATTAACATGCTTTCAAGTCTCGGCAATTAGGGGTTTTTCAATTCGATTCGGTTTCAATCCAATTGAGTCCACAATCTTAATTTCCCAAATAAACACAATTCATCCAATGAATTAAAACAAAAATCACAATAAATTTCATGTTCCTTAAGTTTCGGCCAAGCCACTTTAAAAGGGAAAAAATGTTCTAAATCAAAATTCAATCAAATTGAACTTCAAAACAACATTCACCAATTGTTTTAAGTCATCCAATGATCAAACAAAACAAAATTACCAAGACATTAGGTTCTTCCAATTTTCGGCCAAGCATCCAATTTGGGGAAAATTGAATCCAATCCAATTTCATGAAATTGATCACACACAATCTCAATTAAACATGTTCTAAGCATACTTAAACATCCAATTCAATTAAAACATGCTTAAACACATTTTACCCAATTTCAAGTTTCATTTCAACCTAAAGAATTGGGGAAAATTGATCTAATCCAATTTTCTTGAAATTGATCATGCACAACTTCAATTCAACCTCATTAAAGCATAATGCATCAAACAATTCAACCAAATCATGCCTAAATCGAGTTTACCCAAATTAAAGTTTTGACAAAAATAAGCAAATTGGGGAAAATCAATCCAATCAATTTTTTATCAAATTGATTACATACAACTCAAATTAGATCATATATAAGCATTCTTAAACAATCAATTTGTCAGAATCAAGCTAAAATCAAAAAGCCCCAAATTTGCTCAAGAACCCTAATTCGATTTTCATGCAATCAAAGCTCTAGATACCATTGTAAGAGTTCAATCAAGGTCCAAGGATCACAAACATGCATAAAAAACGAATGAATACATGTCAAAGGAGGTGCGGAATAACTCACATTGATTGGATTGGATGTTACCAAGATGGACCAAATTCGCACTTCATGTTCAAGCTCGGTTTTGGCCTCCTTGGACTGCTATCATGTTCGGTTTGGGGGCTGTTTTGATGCTCCAAAATCGGCCATGCAAGACTCCATTGAAGCTCCAAGCTTCAAGCTTCAAAAAGGAATTCCAAGCTCACAAATTCACTTCCCTATCACCTTTGTATTCCTCCATGAGTGTGCTAGCACTTAGATCTTGTTACAAGATCAAAAGCTTCTCCATTTAGTGTGTGAAAACCAGAAAAAATGGAGATGAAAATCGGTCACCATGACCGTGAGAAGAGAGAAGGTTTTTGGCTCCATTTTGCCTAAAACCGTGAATACCAAAACAAAATGAGAGAGTCACGTGAATGTGGTCTCAAAATTAGGCCAAATACATAAACAACAAAGACCAATGAGAGTCACGTGAATGGTACAAAATTTGCCAAAAACGTGAACAAATAATTGGTCCAAGAGAGAGAGAATGATTTTTTTATATACATATATTCTTTATTCCATTTACCAAGTAAATGAATAAAATATATATACACAACAATTAATTCAAAAGTCAAAAGGTACAAGTCCTATCAACTTTCAAACAATCACCTTTCTTTATTCACATCATGTCACTTTAATAAAGTGACAACATGTCATATCACATCACTCAAAGTGACAATTGATTTGACGATTGATGCGACTAACGATTTGACGCTTGATGTGACTTGCGTGCCGCGTTCGAATTCGAAATGCGAATGCGCTCGCAATCACTCTCGGGCTCGGGTTCGCTAATTCCAAATTAACGAATTTTCCGTCGCGTCGTAATTAAATGATTACGCCTAGCGAAATCACATTCATGTCGCTAACGAATTAATTCTAAATTAATTCGTTCGCCCGAATTAAAATCTAATTTTAATTCCGCGTCGAAATCCAATTTCTAATAATATATCGAATATATTATTTTATCGATTAATTCTAAATTAATCGTTCTCTCTCTTTAATTAATATTTTATCCCAGATAAAATATCTCCGCAATTAATCCCAGATTAATTTTCTCTCTCATCGAATTAATCCCAGATTAATTCTATCTCTCTCTTCTAATTAATCCCAGATTAATCAAAGCGCGAGTCATACGTCATCGGTGAATCTTCAGGAAGCGACCCATGAGATCTCCGGATATGTTGGCAGTAAATACGATCGTCGGACTGTCCGAACACGTAAGTACCTCGTACTACGTTTATATCGATTTACAAGACAAGGTTGGCTTCTAGCAAAGCGCCATGCCTACCCAATTCTCCAGAAATATTCTTACAGGAATATACAGATCTGTATCAAGCGTAGTATATCGTAGTATTGTGTATATCGGCCCAGTATCGGATAATCACGTGCTAGGGCTGGGGCTGGATAAGTGTCTGCCCCGTCCGAAGCACATGTCGGATGTCTGGTAACATAGTCTCTATAATCGGATATACATGACCTGGTCACAATATCCCGATTGGTTGCGCAACACTCAAGAGCACTAGTACCGTATCCTGCGTGACATCAACTCCAATATGACTGAAGTGATACTTCCGTCTTGACATCACACCCAATACACTACGACTCTCTGATAAACCCAGAAATGGTGTACACAGAACCCGTTTAAAGTCCCCTACCACCAAGACCAAAGTCTATCGATTATCGTAAGTATTAGCGATGTAAGTCTCAGGTTAAGACCATACACACCTACCTGATTTCGGCCTCCCATAGACACATAGTCATAATACCAATGGGATTCCGAGGGGTCTATCCAGAGCGAAGCTGTTTCCCGTACCATCGGTGAAACACGACCTCCTATCGCACTTGCATAAGTATCCAACACTTATATATATGAGAACTATGCCGTTGTGCCCTCACAACACGCACAAGTGCAATACTAGCCTATTCCGCATTATCGATGTCCAGTCTCGATAATACTACGGCTAGGGATATTTAATGATTAAACCTTCGGGGACTGATACTGTCTCATATCATTCTCAGTCCAGGTACTAATCATAGGGACCTCTCTTCATTTATATATCTATGGTGATCTAATCACAAATGATGAGAGTGCAATTTCCTTGTCACTAGTTAATTTGCTACAACAACACAATGATCTGTGCAATAGTGACGCTATGGGTCATTTTGTCCAACAATAATGTCCATTATACCCTCTAATTATTTTTACCTTAAGTACCATTGATTCTCTAATGAACGATTTATTCATAACCATTATGAATTTTAATCTTTTAGTCGTAATGGAAAGACTCGAGCGTTCTAACCGTTCAAGTACTGAATCAACCCTTAAGGGATATACTCTTCTACTTCTCGCAAGAAGGAGTGAACTCCATGTCTATGTAAAATGTCCCAAACTGTTGGGGTTTTGGGCGAAGGGCGCGGCGGAAGCCCTGTTCAGGCGAAATTGTAATTTTAAAACTTTTTAAATTACCGAATGAATTATTCAATATCTAATATGAATAATTCATTCATATTTCACCTAAACACATTTATTCGATATCAAATAGGGACATAAACATATATGAAACGTCGCGAAACTTTTACGAAAACGTTTTTCCGTAAAATGACATAAAACACCCAATACACATGAGGGCTGCCGAAGTTAGCTCCAATAGTATTAGGACAGTTCATGGGCTGCCTAAACAGTGACAAATTCACTGTTTGGACATCGTCACCCGGTTGGCTCAAAGGTCACCTGAAAATGCCGTTTTTTGCCGTTTTCGCTTATTTCAACTCCGAAATAATTTCCGACAATTGTTCCAACAACCAAAACACATCCAATACATTCATAAGGAATATTTTTCATCACCATATGAACAGTATTTCTAGATCTGATCCTGAAGGAAATATTATCAATTTTTCATGCGTTCATCCAACTTTTTCAACATTAATCAAATTAATCATAACACCAGTCAAAGTCACCACAAATGAACCACCCAAGAAAAATTATAGGCATTACAAGAGTGGTCATAACACTATAGAATGGAAAATATCATCAAATGTTTAAATTGGACTAATATTACAATAATATCAACCAAATCAACTTCACACATGCACCATGCTTCCAATTCTATCCACCAAAACCAAAAGCCCCAATTTTCAACAAGCAAAGAAACCCTAGAACTATTCTAGGAACACAAGAACAAGAAAAATAATTTTCTAAACTCAAGAGTATTAAAGATTACCTTTTAATCTCCAATTTCCTAAGCTTTTCTTGTGTTTTTCTTCACTTTTCAACTTGAATCATCAAGCAACTTTGAAACACATTTTCTTTTGGAGCTCTCATCCAAGGAGGAATAAGATGGAAAAAGAAACAAATTTTTTTTACTTTAAAACCACTTTTTCCGTCCTTTGGAGGTTAATTTTTTTCCATTTAACAATTTAATCTAATTAAATTAAAGATAAGCTTTAAGTTGGCCAAATCAAATTTGCACACTTAAGCTTAATTAAATCATGCCATGTGTATCAATAATAATTAAACATATTTCATAATATTTATGAAATATGGATATTATTTAACTATTCAAATATTTAACAATTAAATATCTAAATAATTAATTAATATAATTATTTTATATATATGTATTTTTATTTACATTTAATAACAAATACATATATTGTGGCATGTGTCAAAGTCTCATTTGACAATTAATTAATTTGTATCAAATCGAATTTTGTATCAAATACAAATACATATTAATTATTAAATGATCAAAATCCCCTAAAGCATGTGTTATCGTTTAACCGATTAAATGATTCGAATTAACTCATTTAATTTGATGAAGTATTATGAATAATCTGTATTATTCATAACGCGTTGTCCAAGTGCTCAACGAGTACACTTCATATTGTGAGACTCTCTAAGTTTAGGTTTATCCGTCACGAAATCCAATTTTGTGTCCATAATTCACCCACTCATGAATTATGACAACCATGGAAAATCTCGCTAAACTATGCAAGTCGAGGTCATTGCATACGCATAATCCCTCCGTCGCAGGGTATCCATATTATGCCTAGGATATAGATAAGAACGTCAAATTCGTTCGGTATAATATATCCGACTTTCAATTTATGATCTCTAAATAACACTCGGAACTGATTTTCGAAGTTATACCATGGCCTTGGATTTACTAGATCGTAAACACGTAAGGATACCTATGTCCTGTACACAGGACTGACAGATACTATCTTGATACGCACAGGATATCATGAGCATCAGTCCACACCAAACGAACAGGCGGAGGTCTGATCATGAATAGATTGGTGACGTGAATACCATCAAAGTGTGGAGGATAACTCATATATCCACAGTGGTATCTCAAGTCAAATGACCACTATGCTCGTTCAACTAGAGAAGATTCCTATTGACTTTGGTGTACCATCTATTAGGAAATCTTTAGTGAGTCGTTCAGTGTTTATCAAATAAACACATACATGTCTATACGAGTCTCCCGAGACTCATGGTTCATTGGGATAAACCATCAGACCAAGTCACGATATACGACATGAACTGGTCTCAATGGATTTTACTAACCGACCAGTGTTAGCAAATCTTGACCAGGAACTTTATTTAAGAATAAACATCTTATGGTGCGATTCCCAATGTTAATTACAAACTACGTTATAACTGCGCACTACATTGTAAATCCTAGGGTATTTGTCTAATATACACGTATCACTAAATCAGATTTAGTTTCAATCTAATCATAATTAGATATCTAATCGTAATTAGATCGAATATGTTTATAAAAGACAAGAGGTGCTACCATTAAATAAGTAATATTATGGAAAATGGAATTGCTCATATTTATGAATCGGACATAAATACGATCCGGATTGACACTCCGAGCACCAACCCTAACAATTTCTCCCACTTGCTCTAGTGCCAATCCACGATATCATATACACATCCCAATGTGTATCACATAATCATGGCCCTCAAGAGCTCAGCTAGCACTCAAGAGGTAGGCAACAACAATTAAGCCCGCTTTAACAAATTGAGTCCGTCCAACAAACTCAATCGTTTTCCTTAGCCAACATCATTCATATTTTGTAGAACCCAAGTTCTACATGAATATGACTCAGATGCTATATCAGTATTGTGCCATAACTACTGATCTGTCTATGTATTTAGAGATCAAATCCAAATACTATGAGATAACCGCAAGCACTACACTAATATGAAAACTTCTAATATTTAGGGTCACTATGCAACTTCATAAGTCAATACTTCATAAGTTGTAACTGATTCCACTAGTTTAGTAGAATCAAAGGTGACACTCCCACTGCATCTTTTCTGACTTTATATGACATAGACCATCTAATGTCATAATTAGGATCAAAACTAATCTGACCCTAATGGTTGTGGATTATATTTTCCATGAATTTGAAACTCATTCTTAATATCTCAAAGATCATAAAGAACATGTTTCAAGACACATCTTATGGTCTACAACATATCCAAATAACTCGTAACTATTACAATTAAATTGATATCTTTAGTCGCACATAATATAATATTCATTACGCTATCATCATATGATGCATCAAATTGACTAGACATTCTAATCAATCTCTCTTTCGACAAAAGAATCATCATTTACGAAAGATTAATACTATATTCTAGAGACACATTAACTGTCAAACAGTTATACTAACTGTCATACAGATAGTCTTGATGCGTCCTTTATTAGATCATATCTAATACGCGACTAATGAGAGTATCTCACAAGTCTCTTAGTTTTATATCATATATGAAACCTTATATCAAATATAACAGAGACTACTCCCACTGCTTACACGGAGAAAAGAAGACTTAAGTAAACATTTTACTATACAAACATCTCATTATTACTTTAATAATGATAATGTCGTTAGGATATATAACACTAGAAAGAAATTTATACGCTCCCACTGACCCTACTATGATATATGCATTCTCTATGTTTTGATAAAATCAGACAATCTGACTGTATCAAAATTCAAGAACACGAATTTCCGGAAAGCTTACCTGAGTCTACAATAGCCTCTATAAGCTAGTATATCAAACTGTGATCTTAGCAGAATACAAACTCTAGGGTCATTCTAGAATGAACTCTTCAAACAAACAAACCACATCGGATCTCTCATTCGAAGAAACAATTTAGGAACGCCATTTTGCATTCTTTAGCCAAAATACATAGTTTAATTTCAACATTAACCAATAGATCTTTAATTGTTCAATTAGTATGACTTGAGACAAGTTTTCTATGTCATACTGTAAGGGTCAAACCTTTAACGAGCTCACTTTACTTTTGCTGTGCAAATAATTTGCACATTTTATGAACAATTCATAACGAAAGCCTAATCAAGTTCAAAACTTGATCGTAGTAAGCTATGAACAATCTTAGATCTATGATTCAATGCTAACTTCCGAAATCGATATCAAATATCGATCCCACTATAAGTTATAGGATAATTTTCTTCGATAAGAAAACAACAGAATCATTAAGTATCAAATACTTCGTTAATGATTCTGACATCCTTTTAAACTTATACGGAAGATATCGTAGGGTCATTTCATCTAATTAATTATGTAGTTTCATTTATAGTTTATCACTCTCACATTTGACTTCAATAAGTCAAGTCTATCTACAATTGTCAACATCTGATGTTAACATATCAGTAATAAAATAATTTTATTACTCGGGATTGTAGAAAAGATATTCTATTAAATAGAATAAATGATAACCTTTTACTTGTACCTCTGAGGCGCAAGTCCTTTCAATTATATAACCATTATACAAAAGAAAGTTTTCAAACTTTTCAAGATTCGATTTTTCTAAAATACATATCATATATGTAACTATAGGAACGAATGGAACCTTAATTAAGAGATGAATTAGTGTTACTGAAGCATAACCCCAAGAGTATTGAAACTAATTCGGTAACACTCAATATCAAACGAATCAAATCATATAAGATTCGATTTCTCCCACTGACCAATTCCATCAATATGGAATCGTGGAAGTTAAATACTAAGTAAGAATCACATTCATTAAATAACTTTAGAACTAATTGCCTTAAATTCATATGTTTGATCATATCAAACATCTTTGAACAATTCAAAGATTCACGATGAATTTGAAAGATATAGTTTTCAACACTTCAAATGGAATATCTTGGAACCATTCAAAATATTCTATCTGTATTTCATCAGAAACATATTGAAAGTTCTCGAACCATTCAAGACGTTCAATATATATTCTTTTAGAAACATGTAACTAAGCCATGCCAATTCATTAACTAAGTTACGAAGTAAAGAAAACTATCCAAGGCAATTTCTAATTCATTAAACTACATACTTCCAAAGTATTAGTTTAATAAATTTGTGGTCCAATGACGATCATTGATTAAATGAGATTTAATCATATCCTGAATACAATATTCATTAAATGGATAAGGATATGTGGTGTGATCTCGTATCAGACCATCCTTTACAATACGAAAAAAACATCTTATGCTTATGTGATAAAATCTCATAAAGCACGGTTCTAAGTTATTTAGTTAACCGAACATTTTCTTAATGTTTATCTTTTCATTAATGACACTACTAGTCGTATTAAAATATGTAATAACTGTTTATAAAGAACAAGTAACTATCCAATAGTCGCAAGTTCTGATATCAAATATCAAAACAATCATTAAACATTATTTTAAATAACTAGATGGGAGATCTGGTATCCAATAGCTATAGTTATCGTATTGTGAGAATCGATATTCTCTATACACAACTATACACATCTATTTTCTTTAGTTAGCTTTATAATTTGCCTTCAATTATTCACAACAATTGCAAATAATTTATTAGCAAATTGTGTCAAACACGTGACTTCTAAAAGTTACTAAAAGCCAAGAAACGTCATTATAAGATAAACAAATACTAAATGAGGTTTTCTTAATGCCAGTCAAGAATCTCGAGACATGAACTAATTCACGTCAATTCTTACCACAAAAGAAACTATTCTTACTAGACTATCATATTCATAAACATATATCCTTTTAGATTACCTAAAGCGACTTAGTAACTAAGTAACTAACCATCTTAATTTTCAAGAAAATTGGAACAACAGTTCCCGATGGTTTTAACTAATCTAACAATATCTAAGTCTACTATCATTCTAGAACCTTTTCTAGAAATACACAACCATAAGTAAAGTCAGAAAACATATTCAAGTAATATGCTATGCAGTGGATTAGAAGTATAATTCTATAAACAATATAGAATAAAGGAAAAAAAAAACAACAAATTCCATAAAATTACACACGGATTTAGTTATGGATTTTAAACCTAGCATTGTCTCCCACTATTTTATGTAATACCGTAATCCCCAACGGAGAATGAGAATTCAATAATTAAATCGAATTCCGTAGTGAGAGTAGGATCCCATGAATATATTTCGACTCACAGCTTTGGCACGGTCTCGCCTACGTATATTCATTAGGTAGACAACTCATTGTCAATCACTCACCAGTGACTCATAATTTTGAACCTGATCGTTTCTCGTTAAGACAGCTTTGACACATTTACAAGGAGGCGTATCAAGGCTTCACTTGCCAATGACAAACTCAAGTTTTTGATGTAGTCCTGCCAGCTTTGGCACGTTCATGATTTCCACTTTCACTTGAATTTGTCTAGTATCATTATACAACCGGCATAGATAAAATTCTATCAACTACACCATCACTGCTTTGGTACGATCTCGGATGCAGCCTTAGAAAGTTACCCATAAACCGTATTGATAAGACATACCAAGAAACATGCATCCAATACACATTACTTTACAGTCGTATTTTAAGCAGGGATATTCCTCAAGGAAGTATTGCTCCTCATCAAATGCAGAATTTTAATCTAAATCATTTTCTAAACAACTCAATTCTACCTTAGAAAACATAACTCAATTTAACCATTAAATTTCCATTACATTTCCGTTAACGTAGAACCAAAAAGTCAAGAAACATATAGATTAAATACATGTGCAAATATTAAAATTGGATTACATATCCTATATCAAGCATAACTAATGTAATGGATGAAGCATCAGACCTGCTCTGATACCAATTTAGTTGGGGTTTTGGGCGAAGGGCGCGACAGAAGCGCTGTTCGGATGAAATCGTAATTTTAAAACTTTTTAAATTACCGAATGAATTATTCAATAGCTAATATGAATAATTCATTCATATTTCACCTAAACACATTTATTCGATATCAAATAGGGACATAAATATATAGACCCGGTCACAGGTCCGGTTCGAAACCGAAACCGTAATCCCAACCGAACTGGTTGGAACCGCTGGAACCGTTCGGTTTCAGCGGTTCCAACCGGAACCATAGGGATCTTGTTGGAACCGTAGGGTTCCAACAAGAACCCTCCCAATGGCTAGTAGCCGTTGGGGAAATGGCTCCCTGCCCCTAAATAAAAAAAGGCCAACGACCATTAAAAAATGTAATATATAATTCCTAATATACCCCTAATAACGGTAATAAAATGATTATATTTATGGGCATTTTCAGTATAAAAAAAATTCTAAATTCTATAAATAGGGGTCATTTTCCATTATTTCAACACACCAATTTCTCAACTCTCTCAATTCCTACAATTCTCTTATTCTCAATTAGTTATTATCATTCTCAATTTTCTTATTCTTCTTACTTATTTCTTAAACAAAAAATGACAACATAATTTCAAATATGCCAACCCAAGAGAGCGGCCCTAGTGTCGGTTCACAATCACCGAGAAGAGAAGTTAAGGCTCGTTCCTCGGATATTTTCAAAATTCATTTTCATTTAGACCAAGACGATGAAGGTTCAAGAGCAGTTTGCAACTATTGTAGGGTTTCCTACAAATTTTCTGGTGGATACGGTAATATGATCAAGCACCTGGAAGAACATCATGCGGTTGAACTTGGACTTGATACGACGCAAACTCAAATGGCCAGGTACGCATCATCTAGTAGAGGTATGAGTGATGTAGATTTATTTAAATATTTTGATGCAAAAAATAGAGAAGATTTTGTGAAATTAACTTGTATGACACATCTTTCTTTAAGTTTTGGTGAAAAACTTCATTTTACTAATTACGTGCATAATGCTTTAAATCCTGCTGCATGTAGAATGATTCTAAACACAACAAAATGTCATATTTTTAAATTATACAAAGATGGTAAAATTATTTTAAATGAAATATTTAAAGATATTAAAGGTCGTATTTCTATATGTTCTGATATTTGGACTGACCATTGGCGAACACACTCATACATGGGTGTGACTTGTCA
Organism: Zanthoxylum bungeanum; assembly: GCA_019454045.1. NCBI lineage: Eukaryota > Viridiplantae > Streptophyta > Magnoliopsida > Sapindales > Rutaceae > Zanthoxylum > Zanthoxylum bungeanum. The sequence goes on from SKCR01005082.1 coordinate 101,333, forward strand.
TTGGATTGATGCATCATTTACCATGCAAAAATGACTTATTACATTTATAGTTTTTGATGACCAACATACTGCACAAAATATTTATAGAATGATGAAGGTATTTTTGATGAATATGGTTTAGTAGATAAAATTTTAACAATTGGATTTGATAATGCATCTGCAAATACTGCATCCATCAATGATTTAAAAGAAATATGTCAACCAAATTTAGGGGGTCGGTTTTTTTCATATTCATTGCACATTTCATGTCCTTAACTTATGTGTTTAAGATGGTCTGTAAAAATTATCACCTTTCATTGATCCTATTAAGACGACACTTAATTATATTTGGTTATATTCTCAAGTTAGGAGAGAATGGACCAAGTTTTGTAAAATAAATTGTATTAAACCGATTAAATTTTCAAGAGATGTTCCAACATGTTGGAATTCAACTTATTTTATTTTATGTCAAGCATTACAATGCAAAGATGCATTATGTAGTTTTTTTTTCTCAACATGTTCAAAATATTATACTTTTTCCTAGTCAATGGGATATTTGTGAAATTCTTTTAGAAATTTTAAAAGTTTTTAATGATGCTACTTTAATTTTTTGCGGAATTTATTATCCTACAGCACATTTATTTCTTCTTGAAAGTTTGAATATTGTTGGTACTCTCGATGAACATCTTAAAAGTAACGATCATAATGATATCGTTTTGTTAGAAGCCATTACTGTTATGAAGGTAAAATAGTTGAATTATTTTAGAGAAATTCCTTTACTTTATCTTATTCCTGCTGTTTTTGATCCTAGATTTAATTTAGAAGGTTTGAATAGTGCTTTACAAGCTTACTATGGTTATTTAGTAATATTAGATGAAATTGATATTACAAGAATAATAGTGAGATTAAGAAATGATTTAATTGAGTTATTTAATGATTATATTGTAAGATATAACTTAGGAATATTAGGTGAATCTAGTAGTAGCGAACCAGTAATTCAAACAAGACTTAGCGTAAGGGATCGTTGGTTATTGTAATGAAATAAAAAAGCTAGGGAGACGACAACTAATAACCCCGAATTAGATAATTATTTATCTACAAATTTCGAGTTTCCTACTGAAAGTTTATTTAGTAAAAATTTTAAAATCCTTGAATGGTGGAACCGACATCAAAATATATATCATGTTTTATCAATTATTGCTAAAGAGATATTGGCAGCACCTATTTCCACCGTTGCAGTTGAGCAAGCCTTCAGCTTGGGAGGCAATATATTGGAAGCTAAACGATCTTCATTACATCCAAGCACTCTAGAAGCAACAACTTGTGTGGATGATTAGACTCGAGCTGATTTGAGACAATAAGAAGATACCCCTGATGATTTTGAAGACTTGTTCGATAATGCATATGCAACAACAAGTGCAAGCGGAACCGGAGTTGAAGGATCAACTGATAATGATGATTGATAATTACAAAATTGTAAATTTCCAAAGGGGAAATATCTTAAAATTGTAATGGAACTACATGAGTTTTGATTGTTCTCACCCTGGAGGATACGTAGGCAACTTAAATTTTTTAAAATTTAAGTTCAAGCTCTTTAATTTAATAATTTAATTAATTTATTAAATTAATCTAATTTATTTTAAATTATTTTCGAATTTTTTTATATAATTAAAAAAAGGTTCGAACCGGAACCGGAACCCACAGGTTCGGTTCCGGTTCGATTCACGGTTTTGGTTCCACACTTGTGGAACCGGGAACCGGCCTATTCGGTTCGGTTTCGAATTGGAATCGAACCGCCAGCCAGGTCTATAAATATATATGAAACGTCACGAAACGTTTACGAAAATATTTTTCCGTAAAATGGCATAAAACGCGTATTTGACCGAACCGACTACCCAATACACATGAGGGCTGCCCAGGTCAGCTCCAACAGTATTAGGGCAGTTCATGGGCTGCCCAAACAATGATAAAAATCATTGTTTGGACAGCCGTCACCTGGTTGGCTCAAAAGTCACTCGGTAAAGCCGTTTTTCACCGTTTTCGCTTATTTCAACTCCAAAACAATTTCTCGCAATTGTTCATGTTGGGGTTTTTTCGGCAAGCTAAACCTCATTTTCGAGACGTCGCTGATGTGATGGTGGTCCATTTTCGAACCGTGCTCCATTTCCGGAGCGCCATTTCCGGCATACTAAACCTCATTTCTGAGGCGTCGCTGATGTGATAGTGGTCAATTTCCGAACCGTGCTCCATTTCCGGAGTGCCATTTCCGGCATGCTAAACCTCATTTCCGAGGCATCGCTGATGTGATGGTGGTCCATTTCCGAACCGTGCTTCATTTCCGGAGTGCCATTTCCGGCATGCTAAACCTCATTTCTGAGGCATCGCTGATGTGATGGTGGTCCATTTCTGAAACCGTTACTGATGAGATGGTCCATTTCCGAACCGTTACTGATGAAGTGGGCCTCAACCCTGGGATTCATTCCCAAAACTGCTAATAATGTGGGCCTCGAACCTGGGATTCATTCCTGAAACTGCTGACAACGTGGGCCTCGGCCCTGTGATTCATTCCCGAAACCGCTGACAACGTGGGCCTCGACCCTGGGATTCATTCCCAAAATTGCTGATAATGTGGGCCTCGACCCTGGGATTCATTCCCGAAACTACTGGTAGTGTGGGCCTCGACCTTGTGATTCATTCCCGAAACTGCTGATAATGTGGACCTCGACCCTGGGATTCATTCCCGAAACTGCTGACAATGTGGGCCTCGACCCTGGGATTCCTTCCCGAACTGCTGATGAAGTAGGCCTCGACCCTGGGATTTATTCCCAATACTGCTGACGATGTGGGCCTCGACCTTGGGATTCATTCCCGAAGACTGCTGATAATTTGGGCCTCGACCCTGGGATTCATTCCCAATACTGCTGACAATGTGGGCCTCGACCCTGGGATTCATTCCCGAAGACTGCTGATAATGTGGGCCTCGACCCTGGGATTTATTCTCGAAACTGCTGACAACGTGGGCCTCGACCCTAGGATTCATTCCCGAAACTGCTGACAACGTGGGCCTCGACCCTGGGATTCATTCCCGAAACTGCTGATAGCGTGGGCCTCGACCCTGGGATTCATTCCCCGAACTGCTGATGATATGGGCCTCGACCCTGGGATTCATTCCCCAAACTGTTTGTCATTGCCGCTTTTTCCTTTTCTTCAAAACCTGCGAACAAAACAAAAAATACGTGTATGTGACGTGTATGCATGTATGCATGGATGTATTTCCTATTCCGATGGGTTAGACATTCCTTGTGCTCCTTGGTGTCCTTCGCCTATAATTGTCTTTGGTCGCCCCCTGGGCCTGCTTACAGTTTCCTTATGTCAATTCTCTTCTAGCGATTTCTCAGCTCTCTTTTATCTCATGGCTCAAGGTCTCGGTGTATCCCTTATTCGCGGGGTGGTAGACTGGTCACCCCCAGTCTTGGCGTAGCTTTTTGTTATTCGTTGCTTGCACTCGGCCAAAGTAGATTATTTGATGTGACGTTCCATATCAACATACTAATTGCCTTTTACGAAATAGTCCCAATAGTTATACATATTATTGCCCTCAAATGATGCCCAGTGTCGAAACCGGAGAACCTTCAAAGTACTCGATGTAACTCAAATGCGACTGTTTGAATAAATGATCTGAACCAGACTCAAAGTGTGTGTGTGCAAAGGTTCTTTTACAGCTTGATCCTTAGGTAAGCCAACTCGATGATTTTGTTTCAAATGATGGGATCAATGGGTCAAACCAACCTAGATGTCTTGACCATGCTCTGTAATTATTTCTCCGTACTCAATGTGATATGATTTTCTTTTCCTTTTCTTTCGTCTCTTTTTTCGTTTTCCACTTTTTTTTACCCACCTACCCTTTAAGGTAGCATTTCTCCTCATGGTAGTCCTAATACTCGCCCATGGGTAGCTTCACGCTTATCGGTTATAGGTGGTTTATACTTTCTTCGTTAGATACTTTTCTTTGGTTTCCAACCATACCACATATCGTAACACAAGTAAGTCAGGATGGACATCTAGGCGAACGGTCATTCATCGATCCGCAATCTCTTCAACTAGTCACATTGCCGACTACTCTGGCTTTCACTGCTAAGATCCTATAATTAAGTGCTCGCGAGTCTAACCTAGATCAACTACTCAAAATATCGGATGAGAGTACCTCTCGCACTTATCGTTTCTAAGGTTTCACCCTGAAGCAAACAATTTCATTATCGAACTTATGCATAAATATTAAGGACTAAGAATAAACAATTTTTTTTCTATCTCTTTTTTTTCTTTTTCTCTTTTTTATTTTTTATTTTTTATTTTTTATTTTTTATTTTTTTATTTATTTTTTTTTTGGGCCCACCACGGTCTTTCTGTCATTGCCGTAAAATTTTATGTTTCTCGACTTTCTTTTCCTGATATCCATGTTTGCTAAACTCTTCTTGAAAAATCTTTTTTTCTCTAACCCAACGGATATCTATGATGGCTTTTAAGACACAAGGTTAACATGATGTGTGTATGCGTGAGATGCATGAGATGTGTGCGATGTACGAGATATAATATGCATGTGGTTATCAAAACCATAAAGGGGCAACTTCTATAAGTCATACAACTATGGTTCACATGCGGGTTTATAGGAGTGTAGAAAAAAGCTCCCGTCGGTGAAGGGTTGCCCACAACTAGGTTTCCCCACTCAAGGGTTCGAGCGACCAAGTGAACGTACCTTTTTTAGACCTTAAGGTATGTGCCAACGAGTGATGATACATGAATGACTGTCAAATAGATTTCTTATTAAAGATTCCCCAGAGGGAGGGTGGAGCGAACTCTCTTAAATACCCTTGCCTCTTAGGCTCTTATCGCCTTGGTGACAGGAATAAACAATAGGTCCTCCAAATTAGTCCATCACGGTAAGTTTTGAGTAAATGATTATCTAGTTGCCTTCACAACTTTTCCATTCAGCTATAGAAAGGTAGTGAATGAAGGAAGACACCAAACCATTACCTAGCTCTAATAATGCCTTTGGTTAAACTCCTTGGTCCTAACCCAGTTGTAGACACGGTTAACTAAAGTAAAAATCACAAACATTACAAGATATTATTTCGGGGCCGATTCTCCATCCCTAGTGGAGTCGCCAGACTGTAGGACACAGAAATCGGCGACGCTGTTCTAGGCTCGCGGCCCGGTCGGGAGTACGGAGTAGCCTGCGTGGGACTAAACCGGAGGATAAAGGAGTCGCCACCCAGTGTGAACTGGGAAATGATTTAAGGCCGCACTCACCCCTCACAAGGGAAGACCTCAAACCGTTGGGTTCGGAATGGTCCATTACTTATGCCACTTGTAATGAACGGATTTATGCAATAATATAACCAAGCCTACACAACATACATACACAAGAATAACCTACATCTAAGTTTGCATACATCCTATATCTGAGTTCGCATACCACATATATCTAAGTTTGCATGCATAAAAGTAAGTCGGAATAACGACGAGTACACAATCTCATGAACATATTAAATAAATAAATGTGGAAAGATAAATAAACAATAACGGTAAAAGCATAAATATTAAAGAGAGATAACTAAGCATATGATGGGCAAATGAATAACTAAGGAGACAAACATGCATACAACATGATGAAGGAATCTGTCCAGTGTGTGCGCATTCGTGTAGCGTTCGTAAACGCGTTCGAACGGTAAACAGAATGCACGTGTTCTAGTACCGTTTGATAACGCGTTCGAACGAGCTGAGGCAGAATACATACGTTCGTGTAGCGTTTGATAACGCGTTCGAACGAGCTGAGGCCAAATGCATACGTTCGTGTGGCGTTTGATAACGCGTTCGAACAGGCGGAGGCCGAATGCATACGTTTGTGTAGCGTTTGATAACGCGTTTTAACGGGATCGCAAAAAATACATCTATAATCACATAAACACATGTATGAGTGCTTCTCCTTAAGCGGTATGTGGAGTTGTATCCTAAGTACATACCGCACTACCGTCCATTCGGATTCGGCTACGAAATTTACGTCTGGGTTTCCATCCGATATACCACGAGAGATAGCACAAAATCATTCATCCCACAACAATAACATACATGAACCAACAATACGCATGCGAAGAAATACTAATAAATAATTAAAAAGATGAACGAGAATAAATAAAAAGGGTGCCCTCAGGTCTTACCTTTTAAGTCGCCTCTTGGAAGTGTGTTACGCGGCCGTCGGAAGGGTTAATACTCTGCAACTTTTCCGGTTCACTGGTTCAATGTTTTCCTTCGTTGCCTCGCTGTTTTGGGCTGCTTTGTTCACTGTTTTTTGGGGTATTCGGGGACTATTTTTGGGTGATATTTTGGGTGGTTTTCGAGACTGTTTGTGCACTGTTTGTAGGGGCTGATTCAGGACTATTTTGGGGAGTATTTTAGGTGATTTAAGGGTGCACTTTTGAGGCTGTTATTGTTGAGGGTTTGTGGACAGTTTTGGTGGGGTTGTTGAGGAGTTGTGAGGCTATTGAACGTGGCTGGCTGTTGGCATCATTGAGTGGGCTATTTACGATCAAGGTGAAGGGTTTTTTCACGACCAGGGCTGCTAATATTGAGTGCATTGTGGTGATCCGAGAGTTTTAGTGGGATTAGGTTCACGTGGGGGTTGTGTGTTTGTCCCTTGTGGGCTAGTGCTTTGTGTAAGTATTGTGCAAGGTGGCTTCTGTGCTTGAGTGTGTGGTATGTGTTTTATGATTTTGTGAAGGGGTGTCGGTCAATGTGCATGTTTATTTAGTGAGCTCTGTTTGTTGTCGGCGAGGGGTATGTGTGTGACTGTGCGTGGCTATGAGTTGGCCGAGAGGAGTGAGGGCCAATGGGTGTCTGTGCGTGAAGGCTACGATGAGAGAGATGAGTTAGGTTTTAGGGTTTATTGTGTTTTTGGTTACGTGAAGGAGAGAGGCTGGGCCTTTTTGTAAATGACGTGTGTCTATGGTTTATATTTTGGCTCCAATGAGAGAGAGATGAGTCGGCTGTGTGATTCTAAGTGGGCTATTTGTGTTTAGCGTTTGATGAGGGTTCTTGTCGAGGTGAGAGAAAGTTTTTAGGGTTTAATTTTTTTTTTCAGAGTGCCGTGTGGTTTTTTATAGAGAGAGGGAAGAGAGAACCAAGAGATGAAGGTCAGGGAAGGTTAGGGTTTTTGTTATTGTGTGAAGTCGTGAATGGCTTGATGGGCAGTTGCTGGGCGTGTGAGAGAGAGTGTGTGGAAAACTAGGGTTGGTTAGTGTTTAAGGTGAATGAGAGAGAGATAAGGCGTGAGGGAGAGTTGAGAGAGATAGATATCACAAGGGTTTTAGTTTGTGTGTCTTTTTATAAGAGTGGGTTAGGGTTGTCCTTGTAGGGGTAGGTAATGGAGATTGTGTGATCATGAGGAAGATTTAATTAGTTTGTTATAAGGAAATGATTCATTCAATTTAGGAAGGTAATTTGTTTTAGTTTAGAAAGGGATTTATGTGATTTGATTTGATTTCTTTAATTTAGGCATGTGATTTGATTTGATTTTAACATGTGTTTAATGTGTTGGATATTTTTGGATGTGTTTGGAGGCTTGGGCGTGTGGCTTGGCCTTTTTTGGTGGGCTTGGGTGTGTGGGTTGGTGGTGTGTGGGCTTGGGTGTATGGATTGGTATGGGTTGCGGAGGTTTTGGGCCATGGATGAATTTTAAAACAGAGACCCAACGAGCGAACCCGAAGCTAAGCAAACGAATTAAGTCCAACAAGGTATTGATTTCTGAATTTTCCCTTCCGACGTCCGTTTCCCGCGACTTCCGCAACTTATCGGGTAGTGCCTCCATATGAGGCTCATCATCGGGACTTATATGCAAAAATACAGTGCCTACACTAGTATATCAAACTGTGATATTAGCAGAATACAAACTCTAGGGCCATTCTAGAACAAACTCTTCAAACAAAGAAATCACAACGAATCTCTCATTCGAAGAAATCACTCAAGAACGCCATTTTGTATTCTTTAGCCAAAAACATATTTTAATATTGACATTAACCAACAGATCTTTAATTGTTCAATTAGTGCGACTAGAGACAAGTTTTCTCAGAATCTACAATAGAGTACTGAGTATAACCTTTCTCACTGTCATACTATAAAGGTCAAACCTTTATCAAGCACTTTGCTTTTACTGCGCAAATAATTTGCACATTTTATGAACTATTCATAATGAAAGCCTAATCAAGTTCTAAACTTGATCGTAGTAAGCTATAAATAATTTTAGATCTATGGTTCAATGCTTAGTTCCGTAATCGATATCAAATATTGCTCCTACTACAAGTTATAGGATAATTTTCTTCGATAAGAAAACAATAGAATCATTAAGTATCGAATACTTTGTAAATGATTCTGACATCCTATTGAACTTATACGGAAGAGGTCTAAGGGTCTTTTCATCTTATTAATTATGTAGTTCCATTACAGTTTATGACTCTCACATTTAACTTCACTAAGTCAAGTTATTTCTACAATCTTCAATATCCAATGTTAACCAGCAAGTAACAAAACAATTTTATTACTCAGGATCGTAGAAAAAATATTCTATCAAATAAAATACAATATTCTATTAAATAGAATAAATGACAAACTTTTCACTCGTACCTCCGAGGCACAAGTACTCTAAATTATATAACCATTATACAAAAGAAAGTTTCAAATCTCAAACTTTTCAAGATTCAAATTTTCTACCTATACATATCATATATGTAACTGTATGAACGAATGGAACCTAAATTAAAGAGATAAATTAGTGTTACTGGAGCATAACCCCAAGAGTATCGAAAACTAATTCGGTAAACTCAATATCAACGAATCAAATCATATAAGATTCGATAACTCCCACTGACCAATTCCATCATAATGGAATCGTGGAAATTTAATATTGAGTAAGAACCACATTCATTAAATAGATTTAGAACTAATTGCCTTAAATTCATGCGTTTGATCACATAAAACATCTTCGAACAATTCAAAGACGCGCAATGAATTTCTAAAGATACAGTTTTCAATACCATAGACAAAATATCTTTGAACTATTCAAAATATTTTATCCGAGTTTCTTTAGAAATATATTGACAGTTCTTGAACAATTCAAGACATTCAAGATGTTCTCTATTAGAAACACGTAACTAAGTCATGACAATTCATTAACTGAGTTACGAAGCAAAGAAAACTATACAAGGCAATTTCTAATTCATTAAACTACATACTTCCAAAGCATTAGTTTAATAAATCTGTGGTCCAATGACAATCATCGGTTAAATGAGATTTAATCACTTCCTGAATACAATATTCATTAAACGGATAAGGATATGTGGTGTGATCTCATATCAGACCATCCTTTACCATACGGAACAAGCATATGATGTTTTTACGATAAAATCTCATAAAACACAGTTCTAAGTTATTTATTCTACCGAATATTTTCTTAATGCTTATCTTTCATTAATGACACTACTAATCGCTTTAAAATATGTAACAATTGTTTGTATAGAACAAGTAACTATCCAATAGTCACAAGTTCTGATATCAAATATCAAAACAATTATTAAATATTATTTTAATTAACTAGACGAGAGATCCGATATCCAATACCTACAGTCGTCGTATTGCAAGAGTCGATATTCTCTATACACAACTGTACATATATCCTTTCTTAAGCTTTATAATTTGCGTTCAATTATTCACAATAATTGCAAATGATTGGTTAGCAAAATGTGTCAAACACGTGACTTCTAAAAGTCACTAAAAGCCAAGAAACGTCATTAAAAGATAAACAAACACTTAAGGGTTTTTCTTAATGACAGTCAAGAATCTCGAGACATGAACTGATTCGTGTCAATTCTTACTACATAAGAAACAGTTCTAACTAGACTATTATAACCTAAACCAGATATCTTTTTAGATTACCTAATGGCAACTTAGAAACTAAGTCACAAAACATCTTGATTTTGAAAGAAAATCGGAACAACAGTTCCCGATGGTTTGAACTAATCTAACAATATCTAAGCCTACTGTCTTTCTAGAACCTATTCTAGAATTACGCAATCAAAAGTAAAGTCAGAAAACCTATATATTAAAGTAATATACTATGCAGTGGATTAGAAACGTAAATCTATAAACAATATAGAATAAAGGAAAACGAATGCAGTAAATTCCAAAATATTACGCACTGCTTAAGTTATTGACTTTAAACTCAGAAATGTCTCCCACTACTTTACGTAATATCGTTATCCCCAACGGATAATGGGAATTCGATAATTAAATCGAATTCCATAGTGAGAGTAGGATCCCATGAATATATTTCGACTCACAGCTTTGGCACGTTCTCGCTTACATATATTCATTAGGTAGACAAGTCTTTGTCAATCATTTACCAGTGACTCCTGATTTTGGTCCTGGCCGTTTCTCGCTGTGACAGCTTTGGCACGTTCATAGGAAGGCGTATCAAGGCTACACTTGTCAATGACAAACTCAAGCTACCGGTGTAGTCTTAACAGCTTTGGCACATTCAGGATTTCCACTTTCACTTGAATTTATCCAGTATCAATATACAACCGGTATGGATAATAATCCTATAACTACACCCTCACAGCTTTGGCACGATCTTGGATGCACTTATAGAAAAATAGCCATAAATCGTACTGACAAGATGGACCAAGAAACATGTATCCAATACACGTTACTTTACAGCCATATTTAAAAGCGGGGATTTTCCTTATGGAAGCTATAATCTACATCAAATGTAAAATTTTAATCTAAATCATTTTCTAAATATTTCAATTCTACTTTAGAAAACAAAACACAATTTAACTATTAAATTTTCGTTATATTTTCCGTTGGCGAAGAACCGAATAGTAAAGAAACGTATATAGATTTCTAGCATGTGCGAACATTAAAATTGGATCATATATCTAATATCAAGCATGAATAATATAATGGATGAAGCATCAGACCCGCTCTGACACCATTTTTGTTGGGGTTTTGGGTGATTGGGAGCAGCGGAAGCGCGGGTTTGGGCGAAATCGTATTTTAAAACTTTTTAAAAATAAAAAATAAATTATTCAATATCTAATATGAATAATTTATTCATATTTCACCTAAACCTATTTATTCAATATCAAATATTGACATAAACAAGTTGAAAACTCACGAAACTTTTACGAAAATCATTTTTCCGCAAAATTGCCTAAAATGCGTTTTTGATCGAATCGACTACCCGACACTTATGGAAACTGCCCAGGTCAGCTCCAATAGTGTCGCGGAAGTTCATGGGCTACCCGAACAATGACGGATTCACTGTTTGGACAGCCGTCATCCGGTTGGCTCAAAATCCACCCGGTAACACCATTTTTGGCCGTTTTTGCTTATTTCAAGTCGGAAACACTTTCCGGCAATTGTGCCAACTCCAAAAACACATCCATTACATTCATAACACATCAAAAACATCCCAGAATTTCTAGTTTTACATAATCTGATCAGCAAACCGAAATTCCTAATTTTTCATGCTTTAAATCCAAAATTTCAAGACTAAATCAATTAATCTCAACACCAATTGAGTTCCACCACACATTAACAACTCTAGAATAAATTTAGGCTATCTTAGAGTGGATTAAAAACTCTAGAATGGCAGCCCATCAACAATTGATTATTTTGGCCTAATATTACACTAATATCAACCAAATAGAATTCACACATGCATAACACCTCCAATTTCATCATCCACAACCAAAAGCCCCAATTCTAAGAAATAGAAGAAACCCTAGAATCCATCTAGCTTATCCAAGAATCATGAAATAAACTTTCAAGCTTAGGGATAGAGTAGATTACCTTTTAACCTCCAATTTCCTTAAGTTTTATTCTTGGTTTTCTTCATTTTCTTGATGGATTTAGCAAACAAATTTCAAACCCATTTTTCTTGCAAGCTTTCGGAAATGGAGAAGACCACGAGAGAGAAAACAATTTTCTCTTTAAATAATGGTTATTCACGAATATTGGGGCATTTTTGTCCCTTTAATGAATTAATCAAATCAAATTAAATTAATCTTTATAAAATCCAATCGAAATTGGACACACAAAGACTAGTTAAATCCATGCCATGTGTAACTAATTAAATCTCACCATGTATCATTTAATCAATGACAAATGGATAAGGTTTGAAAAGTCAATTATTTAATTATTTAACTATTAAATAATTAAACAATTAATTTACACAAATATATGAATTTTATTTACATTAAATAATAAATACATGTATTCATGGCATGTGTCAAAATCTCATTTGACGAATAATTAATGTGAATCTAATCAAATTATTTATCAAATATAAATACACAATAATTATTATCAGACAAAATCTCATAATGCATGTGTTATCTTTTAACCGATTAAACGATCCGAATTAACACACTTAATCCGATGAAGTATAATAAATAATCTGTATTATTCATATCGAGTTGCCCAAGTGCTCAACGAGTACACTTCATATTGTGGGACTCTCTAAGTTTAGGTTTATCCGTCATGAAATCCGATTTCGTGTCCATAATCCACCCACTCATTGATTATGACGACCACAGATAATATCGCTAAACGATGGAAGTCGAGGTCATAGCATACGTATAATCCCTCCGTCACAGGCCATCCGTATTATACCTGAACGTCAAATCCGTTCGGTATAATACAGTCCACTTTCAATTTAGGATCTCTAAATAACACTCAGAACTTATTTTTGAAGTTATACCACGACCATGGATTTACTAGATCGTAAACACGTGATGGATGCCTATACCCTGTACACAGGACACACAAATCCTATCTTGATACGCACAGGATATCATGAGCATCAGTCCACACCCAACGAACAGACGGAGGTCCGATCATGACTAGATCGTTGACGTGACTACCATCAAAGTATGGAGGATAGCTCATATATCCACAGTGGTATCTCAAGTCGAAGGACCAATATGCTCGCTCAACTCGAGAAGGTTCCTATTGACGTTGGTGTACCATCTATTAAGAAACCTTCAGTGAGTCATTCGGTGTCTTATCAAATAAACACCTACATGTCTATACGATCCTCCCGAGACTCATGGTTTACTGGGATAAACCATCAGACCAAGTCACGATATACGACATGTACTGGTCTCAGCGGATTTTACTAACCGACCCGTGTTAGCAAATCTTGACCAGGAACTTTATTTAAGGATATACAACTAATAGTGCCCTTCCCAATGTCAATTACAAACTACGTTGTAACTGCGCACTATACTGTAAATCGTAGGGTCTTTGTCTAATATACACGTATCACTGAACCAGATTCAGTTTCGATATAATCATAATCAGATATCTAATCACAATTAGATCGAATAAGCGTATAAAAGACAAGGGTGCTACCATAAAATTAGTAATATTAAGGAAAATACAATTGCTCGTATTTATGAATCAGACAAAAATACGATCCAGATTGGCACTCCGAGCACCAACCCTAACAGTTCCAACACCCAAAACACATCCAATACATTCATAAGACATATATTTCATCACCATAAGAATAATATTTTCAGATCTGATCCAGAAGGAAATATTATCATTTTTTCATGCTTTAATCCAACGTTTTCAACATTAATCAAATTAATCATAACACCAATCAAAGTCACCATAAATGAACCACCTAAGAAAAATTCTAGGCATTACAAGAGTGGTCATAACACTATAGAATGGAAACATATCATCAAATGATTAAATTGGACGAATATTACAATAATATCAACCAAATCAATTTCACACATGCACCATGCTTCCAATTCTATCCCCCAAAACCAAAAGCCCCAATTTTCAACAAGTAAAGAAACCCTAGAACTATTCTAGGAACACAAGAACAAGAAAAACAATTTTCTAAACTCAAGAGTATTAAAGATTACCTTTTAATCTCCAATTTCCTAAGCTTTTCTTGTGTTTTTCTTCACTTTTCAAATTGAATCATCAAGCAACTTTGAAACCCATTTTCTTTTGGAGCACTCGGCCAAGGGGGAAGAAGATGGAAAAAGAAACAATTTTTTTTTTACTTTAAAACCACTTTTGCCGACCTTTGGAGGGTATTTTTGTCCATTTAACAATTTAATATAATTAAATTAAAGATAAGCTTTAAGTTGGCCAAATCAAATTTGCATACCTAAGCTTAATTAAATCATGCAATGTGTATCAATAATAATTAAACATATTTCATAACACTTATGAAATATGAATATTATTTAACTATTCAAATATTTAACAATTAAATATCTATATAATTAATTAATATAATTATTATATATATGTATTTTTATTTACATTAAATAACAAATACACATATTTATGGCATGTGTCAAAGTCTCATTTGATAATTAATTAATATTTATCACATCGAATTTTGAATTAAATACAAATACATATTAATTATTAAATGACCAAAATCCCCTAAAGCATGTGTTATCGTTTAACCGATTAAACATTTCAAATTAACTCATTTAATCCGATAAAGTATTATGAATAATCTGTATTATTTATAACGAGTTGCCCAAGTGCTCAACGAGTACACTTCATATTGTGGGACTCTCTAAGTTTAGGTTTATCCGTCACGAAATCCAATTTTGTGTCCATAATTCACCCACTCATTAATTATGAGGACCACAGATAATCTCGCTAAACTATGCAAGTCGAGGTCATTGCAATTGCATACGTATAATCCCTCCGTCACAGGCTATCCATATTATACCTAGGATATAGATAAGATTGTCAAATCTGTTCGGTATAATATAGTAGACTTTCAATTTATGATCTCTAAATAACACTCGGAACTGATTTCCGAAGTTATACCACAGCCATGGATTTACTAGATCATAAACACGTAAGGATACCTATGCCCTGTACACAGGACTGACGGATCCTATCTTGATACGCACAGGATATCATGAGCATATATCCATACCCAACGAACAGGCGGAGGTCTGATCATGAATAGATCAGTGACGAGAGTGCCATCAAAGTATGGAGGATAAATTATATATCCACAGTGGTATCTCAAGTCAAAGGACCACTATGCTCGCTCAACTCGAGAAGATTCCTATTGACGTTGGTGTACCATCTATTAGGAAATTTTCAGTGAGTCGTTCAGTGTTTATCAAATAAACACCTACATGTCTATACGAGTCTCCCGAGACTCATGGTTCATTGGGATAAACCATCGGACCAAGTCACGATATACGACATGTACTGGTCTCATCGGATTTAACTAACCAACCCGTGTTAGCAAATCTTGACCAGGAACTTTATTTAAGGATAAACATCTTATGGTACGCTTCCCAATGTCAATTACAAACTACGTTGTAACTGCGCACTACATTGTAAATACTAGGGTCTTTGTCTAATATACATGTATCACTAAATAAAATTTAGTTTCAACCTAATCATAATTAGATATCTAATCATAATTAGATCGAATATGTGTATAAAAGACGAGGTACTACCATTAAATAAGTAATATTATGGAAAATGAATTGCTCGTATTTATGAATCGGACATAAATACATTCTGGATTGGCACTCTGAGCACCAACCCTAACACCAACTACACACCAAATCATGTCCCCAAAGTACGTAGCTATTGGTCGGGACTGCTACACCAACCTCACCCTTATAAATAAAATGACATAGCCTGCCATGCAGGAGTTCGTAGTACACTCACGATTAAGATCAATCCATATATGACCATTTGGTAGATCGAAATGAATTTCTTTATTTAACGAAAATTATAAGAAACTCATTTCTATCTGAGTCCAGTCCTATATGATCACATCATACAAGGTGCCTCCATTCTCATGTCTTCACATGAACGATCCCAAATCAAGGTCGCCATACAATTATAGAATAGACCACATCTATAGATAAACCACAAACAAAGTACCCACTTTGTTTGCTCTCTATGGACTATTTTAGTTTACTAACTTTAGGCTTAAATCCCCTTGTGTATAACACTCATACCCTAAGTCTGAACGTACATGAGTAATCTAGGGTAAATGTGATAATATACAATATGCGATATTAAACAAACACATTGATGAATGAACAATGCATCATTTTATTTCATGAAATATAATACAATTTACATTACATGATGTTATAAGGCATATATCCCAACAATCTCCCACTTGCACTAGAGCAAATGAGACATGTCATGTAATCCTAGACTATCTAGGTGACCTTCAAACACTTTAGCCGACCAGGTCTTTGTAAACGGATTTGCCAGGTTCTCTGCGGATGCAATCTTTGTAACAGAAACGTCTCCTCTCTACCCTATCTCCTTGATGAGATGATATTTCCTCTCTATATGTTTTCCCCTCTTGTGATTTCTTGGTTACTTTGAATTTGCCACTGCACCACTATTATCACAATAAAGTGTGAGTGGTTTATCCATATCTAGAACGACTTCCAGATCTCCCAAGAACTTATGGAGCCAGATTGCTTCCTTAGCTGCTTCACAAGCTACTACTTACTCAGCCTCCATGGTGGAGTAAACAATACAAGATTGTTTTATACTCCACCATACGATAGCCCCACTACCTAGGGTAAACACTTATCCAAATGTTGATTTCCTAGAATCGACATTCGTTTGAAAATCAGAGTCTGTATATCCTCTTAGGATTATATCCTCACCAGAATACACAACCATATAATCTCTCGTTCCCTTAAGATACTTGAGAATGTGTTTCACAACCACCCAATGATCCAATCCTGGGTTAGACTAAAACCTACTGACTACTCCCACTGCAAAGCAGATGTCCGGTCTCGTGCATAACATAACATACATGAGAGTACCAACTGCTGAGGCATATGAGATCTGTCTCATTTCCTCAACTTCTTGAGGTGTCTTAGGAGACCGTTCCTTTGACAAATGAATTCCATATCGATAAGGCAAATTGCCTTTCTTGGAATTCTGCATCCCAAATCGCACAAGGATCTTGTTGATATATGATGTATGAGGCATACTTAACAGTCGTTTCTTGCGATCCCGAAGTATCTGGATCCCAAGAGTATAACTGGCCTCTCCTAAATCTTTCATTTAGAATTGGTTAGCTAGCCAGGTTTTCACGTTCGATAATATTTTTACATCATTCCCAATGAGTAAAATATCATCGACGTATAAAACAAGAAAAATCATATTCCCGTCAATGACGCACTTGTATACACAAGGCTCATCAACATTCTGCTCAAAGTCATAAAACTTGATCGTGGTATCAAATCTTATATTCAAAGATTGAGATGCTTGCTTGAGTCCAAAAATAGACCTTTGCAGCTTGCAAACCTTTTGCTATTGACCTTGGGCTACGAACCCCTCTGGTTGTACCATATAGATACACTCATCAAGATTGACATTCAAGAATGCAGTCTTGAAGTCCATTTTCCAAATCTCATAGTCATAATATGCGACAATAGACAAAAGAGTGCAAATGGATTTTAGCATGACTACTAGAGAGAAAGTTTCCTCATAGTCAACTCCCTCTTTTTGACTATATCCCTTGGCAACTAGCCTAGCCTTGAAGGTCTGTACCTTCCCATCTGCTCCTCTCTTTCTCTTGTAGATCCACTTGCAACCTATATGTTTTACCCCATCAGGTTGGTCTACAAGTTCCCAGACTGAGTTGGAGTACATAGACTCCATCTCTAAGTTCATGGCTTTAAGTCATTCATCTTTATCAGAATCACTCATTGCACTACGATAGGTCAATAGATCATTTATATCATCGCTGGATGCGACAACTTGTGCCTCTCCAACTCCTAGATAGGGATCAGGTTGTCGCACAACCCTCCCACTACGTCTAGGTGGCAGATCATTCTGACGAACTTGCATTTGACGATCAGATTTCGAAGGTGCTATGTGTTTGTCAACTGTCATTGATGATGGTGTGTTGGTCGAACCAGCAAGTAAATCCTCGAGTAACACTTAACTTTGAGGTTTGAACTCCCTCATATAGCCCCTCTAGAAACGTAGTATTTTTCGATATAAACACTTTGTTATCTTCAGGGCTATAGAAGAATCCACCCTTAGTCTCCTTAAGATAGCCTATAAATAGGCACACTTGAGAACGTGGCTCCAACTTAGTAGTCTTACTCTTCAGCACATGTGCTAGACACCCCTATATGGGGAAATGTCGTAAACTAGTTTTACGAGCACTCCACAACTCTAAGGGAGTCTTAGGAAAAGACTTAGATGGAACAACATTTAGGATATACATTGCTATTTGCAATGCATACCCCAAAAACGAACTAGGTAGTGAGCTATATCTAAACATAGATCTAATCATGTCTTGTAAGGTCCGATTTCTCCTCTCTGTAACGCCATTTTGATATGGTTTTCCAAGTGCTGTGAGCTGGGATACTATCTAATGCTCAACTAAGAATTCCTCGAAATCTCTGTCAAGGTATTCTCCTCCACATCCGATCGTAGAGTTTTGATTGTCTTACCTAACTGGTTCTCAAACTCAGTTCGATACTCTTTGAACTTTTCAAAAGTATCCGACTTGTGTTGCATTAAGTAAACATACCCATATCTTGAATAATCGTCAGTAAATATGACGAAGTATTCATAACCACCTTGGGTTCTTACTTTCAATTGTCCTTAAACATTCGAATGTAATAGCTCAAGTGGTTGATTGGCTCTTATACCTTTTCCAGTAAAAGGTCTCTTGGTCATTTTTCCTTCTAAACATGATCCGTAGACTAGTAAAGTTCCGAGCTTTAATTGGTTTAAGGCTCCGTTCTTTATCAACCTTTCTATCCATTCAAGGCTGATATGACCAAGTTTAATATGCCATAGATATGTGTCATCGTGAGAAATCTTTTACCGTTTTGTTTTAGGTTTCTCAACCTTAAACATATCAGTGTTGAGCAGTGACTTATGTGTTAATGGTATTAACACATGCAAGTTATCTCCTTGTTTCCTTAGCATATAGGTAATCCAGTTTTGAAATAATAACAATTATTATGAGATAAAATGAAAACCATCATGCAATAGTTTTGAAACAGAAATCAAATTTCTATGACAAAACAAGAAAAACACCACTTTGTTTAAATTCAAATAACTTTTATTTGAAAATTGAAAACTAATAACTCCCACTACTTTACTGAAACAGTACCATTGTCCTGACTCTTATAGTAAAGTTACCTTCAGGAGGTCTTTACGTATATCAAGTAGCTGTACCATTTGCCTTACCGGTGTTTCTTTCTCTTCTTTGCAGTTTTGAAAGACTTTGCAACACTTGCCTCTCCACTAGGTTTACGAGGATCCATCACCATGAACTCCTAATGGGTGAGCTCATTTAGCAGCTGGGTAAAAGTAAAAATCAACTTGTTCATAACACAGTTGCTTTTAAACTGCAGGAAACTCTTCGGAAGAGTTTCCATAATCATGGTCACCTGGCTACTCTCGTCAATACGATAACCATGGGTTTTGGTTGTGCTGAGATAGGTCATCATCCTTAAGATGTGCTCTCGGACTGTTGTCTCATCCTTCATCCTAGCAGTCATCGCTGAGACCATAGCCTCATGATGTTGAAGCTCCGAAGGTTACCCGAACATGCACTATAATGGCTCCATCATCTGAGATGCTGTAGCCATAGGCACATGCTTTACAGCAAGAACCTCAGACATCCCTACTAGAAAGTAGTTGCGGGCCTTCTCATTAGCCGTGAACCATTTCTGATAGGTATCGCGCATAGCTTGGCTAGCATTTCTGGCCGGCTCGGGAGGACACTCCTCCGTCAGGACAAACTTTAGGTCTTCACAGACCATGATAGCATTCAAGTTACTTTTCCACTTAACATAGTTTTCTCCCGTTAATTAATCATTTGAGAGAATGGAAATAATTTTTGAAACCATGGTTGAAAAATAAAATAAACATGTATTCATCGTATATTAAAATTATCAAACAATTTTTGGCATAAAATTAAACATGATGCATGAACCATGAACAACGAATTAAAAACCTAAGGGAATCACTTTGCTATGGAAATCTATCATCCCACAAATAAGTGCCGCCGTAGGGTAGGTCAAGTATTTGCATGATAGATCGAGACAATCACAATTGATTAATATATACGGGAATAACTCTTATTCCTATATTAACCAACAACTGTTTGAATCGATCAAGGAATTTTGATTAATATTTAATCATCCTCTGCGAGTGTGACCCATCATTTTAAGACCCTTGGACTTAAATAGTGAAGTGTCACCGTACAGTTCACCAGATACATCTAGAATATTTATCCTCTTGGAATCCAAACTTTATATTGACCCAAAATGGACACCATCCGTAGGGGGATGAAAACAAAGCCGTCTCGAGACGCCTTTTAAATCTCACGTTTTCGGACTAACAACGGAGATCGCGAGATATATTGTCATATATCCCTATCCAACTCACTATTTTAAAATTAAGGTTTCTATTTTTAAAATATCTAATATTTCATATTTACTAGTGTGTATAAATTTATGGCGGCTAAATCATAATTTTTACTAACACTAGTATATTATTAGTGAACTAACCAATTTTAACTCTTAAAATTTATATCACTAATATCATTAGTCTCTACTAATTAATATACTCAATTAAACTAATTTAATTGGTGTAGTATTAGTGACCTATTATATTTTAACTCTTAAATTACTAGAACACTAATAAGTTTAAAATTTTGGAATCCTAAAATGGTCAGGATTTTAATTAAACTATTTAATTGATCTAAGTGGGTTATAAAATCCAAAGGTACGTGGAATTGTATCCCGAATGCATATCACATTACCGATCATTCGGAATCAGTTATGGAATTTAAGTCTGGATTTCCATCCTATATACCAATGGAATTTATCATGCACTTATTAAGCCCATTATATTAGAATTTCAAATTTTAAACCATAAAACCAATTAATCCAATTAATTATTTTTCATGCATATCATATTCTAATTTAAACATTTTAAATCACATAAAATCACATTTCATGCCTAGAATGATTATGCATCCAAAACATGTTATGACATGTGAAATGCAAGAGTAGGCACCCTAAGCTATATGACATGTTATTCAAACATTTCGAATTAAACATACATATAAAAACATAAATTTTGCATTGACCGGGCTCTTATTTTTCCTATACTAATCTAATTAGTACAAATAAATCCCAAGGCATCCATTGGTCTTCAAATTGTGCTCCAAAGTGGTTTGGCTCCTTTTGCGACTTCGGTGCTCCAAATTACAATAATTGAAATTTTTTACATAGGAAAATAAAATTACAACAATTGCAAAAATTGGCCTTATGGCCTTACATCCCAAGACCAAAACCAGCTTAAAAATAAGAGCCGGAAAAATTTACGACCAATGCAAAATCCATTCATCATATGAAATAACAATAATCATTCATCTCATGAATATTATTTTGTGCCTACTCATCTAAACATGTATATAAATATTTATAACTGATGAGTGGTAAATAGATCACTATTTCACACTCCTTTGACTTAATATTTTGTATAGTTTCTTGAGTTTTGTGAATATTTTGATGTGTTTTGTGTTATTTTGTAGATAAATAAAATAACAGGACTCTCTGGAATCAAATTGGGGCCAAAACAGTGAAAAACGGACAAAAAAGGCAAAAATGTAAATTTCCTGCTAAAATGCGCCGTTTGCTAAAATACGCCGTGCTAAAATACACCGCCTGCTAACGTGTGCTGGAGACTGCTAACATGCGCCTACCATGTGTCACCATCACATGCTGCCGACACACATCATTGAAAATGCATCATTACTTGCGTCATGTTGACGTCAATGTCACGATGCGCACACCCTTACGCGTCGCGACTCCAAGCCAATAATTCTGCCGATGCCACGTGTCACCATCTCCGTGAAGCCCGTGCCACGCATCCAACATCAATGGCACGTCGCGACGTGAAAGGTTCCACGCATCGCGACGTAGGGGCATAAAATTTCCCTATAATTTGAGGCCGAATTTCAGTTGTAAACTCATACCTTGCATGAGGAGGTAACTCCCATCTGCTGGGCTGAAAGGTTAAGCTTTTATTACTAATATTTAGATTAATCTCCCTTAATTATAATATATAAACTATTTAAAACCTGACTTAATGGGATACCGTCTTTATGGTCGGTTGGATTTAATGAAATTGATTTTAACCTGACTAAACATGGATACCGCCTGTATGGTCGGTTGGAATTAATTATAAATCTGACTTAATCAGGATACCGCCTATATAGTCGGTTGGTAATTATCACACAAAGTTTATATATTATAATAAGGGAGATATCTAAATTAGAAGTAATAAAAGTGGATCCTCTAACCCCAATATTTTCTTTATTGTTTTATTTACGTTTTTAATTTTCGGCATTTACTTTATTTAAACTTTTACTAGTCTTAGATATGTGTCGTAACTAAACCAGTTATCTGGGGTTGTGATGAATTCCAATATCACCAGTTTATAAGGGGTTAATTCATGTATGGGTAATATAAAGGTTTATTTATTAAGTCTTAAGCTTAATGCTTCTTGTTAACTGGCCATTAATAAGATTGATGTGGTAAACTTAAAATAAACTTGACAAAGGAATTTTAGGTTTCAGCCTTAGACTTAATAGCCCACGATCTTCATTGGGGATAGATAACCCTTTAATAGATTTCCTTACAAGATAGACATATACCTGTCGGGCGGGGGTAGCCACAATTGGAACTTAATCTTAATGAATTCAGGTAACTTGGTTGACATATGATTAATTGGGTTACACTGAGTATTTGCATCTGACCATCGACAGAGGCTTTTGCATAATTTCGTGTTCCAGGTTAGTAAACCAATATGTTACATAAACATGAAATAACCACTTCATCTTTAAAAGATATTGGAAGGATTCACAACCCTGGATAGTTTAATAATATTGAATTTTCCTTTAATTTACTTTCGCGCTGTTTAATTTACTTGTTTTAAGTTTAAAGTCACCATCCAATCAAACAACCAATTCATTAGATACTTGTAAAAATTTGGCTTCATAAATTTATAGCTTAGGTATTAAGTCCTCGTGGGATCGATACATTTATACTACTTGAGCGATACGTGCGCTTACGTTATACGCATGTGATTACGCCGGTCAAGTTTTTGGCGCCGTTACCGGGGACTTATTTATCTTTTAATATTAGTTTTGAGGTTAGATACCTTTACTTGTATCTAATTTCTTTTTACTTATTTTTTTTGTTTTCTTATGTTTCAGGTTCTCTGTCACTACATGTGACGAACCAGAAGCTTTGAAATCTGTTCGCTTGACCCAGAAATTGAAAGAACTATCAGATAGTTGAGAATGGAAAGACGAGAAGGCCAAAAGCACTAATCAACATGGAACCTGAACCTTTGGAAGTTGCACCAACAATTCCCATTCGAGACAGAACTATTCTGGTGGTTGACGGCTTTATTTCTTCTATTGTACTTCCTCCCTTACCAGCAAATGTGTGTGACAACAAAACATGCATCCAGATGATACAACATTCAGTGCAGTTTGGAGGGAATGCAACTGAAGATCCAAATGCCCACATCAGCAACTTCCTGAAAGTTTGTGGCACTTTCAATTACAACCGAACAGCTGAATAAGCAATGAGACTGCGTGTTTTCCCATATTCCTTGAAAGACAGAGCTAAGGCTTGGCTGCATTCACTACCAGCAGGTTCCATCACAACTTGGAACACTCTAGCCACCAAATTCCTTGCAAAGTACTTTCCACCAGCCAGAACTACAAAACTGAGAAATGACATCACATCTTTTGTACAACATGACTCAGAATCCCTCTGCAAAGCTTGGGAATGGTACAAGGATTTGCTCAGAAAATATCCTCACCATGAGATTGCAAAGTGGCTATAAGTCGAAACCTTCTATAATGGACTTTCTGGAATAATGAGAACCACAATTGATACTGCTGCTGGAGGAGCTTTAATGGCAAAAAGAGAAGATCAAGCCTGAGATTTAATTGAAGAAATGGCCAACAACAATTCATTATGGCCAACAGAAAGGAGCATGATCCAACAAATCGCATGAATTTATGAAGTTGGAGCCAACACAACAGTGAATGCCAAGCTGGATCTGACTTGCAAAAATATTGAAACTCTTAACTTGAAGGTTAATGCTGGATCCACAAGTTCACCATATGGAGGAGCACCAGAATCAGAAGCAAACCAACATAAAGAACATTGAATTATGTCAACAATTTAAACAGACATGTGAACAATCCATATTCCAACACCTACAACCCAGGGTGGAGGAATCATCCCAATTTCGCATGGAGCAACAATACAGGGCAAAAGAACAATCCACCACCCGAATTCCAACAATAAAACAAAGGCTATGAGTATGAGAAAGAACCAGATATAAATGAATTGATTGCAGAGATGTTCAAAAAGCAACAAGCAATATACGATGCTATGTTTCAAAGTCAATCTGCTTCTATAAAGGCACTGGAAAATCAAATTAGACAACTGGCCAATGCTCAGAGTTACAGACCTCCAGGTAACCTTCCTAGCAACACAGAACCAAATCCAAGGAACCGAGGGAAGGAACAATGTCAAGCCATTACTTTGAAAAGTGGTACTAAAATCAACAAAGATGTTGGAATCAAGGCATCCATTGAGGAAGTTCCAAAAGAAGCAGTTCCACAGATGGAGGAAAAAGAAGCAAAGGAAAAAGATCAAGAAAGATTCACTCCACCTCCACATTTTCCACAACGTCTTCAGAAAAACTAACTGGATAAGCAGTTTGCTTGATTCCTGGAGGTCTTCAAAAAACTGCATATCAACATTCCATTTGCAGAAGCGTTGGAAGAAATGCCCTGGTATGTCAAATTCATGAAAGACGTTCTGTCACGAAAGCGGAGATTGGGAGATTACGAGACAATATCATTGACAGAAGAATACAACGCCATTATTCAGAGGAAACTTCCCCCAAAGTTGAAAGATCCTGGCAGTTTCATTGTCCCATGCAATATATGAGAACATTACATCGATAAAGCTTTGTGTGATTTAGGTGCTAGTGTTAATTTGATGCCTTTTTCGATTTACAGGAAACTGCAGATTGGAGAAGCAATGCCCACCTCAGTCTCTTTGCAACTTGCTGATAGAACACTCGCATTTCCGAGAGGTGTAGATGAAGATGTGCTAGTCAAAGTCGACAAACTCATTCCCCCAGTAGATTTCATTATCCTTGACATGGAAGAAGACAACTATGTACCTATCATCATTGGGAGACCATTCTTGGCTATAGGTCGAACTGTTATTGATGTACAAAAAGGAGAACTAACCATGAAAGTGCAGGACCAAGAAGTTACCTTCAAAGTTTTCAAAGCCATGAAATTCCCAAGCGATGATAAGGAGGATGAATGTTTCAGAATTGATGTTATAGATATTATCATCCAGGATACTGATGCACTGCCACTTCCCACGGATAAACTTGAAGCGTGCATCACCAATATGACTGACAACGAGCTAGATGCTGAAATTCTGGAATGTATCAACTATCTTGACAAACCCTTTCGCTTCAAATCGACACCACAGATGGAAATTTTGGAATTACCGAAAAATGAGCGAATCAAGCCCTCGATTGAAGAACCACCACAGTTGGAGCTAAAGCTACTTCAGAGCCATCTCAGGTATGCATTCTTAGGAAACTCTTTTGATTTACCTGTGATTATCTCTTCTTAGTTAACATTGGAGCAGGAAGAAAAGTTATTGAGAGTGTTACGAGACCACAAGAAAGCCATTGGCTGGACTATAGCAGACATTCGAGGCATTAGTCCATCATTTTGCATGCACAAGATTCTGATGAACGACGATTACAAACCCACAGTGGAGCATCAACGAAGACTAAATCCAATCATGAAGGAGGTCGTGAAGAAAGAAATTATCAAATGGTTGGATACCGGCATCATCTACCCTATCTCTTACAGCATGTGGATGAGTCCTATGCAGTGTGTGCCAAAGAAAGGAGGAATTACTGTAGTCATAAATGAGAATGAGTTGATTCCAACAAGAACAGTGACTGGATGGAGAGTATGCATGGACTACAGGAAGTTGAACAAAGTAACAAGGAAAAATCATTTCCTGTTACCATTCATTGACCAGATGCTAGACAGATTGGCGGGACATGAGTTCTATTATTTTCTGGATGGATACTTGAGGTATAATCAGATTGCCATTGCCCCAGAAGATCAGGAGAAGACCACTTTTACATGTCCGTATGGACTTTTACTTTCCGCAGGATGCCATTTGGTCTATGTAATGCACCTGCTACATTTCAACGTTGCATGATGGCCATCTTCTCAGACTTGCTGGAACAAAGTATGGAGGTTTTCATGGATGATTTCTCTGTGTTTGGAGACTCTTTTGACCAGTGCTTGAAAAATCTGGAAAAGGTGTTACAAAGATGCGAAGATACCAACCTAGTACTCAATTGGGAGAAATGCCACTTCATGGTGCATGAAGGCATTGTCTTGGGACATCGGATCTCACAAAAGGGAATCGAGGTAGACAAAGAAAAGATCGAGACAATTGAAAAACTACCTCCACCAACATCTATTAAAGGGATTCAGAGTTTTCTTGGACATGCAGGCTTTTCAGGAGATTTATCAAAGACTTCTCTAAGATTGCTAAACCTCTATGTAATCTGCTGGAGAAAGATGTGCCTTTAAACTTCACCAAAGAATGCCACGATCATAGTAGCACCAGACTGGACTCTTCCATTTGAAGTGATGTGTGATGCTAGTGATTTTGCTGTAGGTGCAGTTTTGGGACAACGCAAAGAAAAATTTTTCCATACTATTTACTACTCCAGGAGAACTTTGAATGAAGCTCAGCTCAACTACACAACCACTGAAAATGAGTTGCTATCAGTTGTGTTTGCTTTTGATAAATTTTTCTCGTATCTGCTGGGTCCTAAAGTACTGGTCTACACAGATCATTCAGCAATCAAATACTTGATTGCGAAGAAAGATGCCAAACCCAGATTGATCCGTTGGGTGTTTCTACTGCAAGAATTTGACATGGATATCTGAGATAGGAAAGGGACAGAAAACCAAGTGGCATATCATTTATCAAGGCTCGAGAATGGAGAAACAGCTGACAATGAACTAACAATCAAAGAAATGTTTCCATATGAACATCTATTTGCCATGAAACAACATGATGTCCCTTGATATGCTGACTATGTAAACTACATAGTATCAGGAAAATGGCCGTTGGAATGGACACATCAGCAACGAAAGAAGTTCTTCAAAGAAGTCAAACACTATGTCTGGGATGAGCCGTACCTTTTCAAACACTGTGCTGATCAATTATTGAGACGTTGTGTTCCACAGGAGGAGGTCAATAGTGTTCTGCAGCATTGTCATTCATCACCATACGGCAGACACTTCAGCGAAAATAAAACTGCAGCCAAAGTCTTACAATCATGTTTGTTATGGCTCACTCTATTTAAAGATGCTTACTTATTTGCTCTTCAATATGACAGGTGCCAGAGAACGGGATATATATCAAGGAGAAATGAAGGACCTCTGCAAAATATTCTGGAAGTGTAGATATTTGATGTATGTGGGATTGATTTTATGAGACCCTTTGTTCCATCATTCGGAAACCTGTACATATTAGTAGTAGTAGACTATGTCTCCAAATGGGTTGAAGTAATTGCACTGCCATCAAACGATTCTAAAGTGGTGATAAAATTCCTTAAAAAGAATATTTTCACACGCTTTGGAACACCTCGGGCAATTATCAGTGATGGAGGCACACATTTCTGCAACAGATATTTTGATGCACTCCTATCTAAATAAGAAGTTACTCATAAAGTTGCCACTGCCTATGATCCACAGTCAAATGGACAGGTTGAAGTTTCAAACAGGGAGATCAAAAGAATCTTGGAGAGAAACGTTGGATCAACAAGGAGGGACTGGTCTACAAAACTGGATGACGCATTATGGGCCTATCGGATAGCTTACAAAACACCCATTGGTATGTCCCCATATCGAACGGTGTTTGGGAAAGCGTGACATCTGCCAGTGGAGCTTGAACACAAGGCGTACTGGGCACTGAAGAAGTTAAATCTTGATCCACAAGCAATCAGAGAGAAATGACTCCACCAACTCAACGAATTGGAGGATTTTTGCCTACAGGCTTATGAGAATGCCAGATTATACAAAGGAAAGACCAAGCAATCAGAGAGAAAGCAATCAGAGAGAATGCCAGATTATACAAAGGAAAGACCATATCGAACGGTGTTTGGGAAAGCGTGACATCTGCCAGTGGAGCTTGAACACAAGGCGTACTGGGCACTGAAGAAGTTAA
This sequence comes from Zanthoxylum bungeanum, assembly GCA_019454045.1. NCBI lineage: Eukaryota > Viridiplantae > Streptophyta > Magnoliopsida > Sapindales > Rutaceae > Zanthoxylum > Zanthoxylum bungeanum. The sequence continues at coordinate 129,778 of SKCR01005082.1, forward strand.
ATCTTGATCCACAAGCAATCAGAGAGAAATGACTCCACCAACTCAACGAATTGGAGGATTTTTGCCTACAGGCTTATGAGAATGCCAGATTATACAAAGGAAAGACCAAGAAATTGCATGATAAAAAAAATAGTGGGCAGACAACTGGAACTAAGGCAGCAAGTGTTGTTATACAATTCATGGTTGAAACGTTTCCCTGGAAAGTTGAAATCAAGGTGGTCAGGTCCATTTGTGATCACTCAGGTTTTACCATATGAAGCTATTGAGTTACTTGATCCCAACACCAACGAAACATTCAAAGTTAACAGCCAGCGTGTCAAGCACTACCGGGGAGAATCATTTGAGCGACAAAACGAAAGTGTCACACTTTCAGATCCAGCCTAACATTCAGGAAGTCATGTCTAGCTGACGACGTTAAACTTAGCGCTAGCAGGGAGGCAACCCATGCAATTTGTGTATATATTCAGATTTGGTGTGTTTTATTTTGGTGTGTTTAATTTTATAGGTAAATTCACATTTCAGGATGGAAGAAGTCTCGCAAATCTTCACAAGTAATTTCCATCTCTCCCTCAAAACTCTCTGATGAAAGTCTACAAAGCTCGCTTGGAACGAATGAGACTTATGATGATCAAAGGTATTCCTAATGACATTCGTTGGATTATTGAAGCATGGGTCCGATTGGCAGGTGAGTCCTCTGACTCTTTTGTTTCGTATCTGTGTGGTTTAGGAAGAAGCACCTATGCTAAAAAGAGAAGAGCTAAAATAATGGGTCCTTGCTATAAATGTGCATGCATGACATGTAATACTCGATATCATTATTTAGGAATGATGTCTGATAACAGTGAAGATAAAATTAAATTCATTAGGGATGGATTGAGTAAGGAGTCTTTGGATGACATATCTAAAATTCTTGGGACACATTCCAGTGGATATGTGCATCACACAATTCACATGTTATATACACAATTTCGGAAAGAAATACAACATTTAAGTCTCGTGAATCTGACTTTAAAAGACCTTGTTTGCCAATTTATAATAAATTTGGATGGGAAGCTTGTCCCTGACGCATAGATGTCAATCAAGCCATTACTTCTTGTAAATATTATTTAACTAATAATTGTGATTTGTTTTGTTATTTTCTTTTATTTTCTCCAACATGATCCAGACTTTTGGACTTTCATGATATATTTCACTATTTAACTAATAATTGTCATTTCGCAGGAACTAGTGCTATTATTACTCACCCTTTTTTAGGTTTTATAAATTCAACTCATTATTGCACTCTTGCTGGCATCCAGATTTGAGAAAGAAACATAAAAAATGGAAGCTACTTCAAGAAGACGAGTTGTAAACATCTGTGTGTTTTGCGGTACTAGTGCTGGTTCTAAAACCAGAATTCGTTGAGGCAACATAGGAATTGGGTAGAGTCATAGCTGAAAGGAATATGCACTTAGTATATGGCGGTGGCAATCTTGGACTAATGGGGATCGTTTCAAGGGAAGCACATGAATGAGGTAGTAAAGTTCTGGGAATCATCCCAAAACCCTTGACAGAGGCGAATCTTATAGGACCATCTAACATAGAGGTACTTATGGTGCCGGGTATGTCTGAACGACTGGTTGAAATGATTAACCGTGCTGATGCTTTTATTGCTTTGCTAGGTGGCTTGGGCACGATGGAGGAAATTTTTAGAGTGTTATCTTGGGCGAACTTGAACATACACCAGAAACTAATTGGACTGTTTAACGTTGATGGATTTTATGATTTTCTTTGTGTGTTTCTTGATGATGCCTGGAGAAATGGATTCGTGTCAAAACCTGTAAAAGAAATCATCTTCACTGCCAGAACTACCCATGATTTAATAGACCAATTTTTAGCCTTTGAACCACAAATTGATCATATCCTTTCCAAGATTCATTGGTCTGTTAATGATAATGGTAAGAAGCGTTGGATAAATCTGGATCTTAACATTTAATTTTCATTTTATATGTAAAATTTCAGCTAACCAGGTACTATCTTCTAAACTCTTCTTCTACTTTTTAAGACATTGGGGACAATGTCTCATTTAGGTTTGGGGGAGGGGAATAGTTGACTAGTATCTTGTTTTTATTATGTTGTTTTTATTTGATTTTTTTGTCAAAAATTTTCAAAAAAATTTAAAAATTTAATAAAAAAAATATTTTGTGTTTCTTTTAACTTGACTAATCTGGTGAAATTGGTGTGAGATAGCTGTGTAAGGAATTTCCACTCCTGAGACGTATCTCAACCTATTTCATAACAAGTTAAATGTTTGTTTATTTCCTTTTGAATTATTTAATTTGTGAATTCTCCATAAAACTGACTAAAATGGATCTTCATATGCTCAGTTGACAGGTATTATCAACAAGCATGGTAATATACAGACATGAGTTGTAATTGAAAAGTTTGTAATATTCATTGCTCTAGTTTAATTAGAGGAAGCATCTAAAAAAGCGATGGAATAAATAAAAAAAATAATAAAAAATAATAATAAACATCTGAGATCCGAGCAATTAAGTCCGTATGGGTTTTTTATAACCTAGTGCCCTAAAGCCAACTGGCTTGGGAGTCACTGGCCCAAAGCTCGCTACATGGATCAAAGATGTTATAAATATAAAAAAGAGTCATCTAAAATCCGAGTAATTAAGTCTGTAGGGGTGTCTTAACACCCAGTGCCCTAAAGCCAACTGGTTTGGGAGTCACTGGCCCAAAGCTCGCTACATGGATTGAAGATGTTGCTTTATTTACTTTACTTTTAAAAAAAATATTCCATTGCTAAAAAGGGTGTGAATTCTGATATAACTTTAGGACAAAAATATTACCCTCTTTTCAACTACACTTGTGAATAATGTAGGCACAATGATTTGATTAATACCTTGTTAGCTGTGTGTATGGAGAATGGTAAAAATAATCGGAGAATTTACTTATTCGGTAATTTAGAAAGAAAGAAAGCAACTATTAACTTGGATAAGAAGTTTAACTTGTTTAGTCACTAACTTGTTTATTCTATTTTCTCTTGTCTTTTTTGCTTTTGTGTGCATTAGTTTTATATTGACGTTTGTGGGTATCGTCACTGTAAGCCCTCACGAGACTACAAATCGTCCACTAGGGACACCTAGGGGGTTTAAAGGCTTGTTGCATACGCTAAATGCAACCGTGATCCCTACGCAAGTGGCTTAGTTTAATTTTATTTTATTTTAAAGATGTTTATGTTATTTTTTTTGTTTTGCTCGAGGACTAGCAAAATGTTAGGTTTGAGGTGTGATGAGTGGTAAATAGATCACTATTTCCCACTCATTTGACTTAATATTTTGTATAGTTTCTTGAGTTTTGTGAATATTTTGATGTGTTTTGTGTTATTTTGTAGATAAATAAAATAACAGGACTCTCTGGAATCAAATTGGGGCCAAAACAGTGAAAAACGGACAAAAAAGGCAAAAATGTAAATTTCCTGCTAAATGCGCCGTTTGCTAAAATGGGTCGTGCTAAAATGCACCGTCTGCTAACGTACACTGGAGACTGCTAACATGCGCCAGACACATATCACAATGAGAGAAGTCTTGCTATCATGCGCCTTGCTAACATGTGTCTGCCACGTGTCACCATCACACGATGCCGACACTCATCATTGAAAACATGCCATTGCTTGCGTCACGTTGACGTCAGCATCGTGACGCGCACACCCTTGCGCGTCGCCATGTGATTCAGCTAATAATTCTGCCAACGCCATGTGTCACCATCTCCGCGAAGCCCGTGCCATACATCCAACATCAATGACGCGTCGCGACGTGGAGGCACAAAATTTCCCTATAAATTGAGGCCGAATTTCAGTTGTAAAATCATACCTTCTTCTGGGGATTTCCTTGAGAATACAAAGAAGATTGTATCTTGCTTGTTTACTTACAGCTTTCAGTATTTAATTTTATTTACTTTTCGCAATAATACTTTCTTTACTTTACTTTTCAGTTTTTATTTTCTTTACTCAGCATGAGGAGGTATTTCTCATCTGCTGGGGTGAAAGGTTAAGCTTTTATTACTAATATTTAGATTAATCTCTCTCAATTATATATATAAACTATTTAAAACCGGACTTAATGGGATACCGCCTTTATGGTTGGTTGGACTTAATGAAATTGATTTTAACCTGACTAAACATGGATATCGCCTGTATGGTCGGTTGGAATTAATTATAAATCTAACTCAGGATACCGCCTATATGGTCGGTTGGTAATTATCACGCAAAGTTTGTATATTATAATAAGGGAGATATCTAAATTAGAAGTAATAAAAGTGGATCATCTAACCCTAGTATTTTCTTTATTGTTTTATTTACGTTTTTAATTTTCAGCATCTACTTTATGTCATTTACTTTATTTAAGCTTTTACTAGTCTTAGATATGTGTTGTAACTAAACCAGTTATTTGGGGTTGTGATGAATTCCAATATCACCGGTTTATAAGGGGTTAATTCATATATGGGTAATATAAAGGTTTATTTATTAAGTCTTAAGCTTAATGCTTCTTGTTAACTGGCCATCAATAAGATTGATGTGGTAAACTTAAAATAAACTTGGCAAAGGAATTTTAGGTTTCAGCCTTAGACTTAATAGCCCAAGATCTTCCTTGAGGATAGATAATCATTTAATAGATTTTCTTACAAGATAGACATATACCTATCGGGCGGAGGTAGCCACAATTGGAACTTAATCTTAATGAATTTAGGTAACTTGGTTGACATAGACATATGATTAATTGGGTTACACTTGATATTTGTATCTGACCATTGACAGAGGCTTTTGCATAATTTCGTGTTCCAGGTTAGTAAACCAATATATTACACAAACTTGAAATAACCACTTCATCTTTAAAAGATATTGGAAGGATTCACAACCCTGGATAGTTTAATAATATTAAATTTTCCTTTAATTTACTTTCGCACTGTTTAATTTACTTGTTTTAAGTTTAAAGTCACCATCCAATCAAACAACTAATTCATTAGATAATTGTAAAAATTTGGCTTCATAAATTAATAGCTTAGGTATTAAGTCCTTGTGGGATCAATACATTTATACTACTTGAACGATACGTGCGCTTGCGTTATACGCGTGTGATTATGCCAGTCAATAACTCATATAAATATATAAAAACAATAACTTTAAATCAAAAAGAGAATGGTTAAGAACACTTTTCAATCTCGCTCTGATACCAATTGTAGGAACCACTTTCCTAGCCCATCATAAACACGTTAGGCACCCGGGATTGGACTTGATAAATTTTTCTGCCCTTCTCTCCTCTTGGCCGAAAGTTACCAGCTCTAAAACTGAAATTTTACTACTGTTTTGGATAAAATTTCAGCCCCAAAATAACCCAAGAATATCAGTGAAATAATGGGCTGTTTTTGGACCCGAAATGCACCCAATTCACTGCCCATTTCAGCCCTTGTATGAATCAGTTTATGCTATGTTTCAGGTCTAATTTTACATCCAAAAACAGCCCCAACACAACCCCAAAACACTCTTTAATGTTCTCTAAAAATTTTGGAATGAAACTAAAACAAACCGAAACCCGAATCACCCTATAAGCGTGCAGCAGTGAGCAGAAAATTGCTCACTGCCCTGTGATGTGTTTAGAAGATGAATATGAAGAATTTTGGTTCGACACCAAAAGCCTTTCGTGCTATATCTCGTCACAAACAGAAACTAGTGTGGGCTAGATCACAAAATTAAAATTCTAAACACTTTAGAGATTGAATCACACTTGGTATTCATTTTGAATTTTCTTTTGTTGTTCTTTTTCTTTTTTCTCAACACTTGAGAGAATTCCAAGAACAAGAGAGGTGGTTAGGGTTGAAAATAAGATACCAAGGCAAAAAATAAAATAAAATCTCTTTTGTACTTAGTGTTTTATTTCTAAAATAAAATACAACTCTTCCCCCCACTCTTATTGATACTTTCGGCCAAGCATGTAATTTTTAATTAATTTTATATCATCAAATTCAATTACCATAATGAAAAATATGTTACAAAATTAAAATTACAATTACCTTTCAAAAAGTGTAACCACCAAAATTAAATTCAAGAGTTATGCAACTTAGCATAACTCACCAAGGGTTTCAAAATTTAGTGCAAGAGTTTTGCAACCTAGTATAACTCACCAAAGGTTTCCAAAACCCAAGATTTGGAAATTCCAAATTTGGCCTCATTAAATTATATCATATATAATTTAATATTATGCATTCAATAATTATCATATAGTTATTAGAACCATATATTAAATTTTAATATATAGTTTCAAGTGTGACAAAATAATAATATTAATCATATTAATAATATTTTCATATGTGAGTATATAATTGGACTATCCAATTATATTTAATCTGTTATAGTATATCAAGCTAGCACGGGGACCAAATGGACATTTCTAAGCTCCAATAATCTCGGAATATTAATTAAGCTCTTAATTAAATATTTCGAATTATTAACTCCAGGTTATTTCACTAAAAACCCGAAGCTGCACTCTCGTTGCCGCAGATAATATATGAAGTCAAACCACATCGGTGTCATCGATATAGTCATTATATACATATTAACCTTTCACGAGTATCTCGTAATTAGAGCTAAGTCATAAAGTCTGTTATACTCCTCTAATTATTTTTACCTTAAGTACCATTGATTCTATAATGAACGATTTATTCATAACCATTATGAATTTTAATCTTTCTATTCGTAAGAGAAAGACTCGAGCGCTCTAACCATTCAAGTACCAAATCAACCCTTAAGGAAGATACTCCTCTACTTCTCGCAAGAAGAAGTGAACTTCAGGTCTACGTAAAACGTCCCCAGCTACACACCAAACTATGTCCCCAAAGTAATTAGCTATTGGTCGGGACTGCTACATCAACCTCACCTTTGTAAATCAAAGGACAGCCTGCCATGCAGGAGTTCTTAGCACACTAGGATTAAGATCAATCCATATATGACCATCTGGTAGATCGAAATGAATTTCTTTATTTAACGGAAATTATAAGAAACTTATTTCTATTTGGGTCCAGTCCTATATGATCACATCATACAAGGTGCCTCCATTCTCATGTCTCCACATGGACGATCCCGAATCAAGGTCGCCATACAATTACAGAATAGACCACAACTATAGATAAACCACAAATAAAGTACCCGCTTTGTTTGCTTTCTATGTATTATTTTAGATTACTAACTTTAGACTTAAATCCTATTGTGTACGACACTCATACACTAAGTCTGAAGGTATATGAGTAATATAGGGTAAAAATAATAATATACAATATGTGATATTAGACAAACACTTTGATGATGAACAATGCATCATTTTATTTCATAAGACAAAATACCGTTTCCATTACATGATGCTTTAGGGCATATATCCCAATAACTTTTCCATTTTACATAGTTTTTCCTCGTTTGTTTGTCATTTGAGAGAATCAAAATTATTGGAGAAACCATCACTGAAAATCAAATAAGCATGCATTTTGATATTCATTCATCGCATATTAAAATCATCAAAGAATTTAGGAAAAAAATTAAACATTATGCATGTGTTGGGATTTATGTCCTAGAGCATCATGTATTGTAAAAAAGAATTGATTATTATAATAATAATAAAAAGAATGCACATGGGATTGGAGGCACCTTGTATGATGAGATCATATAGGACTGGACTTAGATAAATACGAATTTCTTTTAAGAAATTCATTTTATCTAATAGATGGTCATATATGGATTCGATCTTAATCCTAAGTGTACTACGAACTCCTGCATGACAGGCTATGCCCTTTGATTTACTATGGTGAGGTTGGTGTTGCATTCCCGGCCAATAACTACATATTTTCGGGATATGGTTTGGAGTATGGGAATGTTTTACATAGATATGTAATTCACTCATTCTTACGAGAAGTAGAAGAATATCTTTTTTAAGAGTTGATTCGGGACTTGAACAATTTGAGCGCTCAATTTTTCTATTGCAAATATAAAGTCTTAATATTCATAATTGTTATGAATTAATTGTTCATTATAGAATCAATGGTGCTTAAGAGACATAATATTTAGAGGGGTTTAACGAACTTTTGACGCGGCTCTATTTATGAGATAATCGTGAAGGGCTATATCCATATGTAATGACTATATCGATGGACACCGAAGTTGTTCGGTTTTATTTTATCCATATACGGTAACGAGAGTTCAACTTCGAGTTTTTAGTGGAATAACACAGAGTTAATAATTCGTAATATTTGATTAAAAAGTTTAATTAATATTTCGGAATTATTGGAGTTCGGAACCGTAGGTCCATTTTGTCCCCGTGCTGGCTCGATTAACTGTAGCAAACCTAATGTAATTTGATTGTCTAATAATATGCTCACATTATATTTATATATTATTAATGAGATTAATAATATTTGTTGTCACAAATGAAAACTATGTTAAATTAGTTAGAATTCTTTGATTATGAGATAATCAAGTTAATAATAATTATGAGATAATTACTAAAACATAATTGAAGGTGATTTAATCATTATTGAGATGTTGATTTTTATTTACCTTGGAGACAAAGCCATATGGCTTGTCATGCTCTCCAATATATTATATCTATTAGGTGGTTTAGATACACCTAATAGTTTTGTCATTAGCTAATCCATTTTTATGCTTTGGTATGGCCTCCACATTTATGTGTTTTCTATTGAAAGAAAGCATTGGATGCTTAATGACAAAGTCCTTGTCTTTAACTTATCATTTCTTATGCTTTGGTATGGCATTCACATTTTTGTGTTGGCCATTGCAAGAAAGCATTAGATGCTTAATGACAAGGTTAGTTGGCTTGTGTAAGAGAATATAATCTCTACCATTTCTCTCACTTCTAAGGTTAACATTTTACATTCATTCACACAAGTGTTGTGAGAGTGTTTGAAATTCAAAAAAGCCAAACACCATTGTGAAACCTTAATTCTCTAAATTGTTTAGAGATTTAATCTTTGTGAGTGAAGCCCATACTTTGGTTTGTTGGTTTCGAGTCATAGTTTGGAAGATCGAGTGGTTGATCCAAGCGTTGGACACCAAAGCATTGATTTTGGTTACTACAACAAAGGGAGAAGGCAAGGAAAATTTTAAAGATCCACACCGGAGTCGGTGTAATGCGACACTTGTAGGTGGTCATGATAGCTTATTCTTTTGTATCCACTGATTTCTTTGACATGAAAATGATAGCTTAGCGGTTGTGGCAGTTTATCCAAATACCCATTACTGCTGCTTGGTCATGGAAGAAGTAATCTGCCCAATCTGTGTTTCTAAGGACTTCATTGTGGCCCCGATATTTTCCATTTGTGTCTCAATATTGTTCAACCTTGCTTCATTCTTCTCAAACCTCACTGAAGTATTAGCAACAAACGTGCTCAAAGAAGATTTCTGCTCACCTCTTTGATAGTCAAATCCAGATGAATGTTGTAAAGTATTCTCTGTGTTAGCATATGACAGGTTTGGATGATAATGATTAGGCACATGATTGCCTCTATAGCTGTTGAAGTTCTGATTGTTCACAAATTGGTCTTGCTTGACATTCAGGTTTCCTTCCAATAACAGCATAGTTGTAGTCGCCGCTAATTGAATAGATGTTTGTGCTCGTGGATTTGTGAGGGCTGCTACTTGAGTAAATAGGGTGGAAATCTGAGCTATAAGTGCCACAATAGGGTTTACTTCATGTATTCCAGCCACGTTGGTCACCATAGCGCGTTCACTTGGCCATTGAAAATGGTTAATGGCCATTTCTTCTAACAGATTGTAGGCGTCTTCAGCTGATTTCTTGAATAGAGCTCCCCCAGCTGTTGCGTCAACCACAGTCTTATTCGAACCATTCAGCCCATTATAGAACAATTGAATCTAGACCCAGTCTGCATAATTGTGTTGTGGGCAATGTGACATGGTGGATACAAAAGAATAAGCTACCTTTGTTTCTGTCTCAGGCGCGTCGCGACGCAGGTCCCCTCGTGTCGCAATGCGACGCAGAGCTGGCACAATTTCAGTTTCTGGAATTGTGGGCGTCGCGACACCCATCAGTTCGCGTCGCGACGCCTTGACTTAGGAATATATGTATGTTTTAAATTGTTTATGAACATGTCATATAGCCTAGGGTGCATACTCTTGTATTTTCACTTGCCATAACATGTAGATATGCATGATATTGTAGCCATAAAATTTGATTTTATGTAATTTAAAAGTTAAATAAGAATATGAGATGCATGCAAAACGATTAATAAGATTAATTGGTTTAACGGTTTAAAAATTGCGAATTCAAGTTTTAGAAACAAATGGACCTTATGAGTACATTATTTTCCTTTATATATTGGATGGAAACCCGGATCCGAATGGACGGTAATATGGTCTGCACTTGGGATACAATACCACGTACCTTTGGAATAAATAATGTGCTTTTATCGATTAAATGGTTTAATGACATTTGGTTCGTTCGTTGAATTCTAAATTTTAAAACCTATAAGTCGACTAATAATTTAAGAGTTAAATTGATTAGATCACTATAACAACGTGATTAAATTAGTTTAATTAAGTTAATTGGTTAGTAGACACTAATCGGGATTAGTGAATAAAATTTGAAGAGTTAAAATTGGTTAGATCACTAAATTATCAATTAGTATTAATAAAGTTATGACTTTAGTCGAGCATAATCTAAGATTCATAAGATACTAGTGAGATAAAAACCTTACACTTCAAAATAGTGAGGGGGAGATGGGTATACCATAATATATCCCACGATCTCCATTGTTATCCAGAAACATGAGATTCAATAGGCGCCTCGAGATGGCTTTGCTTTCATCCCCCTACGAATGGTGTCCTTTTTGGGTCAATCTCAGGTTTGGATTTCGAAAGGATAGAGACTCTAGATGTATCTGGTGATTTGACCTACCCTACGGCAACACTTCACTAGTTAAGTCCAAGGGTTCCGAAATAATGGGTCACACTCACAAAGGAATGATTAAGTTGTTAATCAAAGCTTCCTTGATCAAAATAACGGTAGTTGATTAATATAGGAATACAAGTTATTTCAGATATATTAATCAATTGAGAATATCTCAGTCTATCATGTGAATACTTGACCTACCCTACGACAACACTTATTTGTAGGATGATAGATAACCGTGGCATAGAAATTCTTTTAAGTTTCTAATTCATTATACATTGATCATGCATCATGTTTAATTTTATGTCTAAATGTTTGAAAATTTTAATATGTGATGAATGAATGTTGAATGCGCGTTTATTATTTTTTCAGCCATGGCATCTGCAATTATCTCAATTCTCAAACAACAAGAAAAATTAACTGGTGATTATTATGTTAAATGGAAAAGTGACATGAATGATATTTTGGTCTGCGAAGACCTTAAATTTGTCCTAATGGAGGAATGTCCTCCTGAGCCAGCACCAAATGTTGGCAGAACTGAACGTAATGCCTATAATAATTGGATTAAAGGTGATGAGAAAGCCCATAGCTATTTGATAGCATACATGTCTGAGGTTCTTGCTGCACATCATGAGCTTATGGCGATAACATCAATGATTATGCAGTCATTACAGAACATGTTTGGGCAACCTTCAGACCGGTAACAACATGAGGCATAGTCTCTGTATTGACCGCTAGAATAAAGGAAGGAACATCAGTCTGAGACCATGTGTTAAGGATGATGTCTCATCTTAATATGGCTGAATCCCATGGTGCACGTATCAATGTTCAAAGCCAGGTGACAATGATCATGGAAACCCTTCCGAAGAGTTTCCTACAGTTTAAAAGCAATTGTTCTATGAATAAGTTGACTTTTACGTTGACTGAACTGCTAAATGAGCTCACCAATTACGAATCTGTTATAAATGATCCTCATAGGTCCAATGCTATTTTGGTCTGCGAAGACCTTAAATTTGTCCTAATGGAGGAATGTAAATGCTTGAGATGGTTATAAATACTTCGTCACTTTCATGGATGATTATTCTAGATATGGGTATGTTTACCTAATGCAGCACAAGTCATATACATTTGAAAAGCTCACAGAGTATCGTTCTGAGGTTGAGAACCAGTTAGGTAAAAGCATCAAAATTCTACGATCAGATCGTGGAGAAGAATACCTTGATAGAGATTTCGAGGAATTCTTAGTTGAGCATGGAATTGTTTCACAGCTCACAGTACCTAGAACACCACAATAAAATGGTATTGCAGAAATGAGAAATTGCACCCTACTAGACATGATAAGATCAATGTTTAGTTATAGCACTCTACCCAGTTCATTCTGGGGGAATGCATTGCAAACTGCAATGTATATCCTGAATGTAGTTCATTCTACGTCTGTTCCTAAGACTCCCTTAGAGTTATGGAATGGTCGTAAAGCTAGTTTACGTCATTTCCGCATATGAGGGTGTCTAGCACATGTGCTAAAGAACAAGACTATGAAGTTGGAACCACGTTCACAGGTGTGCCTATTTGTAGGTTATCCTAAGGAAACTATGGGTGGATTCTTTTATAGTCCAGAAGATACTAAAGTATTTGTGTCGACAAATGCTATATTTCTTGAGGAGGAATATATGAGAGAGTTTAAACCTTAAAGTAAAGTGTTACTTGAGGAGTTACTTGCTGGTACGACCAGTACACCATTGTCAAATGTTGACAAAGACATAACACATTCTACATCCGAAAGTCAGATGCAAGTTTATCAGGATACTATACCACCTAGACGTAGTTGGAGGGTTGTAAGACAACCTGAAAGCTATATAGGAAATGGTGAGGTGCAAGTTGTTGCATCTTGTGATGGTATTGATGATCCATTGACCTATCGTAGTGCAATGGAAGATACTGATAAAGAGGAATGGCTCAAAGCCATGAACCTCGAGATGGAGTCTATGTACTCTAACTCAGTCTGGGAACTTGTAGACCAACCTGATGGAGTAAAACCCATAGGTTGCAAGTGGATCTACAAGAGAAAAAGAGGAATAGATGGGAAAGTACAGACTTTCAAGGCTAGGCTAGTGGCAAAGGGTTATACCCAGAAAGAGAGAGTTGACTATGAAGAAATTTTCTCGCCAGTAGCCATTCTTAAATCCATCAGGATTCTTCTTTCCATTGCCGCATATTAGGACAATGAGATTTGGCAAATGGACGTCAAAACTATATTCTTGAATGGAAATATTGATGAGTGTATCTATATGGTACAACCAGAGGGGTTCATTACCCAAGGTCAAGAGCAAAAGGTTTGTAAGTTGCAAAGGTCCATTTATGGACTTAAGCAAACATCTAGATCTTGGAACATAAGGTTTGATACTACGATCAAGTCTTATAACTTTGAGCAGAACAACGATGAGCCTTATGTCTACAAGCGCATCATTGATGGGAAGGTGGTTTTTCTTGAGTCATACGTCGATGATATTTTACTCATTGGGAATGATGTAAAGATATTATCAGACGTGAAAATCTTGCCTGCTAACCAATTCCAAATGAAAGATTTGGGAGAGGCAAGGTATGTACTTGAGATCCAGATCATTTGGGATCGCAAGAAATAATTGTTAGTAATGTCTCAAGCATCATATATCGACAAGATTCTTGTGCGATTTGGTATGCAGAATTCCAAGAAAGGTAATTTACCTTTCAGGCATGAGATTCATTTGTCTAAGGAACAGTCTCCTAAGACACCTCAAGGGGTTAAAGAGATGAGACATATATTATATACTTCAGCAGTTGGAAGTCTTATGTATGTTATGTTATGCACGAGACCAGACATCTATTTTGCAGTGGGAGTAGTAAGTAGGTTTCAATCCAACCCAAGATTAGATCATTAGGTAGTGGTGAAACACATTCTCAAGTATCTTTAGAGAACGAGAAATTATATTCTTGTATATACAAGTCAGGATATGATTCTGAGAGGATATACTGACTCTGATTTTCAGACGGATGTCGATTCTAGGAAATCAATATATGGATCAGTGTTCATCCTAGGTGGTGGGGCTATATTATGGAGGAGCATTAAGCAATCTTGTATCGCTGACTCCACCATGGAGGCTGAATATGTACCAGCTTGTGAAGCAGCTAAGGAATCTGTCTAGCTCCGTAAGTTCCTGGCAGATCTGGAAGTTTTTCCAAATATGGATAAACAGCTCACATTTTATTGTGATAATAGTGGTGCAGTGGCGAACTCTAAAAAACCTAGAAGCCAAAAGAGGGTAAGCATATTGAGAGGAAATATCACCTCATCAGGGAGACAGTGCAGAGAGGAGATGTCGCTGTCAAGTAGATTCCATTCGTAGACAACCTGGCCGATCCGTTTACAAAGACCTTATCGGCTAAAGTGTTTGAAGGTCACCTAAAGGGTTTATGATTACATGACAAGCCCCATTTGCTCTAGTCCAAGTGAGATATTGTTGGGATTTATGTCCTAAAGCATCATGTATTTTAAAACGGAATTGATTATTGTAATAATATTAAATGCATTATTCATTTTATCAAAGTTGTTTGATTTATATCGCATATTGTCCAATTGTCTTGTTTACCTTGATTACTGTACCTTCAGACTTAGTGTATGTTTGATGCACAAGAGGATTTAAGTCTGAAGTTTGTAATCTAAATAGTCCATAGAGAGCAAACAAAGAGGGTACTTTGTTTGTGATTTATCTATAGTTGCGGTCCATTCTATACTTGTATGACGACCTTGATCCGGGATCGTTCATATAGTGACATGGGAATGGAGGCACCTTGTATGATGAGATCATATAGGACTGGACTCAGATAAATACGAATTTCTTTTAATATCCCTTAATGAAGAAATTCATTTTATCTAATAGATGGTCATATATGGATTTGATCTTAATCCTAAGTGTACTACGAACTTCTGCATGACAGGCTATGCCCTTTGATTTACTATGGTGAGGTTGGTGTTGCATTCCCGGCCAATAACTACATATTTTGGGGATATGGTTTGGTGTGTAGCTGGGAACGTTTTACATAGATATGGAATTCACTCCTTCTTATTAGAAGTAGAAGAATATCTTTTTTAAGAGTTGATTCGGGACTTGAACAATTTGAGCGCTCAAATTTTCTATTGCGAATAGAAAGTCTTAATATTCATAATTGTTATGAATTAATTGTTCATTATAGAATCAATGGTGCTTAAGAGACAAAATATTTAGAGGGGTTTAACGGACTTTTGACTCGGCTCTATTTATGAGATATTCGTGAAAGGCTATATCCATATGTAATGACTATATCGATGGACACCGAAGTTGTTCAGTTTTATTTTATCCATCTACTATAATAGGAGTTCAACTTCGAGTTTTTAGTGGAATAACGCGGAGTTAATAATTCGTAATATTTGATTAAAGAGTTTAATTAATATTTTGGAATTATTGGAGGTCGGAACCATAGGTCTATTTGGTCCTTGTGCTATCTCGATTAACTGTAGCAAACCTAATATAATTAGATTGTCTAATAATAAGCTCACATTATATTTATATATTATTAATGAGATTAATAATATTTTTTGTCACAAATGAAAACTATGTTAAATTAATTTAACTTAATGTTTTTAGAATTCTTTGATTATGAGATAATCAAGTTAGTATTAATTATGAGATAATTACTACAACATAATTGAAGGTAATTTAATCATTATTGACATGGGGATTTTTATTTACCTTAGAGACAAAGCCATATGGCTTGCCATTCTCTCCAATATATTATGTCTATTAGGTGGTTTGGATACACCTAATAATTTTGTCATTAGCTAATCCATTTTTATGCTTTGGTATGGCCTCCATATTTATGTGTTTTCCATTGAAAGAAAGCATTGGATGCTTAATGACAAAGTCCTTGTCTTTAACTTATCATTTCTTATGCTTTGGTATGGCATTCACATTTTTGTGTTGGCCATTGCAAGAAAGCATTAGATGCTTAATGACAAGGTTAGTTGGCTTGTGTAAGAGAATATAATCTCTATCATTTCTCTCACTTCTAAGGTTAACATTTTGCATTCATTCACACAAGGGTTGTGAGGAAAAAAAGAGAGAAAAAGTTCAAACATTCACAAGTGTTGTGAGAGTGTTTGAAATTCCAAAAAGCCAAACAACATTGTGACATCTTAATTCTCTAAATTGTTTAGAGTTTTAATTTGTGATTGAAGCCCACACTTTGGTTTGTTGGTTTCTAGTCATAGTTCGGAAGATCGAGTGGTTGATCCAAGCGTTGGACACGAAAGGATTGATTTCGGCTACTACAACAGATGGAGAAGGCAAAGAAAATTTTAAAGATCCATACCGGAGCCGGTGCCCACCACAAGCAACTTTTGCCACTCTAAGGAAAGTCTTTTCCTACAGCATGTACCATGTTTAATGAATTAGAAACCTAAATGAATTACTATGCCATATAAATCTATCATTCTATAAATAAGTGTCACCATAAGGTAGCTCAAGTATTTGCATGATAGATCGAGACAATCTCAATTGATTAATATATGCGGGAATAACTCTTATTCATATATTATCAACCTACTGTTTGATTTGATCAAGGAATTTTTGATTAATATTTAATCATTTCTTTGTGAGTGTAACCCGTTGTTTCGGAACCCTTGGACATAACTAGTGATATGCCGCGTAGGGTAGGTAAGTTCACAATGTAATATCCCAAGTATTTCGAAATAGTGCTGGAAGGTTTCTGAGTAAAAATTAAGGATTTGGAATGTGATGGTATTCGAAAATAAGAGTATATGAGTTGGAAAATATGTCAGAACATTTTAAAGTGAAGCTTCGTCACGTTAGATAACGCGTGGTTTCAAGGATCGGTTACACGATTTTTGTTTATATCATTATACAAAAAAATATTTCTTATTTCAATTATAAAAATAGCAAACGAACTCCGATTGAGATGAATCTTGAACCAACAGATTCGTTTTTCCTAGATGAACAACTTTCATGTTGAAAGAGTTTCAAACTTTGCATCAGAAAGGCATCAAAAATATGAATTTATGTGAAAACTCCATGGTGGGGACTTGATTGTAATTTCATTGGGTCAGATTGTAATTTTCTAAAAATTTTCTATATATACCTCTAAGTTTCAAGAAATTGTAAAAATTGCAAAAGTTCTCCACATCTCACACACGCACCCTTATCCCAAAATCTAGAGGGGTACGTCGGCCACCCTTCCACCGTGTGGTGGTCGGCTGCAGCCCTCAGGACTCCAGCAATGACGAGAGGAAGAGAAGATTTGCGCGGACTTGATTTTTTTATCTTGGCTCGTCGCTTCATTTCAAGGCCCAAGCCACCCACCAAATCGAAGCTCTCAGAGAGTACTACAAGTTGGCGGTGACAGATTTTCCATTCAGTGCCCAATTGTATGCAAAACGAGGAAGAAAACGATGGTTAATAATGATCCATGAATGAACAGTAACTCCAATCAAAATTCCGTCAATTTTAGCGCGTTCGTGGGATCGTTTGGAGTCCATATATGCCCTCGAAATCTCGGTAAGACCTCTCGGTAAAAGTCCGCTAATTTCAAGTTTGCCGCTAGATGTTCGGATGTATCCAACAGCTTCGTAGAATAGCATATGTATATAAATTAAATTGTTTGAGTATGAGTATATTGAATATATATATTTGGTAGAATCCAAGTGAAAACGGAACGAGTTGGATCGATCCGATAGATTATGTAAGTTTACGGTAAAAATTGATTTTTGCGTATAATGATATGTTTTGATTGTAATGATACTTATGAGTTATATATGATAATACGAAAATATTTGGATAAATTTGAGTAGGTTCGGAGAGTTCGAAACCCTTCCGTAGAGTTTGAGAAACCTTTCGGAAGATTTTCCAAAAACGCGTAAGTTGAGGATTTAAGTTAACGAGTGCATGAATTAGTTTGTAATGGTGTTTTAAGAGTAATGGAACTAAAAACATTGAAATCGAACTTGATTTGGTTGCCCCGGAAAGATCCAGAATTTTATCATAGTTAAGTCGAGAATACCGTAAGTCAGGATTCTAATGGCATTTCGTCATTTATTTTGACAGATTTGACTATGACCTGGAGCGCTCGCGAAGCCAGGTAAGTAACCCATGCAATGAGGGCTTGGATTGTTGATTTGTATTTAATTATATATAGAGGTTATTGATTTTTTTACGATAAAACAAGGATAGTTAAAAGGTAGTTTGAGAACAAAGTTCAAGACTATGATTAGTTAAGTGAATCGACCATTGCAGGTATGTATTTTGTTATTGCTATGATATGAAGTGAAACATTTGATGATTTCATTATTTATATGCACATGTTATATACGTAAGTGTGTGAACTTGTAATGATATATATATATATATATATAAACATATGTATAAGTATATGAATGCGTATTTGTATATGTATGCGATGATATGATATAAATGATTTGGGTATAAAAGATCGGTAAAGAGAATAAGCTATGACTTCAGAGTTTGTATTATCATATGTATGTGTGCGTTGTTGTGGATAAATTTGTAATTGACTCGAACATGCGATTTCTGATATAAAGGTTGGATTGGATAATTATGATAAGAAATGGGTATAGGCTATGCCATTTTTGAATGGATATGTTTAAATGATGAGCCACAGTATCAAATATTTTCATATAGAAACTCCAAAACTGAGTATGTTTTATCAATAAGGGAAAGACTTGTATATTCATAAGTATGTAAATGAGTGTTTGGATGATGACTTGAGGTGTTTGTCATGTATTTGCTTGTGTATGAGAAATCATGTGATGTGTTTGTGTTATATGATATGTGCGCATGTGTGTACGTTTAATTGGTTGATGATTTCATGGTGTAGTAGTCTAGCTGGTTAGGAATCCATTCGGTCGGTATTCATCTCATACCTATTCTAAAATAGGTAATGAGTCTCATACGAGCATTGAATATGTAAATCAGCCATATGTATGTATTGTTTAGTTATGTGTCCTTTGATGTATTGGCCGTTATGTATGCTTTATTGTCGGTTACTTGATTACCGTATGTATGTTTGAATGTATTTGTGTATGTGATAGAATCCGTTATATGTATGGACTGTGTATGTTTTCGTGGAATGAATGAATGACCGAAAGGCGTGTGTGAGTATAAGATATTATGAAATATGTTTGCTAAGTTCGTTATCGTATGTACGTATTTTGTGAAAGTGACTGGATGAGTTTGTAAGGTTGAGGTACTAGGCATATATCTAAGTCAGAATTTTGAAATTGGATTTGCATGAATGAGAGAAAAGTGAGTTATGGTTTCTGAACTGGTATGTGTGAAACACGATAAATCATGAATGTTAAACTATCATAAGATTATCGAGTTAAAGAAAGTTCGTTTGACTTACCGATTTGATGATATTTCAAATATGGTTATTCAAGATAAAAATATAGATATATGACTTCATGTTTCACGTGATTGAAGTGGATTCGATGTTAAAAGATGTACTATGTGGTATTCGAGTTTTGCTTTGTATGCTTTGGATGTTTAGCTATTAGATTGACACATATATAGATATGTAAATATGAAAATTTGACATGGGTAAAGTGTAAAGTATAATAGAAAGCTGATAATTCTAATCTCGTAATAACAAGATAATTCTGAAAAACTTCTAATGTGATTGACTTGTATATTCTGTTTGTAATACTAGCATGGTTACTTATTGAGTTTTATAACTCACACCAAACCAATTTGCTAGTTTTCCAGGTTGGCTTCAAGACAGGTCAACCACGACAGTTTTGGAGGACATGCTCGAGACGAGGATAACCCAAGCGGCAGTCACCCTCGCAAGTGTCCAAAGAAAGTCTTAGAGGTTTAGGATATATGATTATTATGTTAATTTCCGTACTGAGCACGCTGTTATGTATTTATTAAGTAAACGTTTTGGTTTATATATGATGTTCTGGGCATAGAGCCCTTGAGTGTTGATTGATGTTGTGGGCACGGAGCCCTTAAGTGTTGATTATGATTTTGATATGCTTTGTATGGACCTAAGATTCTTTGAATGTTGGATGTTTTCTTTTAGCTTTCGTTTTTATATGAGATTGCGATCCAGGTTGTCTAATTTTAGGATACATCATGTCCGATATTTTATAAATTTAGAGGCTTACGGAGATGGGTCAATTCTGTCTCATTCCGGTAGCACCTTGCCTCTAGCAGAGTGTTACACACCAGATACATCTAGAATTATTATCCTCTCGGAATCCAAACTTGATTTTGACCCAAAGTGGACACCAACCATAGGGGGCGCAAATAAAGCCATCTCGAGGAGCCTTTTGAATCTCACGTTTTCGGACTAACAATGGAGACCCCGAGATATATTATCGTATATCCCTCTCCCACTAACTATTTTAAATTTAAAGGTTTCTACTTAAAATATCTAATATTTTAATTCACTAATGTCTACAAGATTATACGCGGCTAAAACATAACTCAACTTTACACTGATGTAATATTAGTGATATATCCAATTTTAACTCTTAATCCCAAATATTAATTAAACTCTTAATTCAATATTCCGAATTATTAACTTTAGGTTATTCCACTAAAAATTCAAAGTTGCACTCTCAATGCCATAGATATATTATATAAGCCGAACTATGTTGGTGTCCATCGATATAGGCATTCCATACGGATTGGCCCTTCACAAGTATCTCACAATTAGAGCCTGGTCATAATGTCTGTTATACCCGTCTAATTATTTTTTTATCTTAAGTACCATTAATTCTCTAATGAATGATTTATTCATAACCTTTATGATTATTAATCTTTCTATTAATAATAGAAAGACTTAAGCGCTCTAATCGTTCAAGTACCCTATCAACCCTTAAGGAAGTTACTCCTCTACTTCTCGCAAGGAGTGAACTCTATATCTATGTAAATTGTCCCCAGCTACACACCAAACCATGTTCCTAAAGTCCATAGCTATTGGTCAGGATTTCTACACCAACCTCACCTTTCTAAATCAAAGGACATGACCTGTCATGCAGGAGTTCGTTGTACACTCAGGATTCAGATCAATTCATATATGAACATCTAGTAGATTGAAATGAATTTCATTATTTAATGGATATTATAAGAAACTCATTTCTATTTAGGTCCAGTCCTATATAATCATATCATATAGGGTGCATCCATTCTCATGTCACCATATGGATGATCCCGGATCAAGGTCACCATATAATTATAGAATGAACCACAACTATAGATAAACCATAAACAAATTACCTGCTCTGTTTGCTCTCTATGGAATATTTTAGGTTACTAATTTCAGACTTAAATCATCTTGTGTATAACACTCATATACTAAGTCTGAAGGCACATAAGTAATCAATGGTAAACAAGATAATTTACAATATGCGATTTAAATCAAAAACAATTTGATAAATGAACAATGCATCTTTTATTTTATAACAAATAATTCTGTTCACATATTACATAAAGCTCTAGGGTGTATATCCCAACACTCAATGTGGTTAAAGATCGATAATGTGATTGAGGTAAATAATATAATTGAAGGTAAATAATGTGACTAAGACAGACATAACACATTTTTCAGGCACCAATGTAATTAAGATGAAATTATGACTATGATAGAAATCAATGTAAAATATTTGCGAGATGTATGTTTGTTAAGTGTACATATATTTTTATAAATTATTATTTGGAGTCCGGATGAAAAATATATTTATATTTGAAAATGGTTATTTTGACATCATTGTTCTCTTATAAATATAAGGGTCATTTTGACCTATTTTTCATCAAAATATATTGACATTGAATTTTATTTTAAAATTTGTGATTTATAGATCGATAATATATACTTTTTTTTACATGAAATACGTTATATTTTAAGAAATATTTAATCTTTAAATTAAAAGAGGAAAAAATAAAAAATTTTAAAATACACGCTCCACCAAGTGCGTGGGGTGTGTTTTTTTAAAAAAAATAATTTTTGTTATTTTCTGATCATTTTTGATAATTTTATACACATAGGACTGAAAAATATTATTTTTTTCACTTGGGTTTTTTCATCGTACTTTTATTTCTATAAGACGTTTTAGTAAAAGCTCAACTTTTTATATGTTTTAATAGTAATACACGGTCAATATTCAGTTATATTTAAATTATTATTTAATAATTATAAATTATAATTTATAAACAAAAATTGTATAAAATTTAGATCAATATTGAATCTAAACCAATGAATCAAAGACTATGTGTGCATCGCTTTTTTAAATAGTCTCATCCTAAAATGTGAAATTTCTCATCATTTTTTTTCATGAAATGGTGGGCAAAACCCAAATTAATTTTTTTTTAGGCCTAATTTATTTTCCAAAATTTCCCTGGAAAGCCCCAAAACTTTGAGAAAATTATAGAAGCCACAAAACAGTGGTGTCCTTAATAGTGACATCCAAAACGAAGTTCAATAAACACCCACAATCCATATCATTCATACTAGGGGTGTTCATAGGGTCGGGTCGCGGGGTCGGCCCGATGAAATGATATTATAATTATAATATATATAGTTTTAATGATACTATTTTGACAATAAATAAGTATAGCTGAAATGACAAAGTATTTATTTATTCTTTAAGTGGTCTCAGTTTTGAATCTCAACTTGAACAATTCCGAAAATTTTATTTTTTCTTTCTTTTTCCAAAAAGAGGAAAACAAAAAAAAAATGCTAAAGTTGAGATTCGAACCTGTGATTTCAGCTACACACCAATTTTGTCAAATTTGTATCAATAAAATATATATATTATATTTACTGCATATTATGTTGACCCGATCCGACCGGCAATTTTTTCACCTGACCCGTTACGACCCGATCTGATCGGGTCATAAAAAAATTTGAAAAACCCGACCCGACCCGTAAACACCCCTGACTCATACAACAAAAATCAGTCTTTCCAATAAATGTCTCAAACAAAAAATCGAAAAGAGCTTCCATGGAGATGTGCGGCCTTATTTGATTGCCGCTGGTATTCACATCGAAGTTGTTTCAGCTGAAGATGGCGTCGTTTCTATGAAACTCCACGGTGAATTAAGACTCTTACATTTGTGACTAAACAAGTGAAATTCTTTTCCAAGTTAATAATTATTTTCTTTCTTTCTAAATTACCAAATAAGTAAATTCTCCGATTATTTTTACCATTCTCCATATACACAACCATCAAGGTATTAATCAGTTCATTGTGCCCACAATATTCATAATAGTTGAAAAGATAGTAATATTTTTATCCTAAAGTTATATCAAAATTCACACCTTTTTAGCAATGGAACTTTTTCTGATTTTTTATTTTTTTTATTTTTTATATAACATCTTCAATCCATGTAGCGAGTTTTGGGCCAGTGACTCGCAAGCCAGTTGGCTTTAGGGCACTAGGTGTTAAGACACCCATATGGACTTAATTACTCGAATCTCAGATGTTTAAAGGTTCTACTATTTGACGCGAACAATCTCTGCTTAGTGAGGCAAGATGCCCGGTTGCTAAGTATAAACTTTATTATTATTAACTCAAGCTTTTCCGTTTGACGCGAAAAATCACTGCTTACTAAGGCAAGATGTCTGGTTACTAAGTAAAAGCATGGTTAATTATTTATATACACATTTTTTTCTTTTTTTTTTTTTTTTCTTTTTTTTTTATTCCATTGCTTTCAGATACTTCCTATAATAAACTAGATCACTGAATATTACAAACTTTTCACTTACAACTCATGTCTGTATGTTACCATGCATGTTGATAATACCTATCAATTGAGCATTTGAAGATCCAATTTAGTCAGTATTATGGAGAATTCACAAATTTAAATAATTCAAAAGGAAATAAATAAAAATTAATTTGTTACGAAATAGGTTGAGATATGTCTCATGAGTGGAAAGTCCTTACACAGCTATCTCAAAAACAATTCCACCTGGTTAGTCAAAACTTTTAAACAGACAATAAAAAAAATATTTCAAATTTACATAAAATAACAACGATTAAAAATAATAAAATAAATAAAAACAAGCAAGTCAAATATTCCCTTCCCCAAACCTAATTGAGACATTGTCCCCAATGTCTGAAAAAAAAGGGTTTAGAAGATATCACATGGTTAGCGCGGATTTGACAATTGCAGCTATAACTAAAAATTACTGATTAAGATCTAAATCCAATTTACGCTTCTTGCCACGATCGCTATTAGACTAGTTCAACTTAGAAACAATGGGATCGATTTTTTGGTACATAGGCTAAGAGTTGGTCAATTAATTCATCGGCTTTTCTCATAGTTAGAAATATGTCTTTTACTGGTTTCGAGATTAGCCCAAGTTTGTTAGCATCTGTAAGAAAAATAAAAACAAAATCGAAAAATCCATCCAAATTAAATAGTCCAATGGGTTTCTAGTGGGTGTTCAAGTTTGCACATGATGCAACTGTGAATATTTCTTCCAATGTGCCTAGCCCGCCTGGTAAAGTAATGAAAGCGTCAACATGATTGACCATTTCAATAAGTTGTTCAGACATGCCTGAGACAATGCATTCCTCTCCATTTGAGTCTCCGATGAGGTTTGTATCTGCTAATGGTTTTGAATGATCCCCAAAACATGGCTGCCACCTTCTTGAACGGCTTTTGAAACACATCCCATCAATCCAAGATTGCCACCGCCATATACTAAGTGCATGTGTTGTTCTGCTATAACTCTCCCAATTCTTTAGCGGCCTCCATAAATTTTGGTTTGGACCAATAGTTAGGTCCACAAAACACACAGATATGAGTAACTCGTCGCTTGGAAGTAGTTTCCATTTCTCTCTTATCTAAATTTTTATCTGGATATGTCGAAGAGAGGAATGACGAGCTGAATTTATAGATCCTGAAAATGGGTGAGTAATAATAACACTAGTACCAGCCAAATAATAATTATTAGAGGAACGTTAAAATTAATCGTGAAAGTCAAAAAGTATAGAAAATCACAACTGAAAAATAATTCAAAACAATTATTTAAGGCAATGGAATTGTGTACGCAATACGCGACTCACTTGGTATATATATCCATTAGGATGCATCTCAAGAATCCATTTCTTACTAAGCCATCACTAATGAATTAATTTTTTATCTTCATAATTTTGTCAAACTTTATTCCATGATAACCCCATTTTCACTGGTTTGTTTTGCTTTGAGTGCTCCGTCTATATTTTTCTCTGCAAAAATAACACAAAATAAAAAA
Organism: Zanthoxylum bungeanum; assembly: GCA_019454045.1. Lineage (NCBI taxonomy): Eukaryota > Viridiplantae > Streptophyta > Magnoliopsida > Sapindales > Rutaceae > Zanthoxylum > Zanthoxylum bungeanum. The sequence goes on from SKCR01005082.1 coordinate 155,049, forward strand.
TTCTACAACATGTATACACAAAAAACAAAAATAAAATTTATATGAAAATAAAAATAAAAATTTTGCGAGGGTTACCTCCATGATAGCACTAAATTTATCGTCTTCAGCCAGACGTGACTGGAGTCCCTCTGTCAATGAGGCTTTAACGTGGTTTTAGACGTCCGATTAAAGACAATCCCATGTGCGTTGATTTTGAAGGGTCTCTTCCAACAATGAGGTAGCCAAAAGAATTTTGTCTCATTCAGTGTTTGTGCCACCTTCATAAACTTTGTCGCTCTAGTGGTTCCAAAGAAAGAAAAAAAATCAGGAGGTCTCGTATGGTGCTTGACTTTGAATGAGAGTTCCATTCTGTCAAGCTTCTGGGCGGTGTATTTGATTTGTACTCCCCAATACAATGATGTTTCTCCTGAATTCATGAGATATTCAATACAGTCAAATATTTGCTCTTCCATTTGCTTTGCATCTTGCTCCATTTTTTTTATCACAGATGTATTTTAAAATTTCTTTGTTTAGCTCTTCATCTGTCATATGTGAAATGTATGCTCCATATTTGTCAACCTGAGGATGTGAAGATATGTCTGATTGTAGGCTTTTATCCTATGTGGTTGGTATGAACTGTTCGGGTAGCTCTTCTTCAAACATCTGTGCAATGCATGTTCCAATAACTTCATTTTGAGGATGCAGAGTTTCATCCTCACTTGTTGGTGTAGTTGGTAGAGACAGCTCTGCTACTTGTTCCTCTTCAGAGATGTAATCAGCGACCAAAGAATTATCCAGATCAAATTGAAACTCTGCTGGTTCGGGCACCAGAACTGATACCTCAGATTCTTGATACTGCTCAGCCTCTTCCGCTGTTAAGGTGTCATCGTGAAATGCGTGGTACTCACAGGCTTCGTCAATTTCGTCTGAAAATGTTTCGTGAGACATGTAATTCAGGTTGTCAGTTAATTATTTTATTTGATCTGTCATCCTCTGTATGGATTCCGCTTGATTTTGAAACATTGCATCCATTTTTTATCTTATTTCTTGATCTAATTTTTGAGCATGCCAATCGCCTGATCTTCCTCTGATGGTTCTAGTTCTTGATAAAGATCGTAGGTTGATGGTGGATAAGATGGAGAATATGGTTCAGTGAAATAAGCCGGTTCATCATACCATGAAGGATTCTGATAGTTCTACCACCATGAATTGTAGTTGTACGAGCAACCCACACACCACCAACCCACACGCCCAAAGCCTCCAAGCCCAATCCAAAATAATTAAAACATTAAACACATGTTAAAATCTAAATAAATCACCTTCCTAATTTAAATAAATCACATGCCTAAATTAAATAAATCAAATCAAATCCCATAAATCCCTTTCCTAAAATAAAACAAATCACCTTCCTAAATCGAATAGATCTTTTCCTTATAACACACTAATTGAAGATACCCCGATGATTGCATGATTTCTTTCCTACTCAAATAAGGACAACCCTAACCCTTTCTTATAAAAAGGGCTATAAACCAAACCCTTCACCCCCTGGAGAGAGCTTATTGACACCAAATACAAATAAAGAAAAACCTAAGAGTAGCTCATCCACAAAAAAAGCCACCATCACGTCTATCTCTCTCCCCTTGATCACAAATAGTCCACTCACAAAAAGAAAACCATAATTCCTCTTCTTCACACAACTGCTCACCATACCCTTCTCGGCTTCATAGAACACACACAAACACAAATCACCCCTCTGCCAGCCTGCCGACCAAGAATAAACAAAAACAAAGACACATCAAGAACCATTCTCCTCTCTCTCTTCTCTCTTCGCCCTTCTCTCCTATCTTCATCCTTTCAAACATATTCACCCGATCATCACACAAAAATACCCCAGACCTTATACGTGAATCACAAACAAGACACACAAGCCATCAAGACCGAACCACCGTGACAGCACAAAAAAAACAAAAAACACTAACGTGGATAAACCCAAAGCCACTCAAACACCTCACGCCAAAGTGGCTCACAGCATCCAAAGTCATTCACACACCACGTCACTCAGCACCAGTCCACAAAACAACAAAAAACTGAGAGCAATAAGACACAAAGCAACAAACGGAACAACCCCCCTCACCAAAGACAAAACAATGCACAAGAAACCCCCTAATAATCAGAAGCAAACGAACAACAAAGCAACCTGCCACATAGAACCGCATGCAAGAATCTCCCACCATGCATACGTGAAGCATGAAACAGACTTGGCCATACACCCCAACTTTCCACTAGCCGAACACAACAGCCCCCATTTACCGTGAAACCAGTAGCCTCAAAACAGTCCCAAAATTACCCCAAAACCGAGTCCAAAACAGTAGCCTTTAGCACGGAAATAACTCTGAGAGACAGCCTGAAAACTAATGTAAAAATAGCAGAAAACAGTGAAGAAAACAGTAGAAAATAGCAGCCCAAAATAGCGGTGAACTGACCGGTGTGTAATCACACGCGTATAATGCAAGCGCACGTATCGTTCAAGTAGTATAAAAGTATTGATCCCACGAGGACTTAAAACCTTTTGTTATTAATTTATGAAGTTAAATGTTTACAAGTATCTAATGGAATGGTTGTTTGATTGGATGGTGACTTTAAAACTTAAAACAAGTAAATAAAATTGCTTGAAAGTAGATTGAAGAAAATTCAAATTTATAAAACTATCCAGGGTTCTGAATCCTTCCAATATCTTTTTTAAAAGATGAAGTGGTTATTTTACGTTTGTGTAATATATTGGTCTATTAACCTGGAACACAAAATTATGTAAAAGCCTCTTCCGATGGTCAAATACAAATACCCAGTATAACCCAATTAATCATATTCCTATGTTAACCAAGTTATCTGAATTCATTAAGATTAAGTTCCAATTATGGCTACCCCCGCCCGACAGGTTTATTCCTATCCTGTAAGGAAATCTATTAAAGGGTTATCTAACCTCAAGGAAGATCGTGGGCTATTGAGTCTAAGGTCTTTAACCTAAAATCTCTTTTCCAAGTTCATTTTAAGTTTACCGAATCAATCTTATTAATGGCCTGTTAACAAGATGCATTAAGACTAAGGCTCAATAAATAAATATTTATATTACCCAAACCGTAATTTAACCCCTTATAAACCGGTGATATTGGACTTCATCACAACCCCAGATAACTGGTTTAGTTACGACACATATTTACGGGTAGTAGAAACTTAAATAAAAGAAAAGACATAAAGTAAATGCTGAAAAGTAAATGTTAAAAGTAAATGACGGAAAGTAAATGCTGAAAGTAAATTGCTGAAAAGTAAATGCTGAAAGTAAATTTCGGAAAAGTAAATAAAGTAAAAGTACAATAAAAGAAAACGCTGAGGTAAAAAGGATCCACTTTTATTACTTCTATTTTAGATATCTCCTTTAATATAATATATTAACTTTACATGATAATTACCAACCAGCCATATAGGCGGTATCCAGATTAAGTCAAATTAAAAATTAATTACCAACTGACCAATCAGGCGGTATCCAGTTTAGTCAGGTTAAAACCAATTTAAATATTTACCAACCGACCAATATGGCGGTATCCTCGTTAAGTCAGGTTTTAACTAGTTTATATATTATATTTAAGGGAGATTAATCTAAATATTAGTAATAAAAGTTTTACCTTTTACCCCAGCAAAGGGGAGTTACCTCCTCATTACTGAAAAGTAAAAACTGAAAATTAAAGAAAAAAAAGTATTGTGTTTAAAAGTAAATTGCGGAAAGTAAAAACTGAAAAGTAAAGAAAAGAAAGTGCGAAAGCAGAAATTAATTACTGAAAGCTGTAAATAAATAAACAAGATACAATCTTCTTAGTATTCTTAAGGAATTCCTTAGAAGAAAGTATGAATTTACAAATGAAATGGCTTGGTATTTATAGGCAAAATTTTGCCCCCATCAAATCATCCACAAAATCCATTCATAATTGCTCCACTAATTGCTCCACCAAATCCATTATTAATTGCTCCACTAATTGCTCTACTAATTGCTATCATGTTTGGTGTGAGTTTGAATATTTTTACTTTTTATTTATTTATTTGCTTTGAAAATGACTTTAATAATTACACATAACACACTTACGACTATTTCATCAATTTCGGTCATGAAATCTTCAGAATTCGAAATTATTTTGTTCTTCAAAATTGTAGATCATTGAGTCTTCTTTAATCTGGAACTTGAATCAGCTCAAGCCGATATCGGAGTAACAAGCTATACCAAAAATACAACAGATGTGCAAAACTTTATTTGACCCATATTTCGTCCAAAATTATTTCATTGAGTCCCAATATTATTTTATCTGCAAAATAAACTAAAACAAATCAAAAGGTTCATAAAACCCGAGAAACTAAACAAAATATTAAGTAAAAGGGCGGTAAATGTTGATATATTTTCCGTTCATCACACCCCCAAACCTAACATTTTGCTAGTCCTCAAGCAAAACAACAAAATAAAATACAAGAAACAATTAAAATTAAACTAAGCCACTTTCGTAGGGATCACAATTGCATTTAGTGTATGCAACAAGCCTTTAAACCCCTAGGTGTCCCTAGTGGACGAGTTGTAGTCTCGTGAGGGTTTACAGCGACGATACCCTTCAAACGTCTTATAAAAGTAAAAAGATAGTAAAACTAATGCACACAAAAGCAAAAAGACAAGAGAAAATAGAATAAAAAAGTTAGTGACTAAACGGGTGAAACTTCTTATCTAAGTCAATAATTGTTTTGTTTCTTTCTAAATTACAGAATAAGTAAATTCTCCCATTATTTTTACCATTCTCCATATACACAGCCAACAAAATATTAATCAACTCATTTTGCCCACAATAATCACAAGTGCAGTTGAAAAGAGAGTAATATTTTTGTCCTAAAGTTATATCAGAATTCACACATTTTTTTAAGCAATGGAATAATTTTTATTTTTTTTGATTTTTCCGACTTTTTTTTTCTTGATTTTTGATTGATTTTTTTTTTATTTATATACAATATCTTCCATCTATGTAGCGAGTGTTGGGTTGGTGGCTCCCAAACCAGTTGGCTTTAGGGCATCGGGTGCTAAGACACCCCTACGGACTTAATTACTCAGACTTCAGATATATATATATTTTTGCAACATCCTTAATCCATGTAGCGAGCTTTGGGCCAGTGACTCCCAAACCAGTTGGCTTTAGGGCACTAGGTGTTAAAACACCCTTACGGACTTAATAACTCGGATCTCATATGTTTTTTTTTACTCCATCGCTTTTTATAGTTGCTTCCTCCAATTAAACTAGAGCAGTGAATATTTCAAACTTTTTAATTACAGCTCATGTTTGTATGTTACCATGTATGCTGATAATACCTGTCTACTGAGCATATGAAGATTCATTTTAGTCAGTTTTATGGAGAATTCACAAATTAAAAAATTTAAAAGGAAATAAACAAAAATTAACTTGTTCCGAAATAGGTTGAGATACGTCTCAGGAATGTAAATTCCTTACACAGCTATCTCACACCAATTTCACCTGATTAATCAAATAAAAACACAAAATATATTTTTTGGTTTTTTGTAAAATTTTTCAAATTTTTTTTTTGGTTTTTTCGAAAAATTTTGACTGAAAATAAAACAATAAAAATAAGATACAATTTCACTATTCTCCTCCCCCAAACCTAAATGAGACATTGTCCCCAATATCTTAAATAGTAGAAGAAGAGTTTAGAAAACCGTACTTGGTTAGCTGAAATTCTACATCTAAATGAAAAGTTAAAGGTTAAGATCCAAATTTATTCGACGCCTCTTACCACGATAATTATCAGACCAGTTTATCTTGGAAAGAATGGGGTCAATTTGAGGTTCAAAGGCTAAGATTTGGTCAATTAAATCTGGGGCAGTTCTGGCAGTAAAGAGGAGTTCTTTTACAGGCTTTGACACGAACCTATTTCTCCGGGCATCATCAAGAAACACACAAAGAAAATCATAAAATCCATCAACATTGTACAGTCCAAGCGGTTTCTGGTGTATGTTCAAGTTTGCCCAAGATAGTACTGTAAATATTTCCTCCATCATGCCCAAGCCTCATGACAAAGCAATAAAAGTATCAGCACGGTTAATCATCTCTACCAGTTTTTGGTGTGAGTTTGACTATTTTTATTATTTATTTATTTATTTGCTTTGAAAATGACTTTAATAATTACACATAACACACTTACGAATATATCATCAATTCGGTCATGAAATCTTCAGAATTCAAAATTATTTTGTTCTTCAAAGTTTTAGATCATTGCGTCTTCTTTAAACTGGAATGTGAATCAGCTCAATCCGATATCGGAGTAAAAAGCTATGCCCAAAATATGAAAGATGCGCAAAACCTTATTTGACCCATATTTCGTCCTAAATGATTTCATTGAGTCCCAATATTATTTTATCTGCAAAATAAACTAAAATATATCAAAACATTCATCAAATCCGAGAAACTAAACGAAATATTAAGTAAAAGGGTGGTAAATATTGATATATTTTCCGCTCATCACGAACCCGAGTAAGAAAACCAGTAAAGTTACAGAATATTAACCCTTCCGGCGATATCGTAACGCACTCCCGAGAAGCGATTTAAAAGGTAAGACCTGAGGGCACCCTTTGTTATATTTTATTTTGTCGTCCTCGAAACAGCATGCTCGGTTGGACGTGGAATACGTCCAACCGGGTACGTGAAGTCCTACATTGAAAACGGCCAAATTCTTTGGTCACATATTTATTATTCCGCATTTAATATACGTTTATTGTTGTTTTATTGTTCCGCATTTGTTTTGTGTTATTTATCTTCCTTGTTTTTTCGCATGTTTGTCTCTTCGGGTAATTACGGTCATATGCATTATCGTATGTTATGTCTGTCTACATTGGGTTATTGATTGCGTGTTATCCCTTGCGGTATATCGGATGGAAATCCAGACGTAAATTCTGTAGCCGAATCCAAATGGATGTTAGTGCGTCTGTATTTGGGATACAACTCCACGTACCGCTAGGGGAAACACTCATGCTTGTGTTTATGTGATTATAGATGTCTTTTTTGTGATCTCGTTCGAACGCTTTCCCGAACGCATGCATTCGTCCTTATCTCGTTCAAACGCATTTCCGAACGCTATTTGAACGCGTGCATCATGTTTACCATTCGAACGCGTTTGCGAATGCTACTCGAACGCGCACACACTGGATAGATTCTTTCCTCATGTTTCATGCATATTTGCCTCTTTGGTTATTCCTTTCTGCATCATGTGCTTAAATATCCATTCTTTAATGTAGTATGCTTCCATTGTTTCTATTAATGTTCATGGGTATGCAAACTTGTGTGTTGATTAAATTATCTTGCATGTACTGCATAAGACTTGGTTATACTATTGCATAAATATTTTCATTACAATTGGCAAAAGTAAGGGGACCATTCCGAACCCAACGGTTTAAGGTCTTCCCTCGCGAGGGGTAAGTGTGGCCTTAAATCATTTCCCAGTTCACACTGGGTGGTGACTCTATTTTTATTTCTCCGGTTTAGTCCCCCACGGGCTACTTCGTACTCCCGACCGGGCCGCGAGCCCGGGCAACGTCGCCGATTTCTGTGTCCTACAGTCTGGCGACTCCATTGGGGATAGAGAATTGGCCCTGAAATAATGTCTTGTAATGTTTGTGATTTTCGATTTAGTTAACTGTGTCTGCAAGTGGGTTGGGTCCAAGGGGTTTAACCAAAGGCATTATTAGAGCTAGGTAATGATTTGGTGTCTTCCTTCGTTCACTACATTTCTATAGCTGAAAGGAAAAGCTGTGAATGCATCTAGATAATCATTTACTTGAAGCTTACTGTGATGGACTAATTTGGAGGACCTATTGTTTATTACTGTCACCAAGGCGATAAGAGCCTAAGAGGCAAGGGTATTTAAGAGAGTTCGCTCCACCCTCCCTCTAGGGAATCTTCAATAAGAAATCCATTTGACAGTCATTCATGTATCATCACTCGTTGGCACATACCGTAGCGTATAAAAAAGGTGTACTCACTTGGTCGCTCGAACCCTTGAGTGAGGAGACCTAGTGGTGGGCAATCTTTTGCCAGCGGGAGCCTTTATCTACACTCCCATTAACCCACATGTGAACCATAGTTGTATTACCAATAGAAACCATCCATTTATGCTTGTGTTTGGGACTATCATCATTTGGATTCAGTTGGACCTTTCATCATGAGTTGTGAACTTGTTGGGCCATTTAAACTGGGACGAGTTTGTGTCTTATGAAAATTTGGCCAAAAGCTTCTAAAATGACGATGGGCCATGTTGTGTTTGGGCCCCCTATCATTTGAAGTTGTTTAGCCATGTTATTACAAAAATGTGAACCTGTTGGGCCTTTTTCAACTGGGACAAGTTTACACCTCGCAATAATATGTTTGAATGCTTTGAAATGATAATGGGCCAACATGTATGAAAACCTTGATGGGTTTAGAAAGTCCTAACATGATCCAAATATGCTAGAAACATGAGTTCGATATCTGCACTGGCTTTCATCCAGAAAGGATACGCCTTGTTACGGCATATTTGCATACTTTTGGACGCTTCTAAGTTCATCCACAACGGTCACCGAAAGCCCAATTCGTCGATTCTAGACAATGGCATGATCCCATAATCGGCTGAGTCAATATTGTGAATGGGCTATCTTTGTCTTTTACCGATGGAAAGGGACTGAGGTAGCCAAGGTTCACCCCGTAGCATAAGAGAGAACGATTTTGTGTACCCCACATTGGTGCATAAAAAAGCCATACCCAGGACAGAAATGGACTTACCACGAATGTGGGAGATATAAGGTCGGAAGGATATATGTTGTTTTGATAACCACTTGCATCTCATGCATCTCATGCATGCACGCATCATGTTAACCCATGTGTCTTAAAAGCCATCATAGATATCCGGTGGGTTAGAAAAAATAAGACTTGTCAAGAAGAGTTTAACAAACATAGATATTGGGGAAAATGAAACCGAGGAACAGAAAAATTTACGGTAAGGATAGAAAGACCATTGTGAAAAAAAAAGAACAAAAGAAAAGAAAAAAATGAAAAAGAAAAAAAATAGAAAAGAAAAATTGCTTGTTTTTAGTCCTTAATAGTTAGGCATAAGTCCGATGATGAAATGGTTTGCTTTAGGGTAAAATCTTAGAAATGATAAACTCTTGATTTACTCTCATCCAATATTTTGAGTAGTTGATCTCGGTTAGACTCGTAAGCACTTAACTATAGGATTTTAGCAGTGAAAACCTGAGTAGTCGGCAAGGTGACTAGTTGAAGAAATTACAGGTCGATGAATGACCGTTTGCTTAGATGTCTATCTTGATTTGCTTGTATTATAATGTGTGGTATGGTTGAAAATAAAAGAAAAGTCTCTAAAGAAAAGAATTGAACCACCTATAACCGATAAGCGTGAAGCTACCCATGGGCGAGTATTAGGACCACCGTGAGGAGAAATGCTACCTTAAAGGGTAGGTGTGTTGAAAAAAAAAGAGACGAAAGAAAAGAAAAACAAAAACATATCATATTAAGTACGGAGAAGTATTTACATAGCATGATCGAGACATCTAGGTTGGTTTGACCCATCGATCCCATTCTTTGAAACAAAATCATTGAGTTGGCTTACCTAAGGATCAAGATGTAAAAGAACCTGGGCATACACAAACTTTGAGTCTGACTTAGATCATTTATCCAAAGACTTGGATTTGAGTTGCATTGAATGTTTTGAAGGTTCTCTAGTTTCAATACTGAGCATTCTTTGAGGACAATAACATGCATAACTATTGGGACTATTTTGTAGCCTGTAATAGGGTATGTTGATATAGAATGACACATCACGTAGTCTACCTTGACCTAGTGCAAACAGCGGAGAGCAGAAAGCTAAACCAAGCCTGGGGACGACCAGTCTACCACCTTGCGAATCAGGGACATAACGAGATATTGAGTCATAGGACCAAAGGAAACTGAGCAATCACCAGAAGAGAATTGACAGAAAGAAACTGTAAGCAGGCCCAGGGGGTGACTAGAGACATTTGTAGACAAATGGCACCAAAGAGCACAAGGAAGGCCTAACCCATCGCAATAGGAAATACATCCATGCATACATGCATACACGTCACATACACGCATTTTTGTTTTGTTTTTGTTCGCAGGTTTTGAAGAAAAGGAAAAAGCGGTAAAGACAAGCAGTTTGGGGAATGGATCCCGGGGTCAGCAGCATTGGGAATGAATCCCAGGGTCGAGGTCCACATCATCAGCAGTATTGGGAATGAATCCAGGGGTCGAGGCTCATATTATCAGCAACATCGGGAATGAATCACATGGTCGAGGCCCACATTATCATCTGTTTCGGGAATGAATCCCAGGGTCGAGGCCCACATTATCCGCAGTTTCGGGAATGAATCCCAGGGTCGAGGCCCATATTATCTGTAGTTTCGGGAATGAATTCCATGGTCGTGGCCCGCATTGTCAGTAGTATTGGGAATGAATCCCAGGGTCGAGGCCCACGTTATCAGCAGTCTTCGGTAATGAATCCTAGGGTCGAGGCCCACATCATCAGCAGTATCGGGAATGAATCCCAGGGTCGAGGCCCACATTATCAGCAGCATCAGGAATGAATCCCAGGGTCGAGGCCCACATTATCAGCAGCATCGGGAATGAATCCCAGGGTCGAGGCCCATATTATCAGCGGTTTCGGGAATGAATCCCAGGGTCGAGGCCCACATTATCAGCAGCATCAGGAATGAATCCCAAGGTCGAGGCCCACGTTGTTAGCAGCATCAACAATGAATCATAGGGTTGAGGCCCACATTATCAACAGTTTCGGGAATGAATCCCAGGGTCGAGACCCATATTATCAGTGGTTTTGGGAATGAATCCCAGGGTCGAGGACCATATTATCAGCAGCATCCGGAATGAATCCCAGGGTCGAGGCCCACGTTATCAGCAGTTTCGGGAATGAATCCCAGGGTCGAGGCCCACGTTGTCAGCAGTTTCAGGAATGAATCCCATGGTCGAGGCCCACATTATCAACTCAGTTTGGGAATGAATCCTGGAGATCGAAGTATCTCACATTAATAACGGTCGGGAATGAACTATCACATCAGCGACGCCTCAAGAATGAGGTTTAGCATGCCGGGAATGGCGCTCCGGGAATGGAGCATGGTTCAGAAGGGGACCACAACTATCACAACCGCGACGCCTCGGGAATGAGGTTTAGCATGCCGGGAATGGCGCTCCAGGAATGGAGCATGGTTCGGAAGGGGACCACAACTATCACAACCGCGACGCCTCGGGAATGAGGTTTAGCATGCCGGGAATGGCACTCCGGGAATGAAGCATGGTTCGGAAGGGGACCACAACTATCACAACCGCGACACCGCGGGAATGAGGTTTAGTATGCTGGGAATGGTGCTCCAGGAATGGAGCATGGTTCAGAAGGGGACCACAACTATCACAACCGCGACGCCTCGGGAATGAGGTTTATTTGTCGGGAATGGCGCTCCAGGAATGGAGCATGTTTCGGTAGGGGACCACAACTTATCAGCTCAATTCAGTAGTGATTCCTAGAGATTGCAGCATCTTGCAGGGATAAACCTCAAGGGTCGCAGCACCTCACCACCAGATCAACTCAGTTCAAAGCAACATGCAAGTCAGACAGCAGCTGGCGAGCCAAGTAAGTAAAAATGCATTGCATAACTTTGATAGGATTGTCACTGTCACACACTGCACAAGTCCCATCAAAGTGGGGGTAACTGTAGGCACTGCATTTTTGCATAAAGCCCGATGACGAGCCTCATATGGAGGCACTACCTGATAAGTTACAGAAGTCGCGGGAAACAGACGTCGAAAGGGAAAATTCAAAAATCAATACCTTGTTGGACTTAATTCGTTTGCTTAGCCTCAGGTTCACTCGATGGACCTCTATTTTAAAATTTATCCTCGGCCCAAAAACCCCGCAACCCACACCAAGCCACACGCCCAAGCCCACACACCACCAACCCACACGCCCAAAGCCTCCAAGCCCAATCCAAAATAATTAAAACATTAAACACATGTTAAAATCTAAATAAATCACCTTTCTAATTTAAATAAATCACATGCCTAAATTAAATAAATCCTTTTCCTAAACTAAAACAAATCACCTTCCTAAATTGAATAGATATTTTCCTTATAACACACTAATTGAAGATACCCCCCATGATTGCATGATTTATTTCCTACCCAAATAAGGACAACCCTAACCCTTTCTTATAAAAAGGGACATCAACCAAACCCTTCACCCCCTGGAGAGAGCTCATTGACGCCAAATACAAATAAAGAAAAACCTAAGAGCAGCTCATCCACAACAAAAGCCACCATCACGTCTATCTCTCTCCCCTTGATCACAAACAGTCCACTCACAAAAAGAAAACCCTAATTCCTCTTCTTGACGCAACTGCTCGCCACACCCTTCTCGGCTTCATAGAACACACACAAACACAAATCACCCCCCTGCCAGCCTGCCGACCAAGAATAAACAAAAACAAAGACACACCAAGAATCCTTCTCATCTCTATCTTCTCTCTTCGCCCTTCTCTCATCTCTTCATCCTTTCAAACATATTCACTCGATCATCACATAAAAACACCCTAGACCTTATACGTGAATCACAAACAAGACACAAGCCATCAAGACCGAACCACTATGACAGCACAAAAAAACAAAAAACCTTAGGGTGGATAAACCCAAAGCCACTCACACACCTCATGCCAAAGTGGCTAACATCAGCCAAAGTCACTCACACACCACGCACTCAGCACCAGCCCATAAAACAACAAAAAACCGAGAGCAATAAGACACAAAGAAACAAACGGAATAGCCCCCTCACCAAAGACAAAACAGTGCACAAGAAACCCCTCAATAATCAGAAGCAAACGAACAACAAAGCAACCTGCCACATATAACCGCATGCAAGAATCCTCCATCAGGCATACATAAAGCATCAAACAAACTTGGCCATACACCCCAATTGTCCACTAGCCAAACACAACAGCCCCCTTTTACCGTGAAACCAGTAGCCTCAAAACAGTCCCAAAATTACCCCAAAACCGAGTCCAAAACAGTAGCCTTTAGCACCAAAAATAACCCCGAGAGACAACATGAAAATTGTAGTAAAAATAGCATAAAACAGTGAAGAAAACAGTGGAAAACAGCAGCCCAAAATAGCGGTGAACCCGAGTCAGAAAACCAGTAAAGTTACGGAACATTAACCCTTCCGGCGACGTCGTAACGCACTCCCGGGAAGCGATTTAAAAGGTAAGACCTGAGGGCACCCTTTGTTATATTTTATTTTATCGTCCTGGAAACGACATGCTCGGTTGGATGTGGAATACATCCAACCGGGTATGCGAAGTCCTATATTGAAAACGGCCAAGTTCTTTGGTCACATATTTATTATTCCGCATTTAATTTACGTTTATTGTTGTTTTATTGTTGTGTTATTTATCTTCCTTATTTTTTCGCATGTTTGTCTCTTCGGGTATTTATGGTCATATGCATTATCGTTTGTTATGTATGTCTACATTGGGTTATTGATTGCGTGTTATCCCTTGCAATATATATGATGGAAACCCAGACGTAAATTCCGTAGCCGAATCCGAATGGACGGTAGTGCGGTCTGTACTTGGGATACAACTCCATGTACCGCTAGGGGAAACACTCATGCATGTGTTTATGTGATTATAAATGTCTTTTTTGTGATCTCGTTCGAACGCGTTTCCGAACGCTACTCGAACGCATGCATTCGGCCTTATCCCATTCGAACGCATTTCCGAATGCTACTCGAATGCGTGCAACATGTTTACCGTTCAAACGCATTTACGAACACTACTCGAACGCACACACACTGGATAGATTCTTTCCTCCTATTTCATGCATATTTGCCTCTTTGATTATTCATTTCTGCATCATGTACTTAAATATCCCTTCTTTAATGTAGTATGCTTCCATTGTTTCTATTAATGTTAATGGGTATGCAAACTTGTGTGATGATTAAATTATCTTGCATGTTCTACATAAGACTTGGTTATGCTATTGCATAAATCTTTTCATTAAAATTGGCATAAGTAAGGGGCCATTCTGAACCCAACGGTTTGAGGTCTTCCCTCGCGAGGGGTAAGTGCGGCCTTAAATCATTTCCCAGTTCACACTGGGTGGCGACTCCATTTTTATTTCTCTGATTTAGTCCCCCGCGGGCTACTCCGTACTCCCGACCGGGCAGCGTCACCGATTTCTGTGTCCTAAAGATATGTTGGTAGTAGATCCGGTCATCAGACTATCCAAACACGTGCATACCCGGTACCATATTCTTACCGATTTACAAGACATGGTTGACTTCTAGCAAGCATCGTTCTTACCCAATTCTCCAGAAATATTCTTTAAAGGAATATTTAATCTTTATCGGGCGTAGTATACTAAGTATTGCATATTATGATCCAGTATCGGATGTCACATGCTAGGCCTATGGCTGGAATTATGTTTGCCTCATACGAAACATATATCAGATCACTGTAACTAGTCTCTGTAATCGGATAATCATGACCTAGTCATATTATCCCGATGACTGCAGTACTTAAGAGTACTAGTTCCGTATCCTACGTGATCATCATTTCCATATGACTGAAGTGATACATCCATCTTGACATCATACCCAATACACTACGATTCTCAGTATACCCAAAAGAGGCGTACACAGAACCTGTTAAAGCCCCGGACGACCAAAACCAAAGCGTACTGATTGTTGCAAGTATTAGTGATGCAAGTCTCAGGTTAAGACCAAATACACCTACCATGATTCGGATTCCCATAGACACATAGTCATACTACCATTATCCAGAGCGAACCTGTTCCCGTACCATCGGTAAACAGAACCTCCTATCACACTTGCATAAGTATCAAATACTTAAATATATGAGAACTACGTCTTTAAGCTTCCAAAATGCACACAAGTGCGATACTAGCCTATTCCGCGTTATCGATCTCGATAATATTACGACTAGGGATATTTAATGATTAAACCTTTCATGGATTAATATTGTCTCATATCTTATTAATCTGGTACTAATCATATGGACTTTTATCATTTATATATCTTAGTAATCCAATTACAAAATGATAAAAGAGCAATTTTCTTTGTCACATAGTTAATTTTGTACAAGAACACCATTTTCTTTACAAAATAGTGATGTTATTGGTCATAATTGTCCAACACTGGGAGGTACTATGAATCAGAAAATAAGATATGAAAAGTGAGGAGGATGTGTGTAGTATGACACTATTTACGGGCATTATTGCAAGTAATGCATTTTAAGCAATATAGTTTTCTGAAGGAGTTAGTACTGCAGAAGTCTTATGATTGAGGTTCATGACTAATACCGAAGTTTGCACAGTAAATTCAAAGAGTAGTGGAGAACCGTGGCATACCACTGAATGCAAATAACGTTAGATAGAGCATTAAAGGGTCTATATTATAAGAAGAATGTGAAAAACTTGAGGTATACTCAGAGTCAAGAAAAAATGAAGGTCATTGACTATAGTACAATATGAAATAGAGATACATTAAACCTGAAGGGTAACGAAAGTTCCAAGTTATATTTATGAATTGATGTCGTCATGGAAAGAGATAAAATAGATTTCAAGCAAGAGTGGAACCAAGATATGTGGGACGGCAGGCCACAGATATAGTATCAATTTTAAAACTATAGCTCAAGCAGATAGTCGAGGTAGAGAATGTTATAATTAGAAGGCTAGAGATGAGGTTTCTTTGATGCATGGAAATAGTTGTAGCAAGACGGTAGTGTAGAGTACTCAACAGTAGTGTCATGGAATATGAAAGAGGAATTACTATTGGAGTTAGTGCTTGAAATGCCAATGTACATTTTATTATTTATTAATAAAATAACTATATTTTCATTTCATACCTTATTAGTGATAGTCATTATGCGTATTAGATTGATGTATAGATATTCTAAGAATGACATCGATCTTAGAATAGTCTTGTAGTAATACTAGACACTAGATGGTCCGACATTGGGATAAATATTACTATTGTAAACTATTATTAAAGTAAATACTCCTAGTCGTTGGTTTTAGAATATGTTCGAATTCCTATAACCTAGAAGACTATGAGTTATGGAAACTCGTATAGACGTGTGGGTATTGGTTGGACCGAATACTAAATGACTCACAGGTGATTCCTAATAGTTGGGAGTACACACCACCGTCAATAGGAATCGCATTGAGTCGATTTGCATATGTAATCCTTTGACTATTGGATATAATTGATTTTGTGTGAGATCCTCCACACTTTGATGCCATTTATGTCAAAAACGTTTCATGGTAAGGCCTCTAGATGTTCGTTGGGTGTGGAGCAATGCACTCAGTAATCAAGTGTGAAGCAAGATAAGATCTGTTTGCCCGTATGTGTACTATAAGGGTTTTAGGTATCCATGTGAGTAAAGTCATGATTCTTAAATCTTTGGCCAAAGTCGATCACCTAGGGTGGATCGCATCAGTTTTGAAGAATTATGGGCATGTCGACATGAGATGTGCGCCTCAGAAACGTGACGGTGTATTCTATGTTTCCTAAGCACAACTCGGATAGCCAACGACGGAGGGATTGATAAACATATATGATGACCTCGACTTGTATAGTTCAGAAAGGTCATTCGTGTTCTTCACGAATTCGGAGGTGGCCGAATTACGTACATATTACCTAGACTTATATTGTTGGACAGTTATGACCCATAGCGTGACTATTTGTACAGATCATAGTGTTGTTGTACAAATTAACTATGTGAGAAAGGAAATTGCTCTTTTATCATTTGTGATTAGATCACCAAGATGTATAAATGATAAAAGGTCCATATGATTAGTTCCTGGATTGAGATGATATGAGACAGTATCAGTCCACGAAGGATAAATCATTAAATATCCCTAGTCAGAGTATTATCGAGATTGGACATCGGTAATGCGTAAAAGACTAGTATTACACTTGTGCGCGTTGTGAGGGCATAACGACATAGTTCTCATATATTTGGGTATAGGATACTCATGCAAGTGTGATAGGAGGTTGTGTTTTACCGATGGTACGGGAAACAGCTTCGCTCTGGATAGACCCCCTCGAAATTCCATTAGTAGTATGACTATGTGTCTATGGAAGTCCGAAATCAGGGTAGGTGTATTTGGTCTTAACCTGAGACTTGCACCGCTAATACTTGCGATAATCAATATACTTTGGTTTTGGTCGTCCAGGGCTTTAACAGGTTCTGTGTATGCCTCTACTGGGTATATTGAGAATCGTAGTGTGTTGGGTGTGATGTCAAGAAGGAAGTATCACTCCAGTCATAGTGGAGATGATGGTCACGTAGGATACGAGACTGGTTCTCTTATATGCTGTAGCTATCGGGATATTATGACTAGGTCATGTATATCCGATTATAGAGACTAGTTACCATAGATCCGATATGTACTTCGTACGGGGCAGACACAATTCCAGCCCCAGGCCTAGCACGTTACATCTGATACTGGATTGAGATACGCAATACTACGTATAATATGCCTGATATAGATCCCTTATTCCTGTAAGCATGTTTCTGGAGAATTGGGTAGGCATGGCGCTTTGCTAGAAGCTAACATTGTCTTGTAAATCGGTAAAAACGTAGTACTAGATACTTACGTGTTCGGATAGTCCAACGACCGAATTTACTACCAACATATCCGGGGATCTCATGGGTTGCTTCCCGAATATTCACCGATGACGTATGACTCGCACTTAATTAATCTGGGATTAACTAGATGAGAGAGAAAATTAATCTGGGATTAATTACGGAGATATTTTATCTGGGATAAAATATCAATAAAAGAGAGATAACGATTAATTTGGAATTAATCGATAAAATAATATAATATATGAAATTGGATTTCGACGTGGAATTGAAATTAGATTTTAATTCGGGGGTGAACGAATTAATTTAGAATTAATTCGTTAGCGATGTGAATAGTGATTTTGCTAGGCATAATCATTTGATTACGTCGCAACGGAAAATTCATTACTTTGGAATTAGCGAACCCGAGCCCGAGAGTGTTTGCGAGCGCATTCGCATTTCGAATTCGAGTGCGGCACGCAAGTCACATCAAGCGTCAAATCGCTAGTCGCATCAAGCGTCAAATCATTAGTCACTTTGAGTAATGTGACAACTTGTCACTTGATTGATTGATTGATGTGAATAGTGGATGGGAGTTGTTGGAAAGCTTTTGAAAGCTTGAAAGACATTTACATTTTTTAATTGGTATTTGACTTTTCTCTTTTTGTGTATTAGATATACAAAACACAAATAACACTCCATCCAACTATCTCTCTCTTTACACGGTTTGGAGCCAAAATGCTCCTCTTCTTCTCTCTCGGCCAACAGGCCATCTTTCTTCTGTTTTCTGGTTAGACCGAGAACCATGGAGAAGCTATGGGATTTTTTGGCAAAATTCCTAAGTGCTAGCACACATAGGAGCCATCCTAAGGTGATAGGGAAACCCACTTGTGAGCTTGGAATCACCATCAACCAAAGCTTGGAGCTTGGAGGAGGACCAAAGCCGAAAATGGAAGATCAAAAACTGCTCAAATCAAAGGAGGGCAGAAAAGTTTTTGTTGTCCACCACATCACCTCAACCGATCGATGTAAGTATTCCGCAACTTCCTCATTGTATTCGCATGTTGTTTTATGCTTGTTATTCGATCCTCTGGACCGTAGAACTCCAACAATGGTATCAGAGCGAATTAAAAGCATGAAACTTGCTTTAGGGCGTAAAATTGGGTAAATTGTATTTGAGCATGATTTTATGAAATTGGATGGTTGAGTATGCTTAAATATAGTTTAATTGAAGATTGATTGGATCAATTTCATGAAATTGTGATTGGATCATTTTTCCCTTTTGGTGAGGCTTGGCCGAATGTCAATGTTCCCTAATTATTGGTATTTTTTATTTCATTGATCATTGGATGACTTGAAACGATTGGGAAATTTTGATTTAATGTCGATTGTGGATTTAATTGGATTGAAACCGAATCGGACACAAATAACCCCAAATTGCCGAGAGCATTATAGCATGAAATGGGTTTGATTTTTTGATAAAATGTGTTGGACATGTTTTGTTGTTAATGAGCATGGTAATTGTACAAATTTGTGTTTTGGAAATATTGATTTGGGTAATTAATTGTGTAATATATTTTAGTTAATTTAATTGAGAAATTTGGAATATTTGGAATTAAATTATTTGGGCCTATTTTGGAAATTGGGCTTGTAATGTTGTAAATGGGCTTATTGGGCTTGGTTGTACCAAGTTAGGTTTAGGCTAAATTGGTTGGATCCAATTGGGCCCAAAACCGCTTCCATAAAGTCCAAATGCGACTAATGGACCTTTAATTATTTAATTGAGCCTAATGGGCCTAAATTGATTTCTAGGCTTATGGGGTTATTCCTTGATTGGGCTTTGGTTATTGGGTTTGACCCAAGTTGACCAAAAGTTTACGCCTTAAAAAAATTAATTGAAAGCCCATTGGACTTTAATTAAATTAACGTTGGACGTTAATCGGGCTTTGAGACCCATAACGATTAAATTTGGAATTTAAGTCGTAAAAGTTCGTTAATAAAGTGTAATTTAATTTGGAATTAAATAGTGAATTAGTATTAAATACATGTTAAATTGGATTTAATGTTGTAGTTTAATTTAATTCAAGAATTCGTACTTTGAGTACTTATTCGCAAAACGAGTTGGACTCGCGCAAAATCAAATCGTTGTTTGAACATTGGATGGTCACTAATATCAGATTAATTAATTGGATTAGATTGATTGATAACATACTTGTGTGAATACATGGTTGCGATGCATGAATAATGTATATCGGATGGATATTAGATTGGTGGGGAAATTTTAGAAATTATTGTAATAAATTTGGAATTTATTAATTGGACCTGTGTGTCCAGCCTATTACCTCATTTCTCATTGTATTTCTCTTCTCACCTATTCCCCTCAATGTAAATGAGGTTTCTTTAGAAGTGTTATATAACGGGTAGAAGCAATACTTGTGCTAGCGGGAGAGAGGAAAGAGAGAGATTTGTTTCTAGGAACAATATGTTAAGTATCCATCCGCATATCATTATTATTTTATTATACGCGCTTTATTATGTATTTAGAATGCATGTTTAAGGGTGTATGTATGATGATGAGACATTAACAAAAATAATAAATTGGTTGCCAATTTGCACGCGGAAAACCCTCACAAAATATTAAGCATTTTTCATTCCATTGAGTGATCTTACTCAAGATCTAAGACTGGCATTGGTTTGTTGGCCAAAGTCAAGGCCTTTGTCCGTCGAGGATGTGTTTGAATCACGAGAGCTTTGTTCCATATCGGTGTCTTGTCCAAGTTGTGGTTTGTTGGCCAAAGTCAATACCACTTCTTGTCCATCGACATTGATTACGAAGCTTTCCAAGGTCAATGGGTCACGCTTAACTGGGATCACTAATTTTGTTGTGCCAAAGCCAAGGCTTAGTTGATTCAAAGGAAAAAGGTTAGGCAATATATTGGATATATTGGCATAGATAAGATATATGTTTCGGACTTGGATGTCCCCCTACTGGATCTAGGAATTGGATGGGATCCAATTGATCTTAGAGATCTACCTAGTTAATTATCATACAATTTGTTGGCCAAAGTCAAGATTGTATGACATTTAACGGGATCCTAGCCCACTAGGAAACACAGTTTCCTGAGTACTCAACAGAGGGTTAGAGGCTCGCCGAAAAATAGTGGGAGGCAAGAATTAAATTTGCAATATTCATTTAATTACTTGCAATACGCGCTCAATCAAATATCATTCGTCAAATAAATTAAATGTTAGTTGGACTAATATTTAATAGTTGTTTTAATAAAACAGTTGGACTGTATTCAAACAATTTAAATTATAGTTGATTAAATAGTTGGACTATAGTAATCATTATAATGAATAGTACCAAAATCGTTGATTAAATAGTTGGACTATTAAAATCAAGAAAAAATTGAAAGATTAGCATTTAAAACATAATCCTAGGGAAAATGTATTTAAATGGTTTAATTATTCAAATTGGGAATAAATTTCAGGATAGTCCTGAAAACTAATAAGTTACTTTATTTGATAAAATAACATATTAGGCCTAAGCCCGGAGTTAAGCAAATAGTAGAGCATAATCTTTGGAAGATTATATGATGATAACTTTAGTGCTTAATCTGATAATCTTGCCGAGTAGATTCCTTAATTTCTTAATCAGAACTAAGGATTAGATCCTTAAAGTATGATAATGAAATTGAAGGATCTTCATAAATCTATGCTTAGATTTTAGAAGACTAAATTGCAATACTAAACTCTTGGAGAGTTAATGGCTATTCTCAATGAGACAAAGCCAAAGTTTGCAATTAGGCAAGTAGCGCAAGGCGCACCTTACTTCGATATTCTAGTCAGCCAGGGCTAGGCCAAAGGCTTCTGGGGTGTTGAAATAGGCAAAGGCAAAATCATTATAATCTTCAGGGAAGATAAAAGACATATCCAAAAATGTCTGCCTAAATTATGGAAAACGGGATCGCGGAAGCATGACTGCCGTTTGAACAAAACAGACATGAAGGAATTGAAGACGAGCAAGGCTTTGACTTCAGATATGTTTGTCATAAATATGTTCACTACTAGTATTGAAATTGGATTTTAAATACTTAGTGTGATACATAAATATATATTGATATTCAGAATCTGCTATGAGTAGGATACTGACTTCAATTGAGATTAATCTGTGAATCGGAAACGAGACGAACGTCGCTGTTTCAACCGTAGATACCTAAGTTTAGGAACTGCCCTTCGGGTATGTACCTAAATTTGGAAACTGTTATAATGTAACTAGTTTGACTAGAAACATTATCTTTATATCAATGTTTAATCTGTTGCGGATTTACCTTTATATCCTAGAACACTAAAGTGTTTTATTATATAAAGATGATATTGAGATAAACACATTAGATGTGAATGACAGTATTTATATTTTGAATATAAATAAAATCTCAAACATATAACATGACAAACAAATAGCTCAAACTGATTTGATCAGAAGAAACTAATTTGTGGCATTGTTTCTCTGGGACACAATCAAACAAGACTCGTATAACCACACTTTTGAAGAGTGGATACTAGGACAAATTTGATTCTATTCAAATAAAGCCTACGAATCTAGTTTATTGGGCACGGTGCCTAAAACATATTTACTTGGTAAAAGTGCAAGTGCCACCGATCTGTTAGCCCTAGTTCATAGTGAAGCAAGTGGGTCCATGTCTAGCTAGGCTAGAGGTGGATATGAATATTTCGTGACCTTTACGGATGTGGCATCGCGTTATGGTTATGTGTCTCTTTTGAAACACAAATAGGAAACTCTTACAATTTCGACACGAAGAAGACAAACAGATCGGCTAAAGTATTAAATCGTCACGGTTAGACGATGATGAAATACTTAAGCAATAAGTTTCTCACATACTTGAAAGAGTATAGTATTCTTTCAATGAGGACTCCTCCCGGAACATGTCAATTTGACGGTGTGTCCGAACGGAGAAACCGAATTTTGTTGGACATGATAAGGTTAATCATGAGTCGCTCTGAGCTACCATTTCCTTCAACGGATAAGCATTAACAGTGCAGAACTTATTTTGAATAAGGTTCCATACAAATCTGTTGAAAGACTTCATATTAGATATGAACAGGAAAGAAACCGGGTTTCTCATTCCTAAAAATTTGGGTATGCTAGGCATATGTTTGGATGATACCAAACTAAAACCCAAATTGGATAAGTGCCAATTGTAGGTTATCACAAGAGAACAATTTAATTGTTGCTCACCATGCGGTTTTCCTAAGAGGAATACCAATATGCAGTGGTAAGTGGGAGGATAGTAAAACTCGATGAAAATCGGAGTAATACTATTACAGGCACCGAATCTTAATGGAACATAAATAGTTCATCAAGGATGAAACTATACCAATAATCTTCGAATACACAAGAACCGCGTATGTCGGAGAGAGTCAGAAAACAACCTGGGGTATGGGTTTCTGATCTCACCTCATAAAGATGTTAATCTTATTGAGGAATACGAACTGACTACGTATGAGGAAGTGATACAAGGTATCGACTCCCAATTATGGCAAAGTGCCATGATGTCCGAAATGGATTCCATGTATATCAACTATGTTTAGACACTAGTTGATGTACCACAAGGCATTGTGCCTATTGGTACTATATAAGTCTTCAAGGAAGACATACATGGACGGCAACATAACAACGTCTTAAGCTAGGCTTGTAGCGAAAAGGTATCGTTATCAACATTGTGTTGATTACGACGAAACCTTTTACCCATTGCCACGGTAAATCCATTTGGATAATGCTTGCTAATGCTGCATGTTTCATTCATGAAATATGACAGCTAATGGGAAAATCGCTTTCCTTAAAGGAAACCTTTTGGAGGATGTTTACAACATCCAGACGGTTTTGTCATACCAAAACTAGCAAACAAGGTTTGCAGGTTATTCGACCCATGTATGGATTGAAGCAAGCATTAAGTTCTTGGAATTATCATTTTGATGTAATCATAATGGTGTATGATTTAATTCAAAACGAAAATGATTCTTGTGTGTATAAGGAGGTTAGTGGGAAGCGCACTGACAAAAAGTCCTATAAATAATGATAATATGTCATTTCTTGGAAATGAAATTCCCATAATAACAATCGGCGAAAGCTTGGCTTTCAAGAAAATTCTCCGTAGAATTCTTGGGAGAAACAACCTTTATTCTAGGAATAAAGATCTACTGGGATAGATTTAAAGTTGTTAAAACTCTCCGAGAACTCGTACATTGAAAAATATACGCGACCTGGTGTCTCATACGCTTTGAGCATATGGATTCACAAACAGGTCATCCAAGTGATAGTAACTGGATTGATATTAAGAACATCCGTTAGTTCTTAGAGAACTAAGGATGTTGTCTTTTACTATGGAGATGGAAAACTTGAAGTGACTGGGATCACTACTGTAAGTTTCCTAACCGATAAAACGACTATAAGTCGTAAAACGGTACTATACAGTTTGAATAACGAAACAGTAAGCTGGAAATCTTCCAAGCAAGATACTGTTACCGAATAAACAACAAAAGCGGAATATTACTGTAGCTAATGCAGCAATAGAAGCCTTCTGGATTGATAATAAATCTAATTAGATTAGATATAGTTCTGTTAGGAGCTGAGCTAGGCTAAAACGCAGGCTAAAGAATTAATGATCTCATCAACGATCCAGATATATACTTCGATATTCATCTGATCCGTTCGGATCATACATCGTGGCGATGTGATGATCGAATAAATCGCATCAGGCGATAATCATGCAAATCCGCTGACGAAAGTCTTTTCTCAGTAATTTGAGCGAACCGCACATAGTTCGGGTGTAAGATACTCGAGTGACTGGCTATAGGGCAAGTGGGAGATTGTTGGACAGTTATGACCAATAGCGTCACTATTTGTACAGATCATGGTGTTGTTGTACAAATTAACTATGTGACAAAGGAAATTGCTCTTTTATCATTTGTGATTAGATCACAAAGATGTATAAATGATGAAAGGTCCATATGATTAGTTCCTGGATTGAGATGATATGAGACAGTATCAGTCCACGAAGGATAAATCATTAAATATCCCTAGTCAGAGTATTATCTAGAATGGACATCGATAATGCGTAAAAGACTAGTATTACACTTGTGCGCGTTGTGAGGGCATAACGACATAGTTCTCATATATTTGGGTATAGGATACTCATGCAAGTGTGATAGGAGGTTTTGTTTTACCGATGGTACGGGAAACAGCTTCGCTCTGGATAGACCCCCTCAGAATTCCATTGGTAGTATGACTATGTGTCTATGGAAGTCCGAAATCAGGGTAGGTGTATTTGGTCTTAACCTGAGACTTGCACCGCTAATACTTGCGACAATCAATATACTTTGGTTTTGGTCATCCAGGGCTTTAACAGGTTCTGTATACGCCTCTTCTGGGTATATTGAGAATCATAGTGTGTTGGGTGTGATGTCAAGACGGAAGTATCACTCCAGTCATAGTGGAGATGATGGTCACGTAGGATACGGGATTGTTTCTCTTATATGCTGCAGCTATCGGGATATTATGACTAGGTCATGTATATCCGATTATAGAGACTAGTTACCAGAGATCCGATATGTGCTTCGTACGGGGCAGACACAATTCCAGCCCCAGGCCTAGCACGTGACATTCGATACTGGATCGAGATACGCAATACTACGTATACTACGCCTGATATAGATCGCTTATTCCTGTAAGCATGTTTCTGGAGAATTGGGTAGGCATGGCGCTTTGCTAGAAGCCAACCTTGTCTTGTAAATCGGTAAAAACATAGTACTATGTACTTACGTGTTCGGTGTATTCCAACGATCAAATTTACTGCCAACATATCTGGGGATCTCATGGGTCGCTTCTCGAAGATTCACCGATGACATATGACTCGCACTTAATTAATCTGGGATTAACTAGATGAGAGAGAAAATTAATCTGGGATAAAATATCAATAAAAGAGAGATAACGATTAATTTGGAATTAATCGATAAAATAATATATTCGATATATTATACGAAATTGGATTTCTACGCGAAATTGAAATTAGATTTTAATTCGGGCGAACGAGTTAATTTAGAATTAATTCGTTAGCGATGTGAATAGTGATTTTACTAGGCATAATCATTTGATTACGTCGCAACGGAAAATTCATTAATTTGGAATTAGCGAACCCGAGCCCGAGAGTGTTTGCGAGCGCATTCGTATTTCAAATTCGAGTGCGGCACGCAAGTCACATCAAGCGTCAAATTGCTAGTCGCATCAAGCGTCAAATCATTAGTCACTTTGAGTGATGTGACAACTTGTCACTTGATTGATTGATTGATGTGAATAGTGGATGGGAGTTGTTGGAAAGCTTTTGAATGCTTGAAAGATATTTACATTTTTTAATTGGTATTTGACTTTTCTCTTTTTGTGTATTAGATATACAAAACACAAATAACACTCTATCCAACTCTCTCTCTCTTTACACGATTTGGAGCCAAAATGCTCCTCATCTTCTCTCTCGGCCAACAGGCCATCTTTCTTCTGTTTTCTGGTTGGACCGAGAACCATGGAGAAGCTATGGGATTTTATGGCAAAATTCCTAAGTGCTAGCACACATAGGAGCCATCCTAAGGTGATAGGGAAACCCACTTGTGAGCTTGGAATCACCATAAACCAAAGCTTGGAGCTTGGAGGAGGACCAAAGCCGAAAATGGAAGATCAAAAACTGCTCATTGCCGAGCTATCAAAGAGGGCAGAAAGGTTTTTGTTGTCCACCGCATCGCCTCAACCGATCGATGTAAGTATTCCACAACTTCCTCATTGTATTCGCATGTTGTTTTATGCTTGTTATTCGATCCTCGGGACCGTAGAACTCCAACATATATAACGAACGTGTCTGAACTTAGAGAGTCCCAATATGAAGTGTACTCGTTGACAAGTATACACCTAGAACTAGTATCGTTATTAGTGTGAGGATAAGAAATGGTTCAAGACCAAACTAGGAGTCACATTAAGTGATTGAACTTGGAGGTGTAGCTAATGAGTTTATAAAGGATTATTAGTGTGAGGCTGGAGTAAATGTCATGGGATCCACTTCCCGCTATGAAATTTTGATAGTCAAAATTCTATTTTTTTTGTTAAGGGTGATTACGAAATTACGTAAAGTATTGGGAGGGCACTTGATTACGCCCAAAAAGTACTTGCGGTTATCGCAGTATAGTTGGGGGTGTCGATTCTTGAGAGAGATGGTTACAAGGAACTAATTCACTAAAACAAAACGTCAGCAATAACTTAATTAAAGATAATGATTGAATTGGTAATGTAAATTAAAGATTACGAAAAACACTTAATAGTTATCAGTAGAGAAAAGCAGCAAAGCGTCGGGAATCCCTCTTGTATAAAATCTCTATATTCAGTAATTGATTCTTTATTACTCAATTGAAGGTTTCACATCACAAACCAATGATCAAAAGATATTTCAATCAAAACATATTAAATTCTAAGGTAATCGATGAATTATTTTCTCTATGTTAACAACACACTATGTTATCGTTATGACCTATCTAAAGTTGACAATATACCCACATGCAATATTGCAGTAGAAGATCAACTCATAAAATAATATTTCTAGTCACAATTGGGTTTTCCAATCACACATAGAAGAAGCATGACTATTCCTATATGCAAATTGGTAAAACACAATCTCTAGGTTCATAATCATCAGATAATAAAGAATAACAAATCGTAAATTATATTAAACATTGAAGAACATTCAGGAATAAAAAAACCTGAATATAATAACTTAATTACAAGAGTTCATCCTTAGCTTTGCCTAGGAGATTAGTTCTCCATATAGAAGAGAGACATAGCCTAGATAGATCGAAGAGACATCCTGTCTGGCTTGAAGCTTCTCAGTTCTTCTCTCTCAAAAATGTGTCTTCAACTCTTTGTTGTGTATTCTTCTCCCTTTTACGATTTTGGATGAACTTGGGTTTATATAGGGAAGTCTTGGAGTCATTATGCGCATAAAATATGACCTAATTAATTTTCAGGGCATCTGCCGGGGCACCGAAAAGTGGTGTTGAGGTACCCAACTTGTGGGCATTCTGTATATAAATTTGCTGAGGGGGTGTCGCGACTTCAGGAAAAGGGCGTCGCGACGCGTGGCAGTTTTTTCAGGAATAATACTTTCATCGATTCTGCTCTTCCCTCATGCTTTTGATGCGTCCGTAAGGTCCCGAAACACATACAATTGCTCCAATATCCATGTTTCATTGCTTCCTAATAATAAAACATAAAATAAGCTATAATTAAGATCAAATACTTGATAATTAACCTGAATTAGTGATGTTCAAAATATATTTTCATGCACTTATCAGCACTAATAGATTTAAAATTTCATAATCAATTAGTGTTATTATTTTGAAATGAAAACTATTTTGCTACTATTTAAAATATTGTCTTGTAGATGGCTGCTGCTAAGATGATACTTTTGGATATCAATAAACTAAAATGAGCCGAGAACTATTTCGAATGGGAATTGATCATACGCCTTGTCTTGGAGTTTGAAAAATTGACTTATGTCATTGTCAATCCACTGCATGTTGAAATCGATCCTGACTCCACTCCAGAAGAGCGAGAAACTTTTAATAGATGGAAGGATGATAATCTTATGGTGAAATCCTACATTTTGGGATCGTTGGTTCCTGATTTGCTGAAACAGTACATTGAAGTACCGGATGCTTGGAGCATCATGCGAACACTCAAGGAGTTGTTCGAGGCAAATCAAGGGATCGAACTTTATCGAAGGTCTAAGGAATTGTTCTGTTCTGAACATAAGGATGGAGGAGCTGTCAGCATTCATGTTTTGAACATGATCAACAGAATTCGATACTTGGAATGACATGGCATTGTGATTGATGAAGGGCTGGGCTGTAATTTGATTCTTTCTTCTTTGCCTGGTTCTTATGCTGGCTTTGTGTTTTGGATTCAAAATTTACGCACAAGTACGTAATTAGAATAAATTTATGTTTTTGTAAAAATATTGGATATTTTGAAAAGTTTGATTTTTATTCTATAACATGTTTTGATGCCGGTTTTGATATTAAAAATTAATTTTTGGTGTTTTTGAAGTGTTGATGGAAGGTTGTAAGAAATTAGGGTAAAATACCCTAATACCTTCAGCTCTCTGGAAAGAGAGCTGAAGGATTTGAAAAAAACAAAAAGCAAAAAAAAAGGTTGTTCAGTGCGCAATGCGCGCACTATAGCACTCGCGTCGCGCACCAAATCTTTTTTTTTCATTTTTTGAGTTTTCGGACATCGATTCATCCCCGGTTTTTTTCCTATACACTCGTAATGGAATATAATATTTCATTAAATTATTTAAAATTATACTCATGCTTGATATCCACGGGTTAGACCCACTTCCACTGCGCGTGGCACCAATCTGACCATATGGGTTCCATATCCGCCCCAAAAATTATGTCATAGTCAATAATTCAAGGGATTATTAAATAAAGCTCACGGACTTTGATGTAGTGTGTGCGAGCATGGTAAGAGGTGTTATACATAAGCAAGTGTTAAGAAAAGACAAAGAGTATGTATGCTGGTTAGCCAAATGGTAAACGAACAGTTTGAAAGAGATCTTAGTTATTAAGTCAAATTGAACCCAGATAATGCCATGGTATATGACAGTGTATGGAAGTTCGTCGGGAAGTAGTGTGATATAGTTGATGAGATAAAGTTGGTTATGAGTGTGTAGTCAGTTGAAAGTTGGTGGCTTAGAAAATATCATGTGGATCCTGTGACTTGTGGTAAGATATTCACCATCAAGAATTTCAAGCCTAGACAGATTCCAAAATTCCAATTTTAAAGAGGATTTGAGAATGAATCATATTTAAGGGGGGAGAAAATGTAACACCCCGGTAATCCCGACGACTACTACCCGATAACCCCGGTGACTACTACGTTATAAGTGGCGTAATACATAATATAAATCATGGTCGAGCGTGTATGTATTTTTGGAGTTACTTTTCGGACATTCGATAAATTCCTCACCATTCTGATACAGAATTTATTCCAAGATTCAATCTGAATAGCCCATGGTATTTGGACTATAATGTTTTCATACAATCTCCTATTTTTATGAATTATATATCGTCAGAAAGCTAAGACCGAGACCTACAACTTATGTGTTGGATATTTTAACAAATTCGAATAAACAATAAGTCAAAGATTAATGTGACTGCTATAGTAAATTTCGAGAATGACCTAGATTTGGGTGATGTGGCACCATCTCAACCACTCATTTCATTACACAAAAATCATCCCTTGCCTATAAATAAGGCGCTATTCACCCATCTCTCTCAAGCTAAAAAATATGAGCTAGGGCAACGGAAAATCTCTCCAAATGTTCTTCATTTTCATAGCAAACATTGATGAAAGGGTGGTGATTCTCAAGTTCCAAGCACACAAAATTATCGGCATGAACCACAATATTCTTCGACGAAGTGAAGAAGTAAATCCAAAAATCTGTGAGTGGATGATTTTCTCAAATTGATTTTACTAAATTGCTTTTAGTTTGAGACTTACTTTTTAGCGCATAGGGCATTAGCTGAAATGATTTCAAGTTATTTTATGAATAAGAATGTTTTAGAAAAGGTTGATTTACAAGTATGATTTTGATGATTTTTGGAGGCATGGGGAAAAACCCACATCAGATGTAACTTGGCACAGATACTGGAATTGACGGTTACTGGAATTGACGGACATGACATGTGCATATGTAGAGGAGAACTAGGGGGACAATGATACGTAACGCCCCTAGATCTTAGATTTCAGGGCTAGAGGGAAGGCGAGATGTAACGCCCCTAGACCCTAGATTCATGGATAAGATGGTGCCATGCAATTGGGAATGGTGATACGTAACGCCCCAATAGCATGGATTTGCACACCTAGATCTAGTTCAGTGGCTTGGGGGACGACGAGACGTAATGCCCCAAGACCACTAGATAGGCGTATGAGGGGACAACGATACGTAACTCCCCTATGTGTCAGGACTTCTACATATTTCACAGAGATATGATTTTCATAAAAGAGCAGTTTTATGAAAGATTTTCAGCAGAATAATTTTATGAAAGAGTTTTACAGAAATAAAGAAGTTTACAGAAAGAAAGAGTTTTCAGAAAAGTTTCATAGAAAAAGAATTATTTTCAGATACGAAAGTGTTTTCGGAAATGATTGTTTTCTTGAAGATGATTTCGATTTCAGAAAAAAATGAATATTTTGTAATGTATTTTAATTTTCATTTTTAAACTGTCCACTCACTAGGTCGTTCAAACGATCTAATCCCCCCTCTCAGTGTTTTTATTTTATAGGCATACTCGGAAGATGAGCTCGAGAGGATGGATACTGATTGCAGTCGCTAGGGTGTTTGAGTCCACCAGATTGTGTACGGAGTCTCAGTATTGTCAGTGTCAAAGTAAAAGTTGCATGTCATTCATTGTATTGTATAAGTCATTATAGCATGCTAACGTGTCCATTATCAGAGTTGTAATGTGAAGTACTGTTGAGTACATAATATGAGTATTTGAGATGCATTCCATATTATTGAGTTGGACAATGATCTATATGCATGAGTTTATGTTTGAAATGAGATTAGTAGTGTTGAGCAAAGTCGAAAAGTCAGAGGCTTAGGGAGATAAGGTGGTCTATTCCCTCCCGATAGCATCTCCGGGAGAGGGATGTTACAAATAACTCTGTAATATCTTCATCAGGTCCATTTCATAAGGGATCCATGTAATACCCAATCTTTGCTGCCACATCGATAACAACCAAAATCTATTGTGCTCTATGATATAACATTTTATGCTCGGAAATGAGAATCAAGATTATTAAAACTAAAATTAATAAATATAAATAAAAGCTGATGAATACAATACCTATGATTTTACGGGATGCAAATAAGTTGCGACGACCCAGCTTTACCCAAACGATCAGCAATTGCTTGTGTCTTTTCTAGTCAAGTCTTCAGTTCATTTTCACGTCTTGTGGGTGAAACCATACCAGGACTCATGAACCCAAAGGGCTTGCCCATTGAATCAGTTGTAATATTATCATGCAAGTAGCTAACATTTTAAGGAAACAAAATAATGGTTAACCATCAATCTTAAACGAAGAAAAAATTTAACAAAATATCAACAAAAGGCAAGTTACTTACGCCATATACGTAACCATGTGATTGAAACCTAACCACTCCATATTTTTCAAAGCAATGCAATCTTCTAACCCAACATGAGCTACCATCTCAACTCCTAAAACCTCAGCATCTAGCGGAAGAGGGAAGTAATCACTGTTGAAAATTCTCTAATTATAGTGTTTGGATGGATGAGGGACATGTCCCTTGGATGGTACCCCAAGGGGACATGTCCTCCAATTTATAAGAACACTCAAAATGGTGCATGGAATGTGTATAACCTTTAGGAGGGTTACACCTCAAACCAAAGGGTGCCCTTAAGGCACCCTTCCATATCTATTTAAAGGGCTTTGGAGGTTCATTCTAAAGATCCATATCTGAAAACAAGTCTTGAGTCTCATAATTTCGTTTTTGAGTCAGAGAGAGTGTTCCTCCATTTCCAAGTTCAAGATCTTCTTAAGGAGTGCCCCTTGGAGAAGAGGAATCCGAGTTATCCTGGGAGAACATTAGCCACAAAACCCGTAGAGCACCGAGACGGGGCTAATAAGTTCTTAAGGACAGAGATCTATCTCGACTTGGACTGCATTTCGTCAATTTTTTCCAGATTTTTCTTCATATTGCAAGTTTTAGGGTTTTGCATAGTTTGATTAGTATTCTGGTTTTGATCCGTTTGGTTGCATGTTAGTTTCTGTTTAATGACACTATACCTCCAACAATCTCAAGAACTTATCAAATTAGTGTTGTTAGATAGTAATTCGCATGCTTAGATAAGGAAAATTTCTGGAAAATATAGTATGTGCATGAAAAATACGTAAGGGCGTTCGAACGCCCGACGAACGCAAAGGCAAAAAATCTAAATTTTCGTAATAACTTTCGAATGGATATTCAAACGCAACTCAAACGCAAGCCTTCTGCTTAAGAACATTCGAACACGTATTCAATCGCAAATCGAACATAAGCCCTCTGACTTAAAACGTTCTAACGCGTACTAAACGCAACACGAACGTAAACCCTCTGGAATATTTCATTTGAACGCATTTTTGGACACTACATGAACGTAAACTCTCTGGAATATTTCATTCGAATGCGTTCTCGAACGCTCCACGAACGTGAACTCTCTAGAACACTTCATTCGAACGCGTTCTCGAACGCAAAATGAACGTGCACATACTGGACAGTCTCATTCAAATGTAGATACGAACGCGACACTAACGAACTATGTCCTGGAATTGTGTCTAAATTGAAAAGACTTAGATTAATTTAATTAATCACAATATTAACTTAGTAAATCATATACTGAATAACAATAATCTTGGTAGTATAGATTTAAGTTATTATTAGGGTGTTCAATTATCACAAGCATACACATAATGATAAAGTTGAAAATTAAATGTGTGTTGCATACTTGGTTGAGAATTTAAAGTGTAATTATACACAAGTAATTTCATCTAATCTTAATTGATACAAACACATATATCTACACATATCGAATATTGTTTTGTAAAATTAAAAGTGTAATACCAAGTTTTGAATTGATAAGAGATTCTATTGAAGAAATGTTTAAAGGATATTCTGTCAAAAAGACGATAAGAGCCTAAGTGGTCAGGGATTTAAGTGGTTACTCCGGACCCCCCCACGTTCTCTAGGAATATTCCTTTATTTACTTTTCATAAGAAACCTTAGTCAAAATTCAAGGACTTATGTTTATTAGTACTATCAT
Organism: Zanthoxylum bungeanum; assembly: GCA_019454045.1. NCBI lineage: Eukaryota > Viridiplantae > Streptophyta > Magnoliopsida > Sapindales > Rutaceae > Zanthoxylum > Zanthoxylum bungeanum. The sequence continues at coordinate 188,725 of SKCR01005082.1, forward strand.
CCAATAGAACAACAAGTGGATACTTGGTTTATCACTTGAACAAGATCATTTGTTGATCGTTGTGCAATTTGTCTTTTTTAGACTTATTGATCTCTGTTGGTTTTTTCAGTTACACATGGCTAGCGGAAACATCACAGTACCGGTCTCTCATAGAGAAAATCCGGAAAAGTTTGGTGGGGCAACCTTTAAACAGTGGCAGAGCAAAATATTGTTCTACCTGACAACTCTCCAGTTGGCTAAGTACCTCAAAGATCCTCCGGATCTTGTGGAGGGTGAATCGGCAATAGCCAAGCAACTGCGAGAAGAGACATGGTCATCTAGAGACTTCTTGTGCAAGAACTACCTTTTGGGTGGACTTGACAATATCATGTACAATGTGTACCAAGGCATGACTTCTGCGAAGATTCTCTGGGAATATCTCGAGAAGCAATACAAAACAGAGGATGTCAGACAAAAGAAATTTATTGTGGGTAGGTTCCTGGACTACAAGATGGTAGATTCAAGAACAGTAATGTCTCAGTTGGGTGAACTGCAATTGATCATTCATGAAATATTTGATGAATTGATGAAACTCTGTGAGACGTTTCAAGTTTCCACCATTATTGAAAAGTTGTCTCCATCATGGAAGAACTTCACGAGCTATCTGAAACACAAAAAGAATCAGATGAGCCTTGAAGACCTTGGAGTTCGATTAAGGATCGAAGAGGAAAACATGAAGTCCGAGAAGGCCAGCTACAAGACTATGGAGTCTAAGGCCAACATCGTGGAGGGTGTAAAGGGTAGCAAGAAGAGAAAGAACAGTGGAGCTGATTCTTCGCAAGTTAACAAGAAGTTTAAGGGAAAGTGCTACAACTGTGGAAAGAGCGTTCATATGGCAAAGGACTGCAGAAATAAGAAATCTCAGGACAAGGGCAAGAAAAAGAAAAATGAGGCACATGTCACTGAAGATGAGCAGCTGACTGAAGAGATCTCAGAGATGAACCTATCAGCAGTGGTAACTGAAGCCAACTTGGTTGGGAATCCGAGAGAATGGTGGGTAGATACTGGGGCTACTCGTCATATCTGTACATATAGCAAGATGTTTTCCTCGTATCAGAAGGTCGATGGCGGCCAATATCTGACAATGAGAAAATCGTCTACCTCTATAGTGGTTGGACAAGGCACAATGGTTAATGACATCCGGAAAGAAGCTTACATTGAAGAATGTATTGCATGTTCCAGATATTCGGAAGAACATGGTCTCAGGCTCTCTCCTTAGCAAGGCTAGTTTTAAGCTTGTATTTGTTTCTGATAAATTTGTATTGACAAAAAATGATGTGTATGTAGGAAAAGGATACCTCACTAAGAGCCTTTTCAAATTCAATGTAATGACTTTCAATCGACACAGTGCTATTAATAAAGCTACTACTCCCGCTTATATTATTGAGTCACAAAATGTATGGCATGGGAGGTTAAGACATGTTATTTATGATACAATGTGTAAATTAATTAATAAGGACCTTATACCTAAATTTACAATTCAGAGCCAACATAAGTGTAAGGCATGTGTTGAAGCAAAAATGCATAGAGCATCATTTCATTCCAGAGAACGCAGTTCTGAACCCTTGGAACTTATACACAATGATGTGTGTGATATGAATATTGTGTAAACAAGAGGCGGTAAAAAGTACTTTGTCACTTTTATCGATGATAGCACAAGATTTGTTATGTGTATTTCCTGAGGAGCAAAGATGAAGCTATTGAAAGCTTTGTACACTATAAAAATGAAGTTGAAAATCAACTTGGCAAGAAAATCAATAGAATCATGAGCGATAGAGGTGGTAAATATATGTCACCATTTGGTGAATATTGTTCCAATCACGGAATTATTCACGAAACCACTGCTCCTTATTCACCTCAACAAAACGGAATTGATGAGCGCAAAAACCGGACGTTGAATGAAATGATGAACACCATGTTGGCAAGCTCTGGTTTACCCCAGAACTTGTGGGGGGAAGCCTTGCTTTCCGCGAACTACGTTCTAAACAAGCTTTCTCACAGAAGATTGGACAAGACACCATAAGAGTTGTGGAAATGTCACGTACCTTCCTACAAATACCTAAAAGTGTGGGGGTGTCTTGCCAAAGTAATGGTTCATAAACCTAAGAAGGTTAGAATATGACCCAAAACTGTTGATTGTATATTCATTGGATATGCTCGCAACAGTAGTGCGTATCGATTCTTGGTACACAAGTCTGAGATTCCTGACATCAATCCGAATATGATAATTGAGTCAATGAATGCAACATTTTTTTTGAAGAGACATTTCCTTGTAAGGAAAGACAAAGAACATAGTCTCTCAAAAGAACTATTGATACTGTCAAAGACAGTGATCAGGTTGACCAAGAGTCAGATCAACGTGCAAACATTGAGACAATCGAACCTAGACGTAGCAAACGAGCTAGAACGTCTAAGTCGTTTGGTCCCGATTTTCTGACATACTTGTTAGAAAATGAGCCTCAAAGCTATAAGGAAGAAATGTCTTCGCCAGAGGCACCTTTGTGGAAAGAGGCAATCAACAGTGTGATTGATCTTCCTCCAGATTGTAAGCCACTAGGTTACAAATGGATATTCAAACGGAAGATGAAACTGGATGGATCAATAGATAAGTATAAGGTAAGGCTTGTCATAACAGGTTATAAACAAAAGAAAGGCCTTGATTACTTCGACATCTATTCACCAGTGACTCGTATCACATCGATAAGAATGCTCATAGCCATAGCAGCTATATTTGGTCTTGAAATACATCAAATGGATGTAAAGACGGTATTCTTTAATGGTGAATTGGATGAAGAGATTTACATGGAACAACCATAATGGTTTAATGTTCCTGGACAAGAACAGAAGGTGTGCAAACTTGTAAAATCCTTGTACGGATTAAAACAAGCACCTAAACAATGGCATGAGAAATTTGACAAAGAGATGTTGTCAAGTGGGTTCAAAACCAATGAGTGTGATAAGTATGTGTACACCAAATCAACTTAAAAATGATATGTCTGTTGGTTTCTATTACCAAGCCCCAAGATCAACAAGAACAAGCAAAATATATAAATACATGAATGAATTAATTGAAGTATGGCGGAATCATACTCACAATACTTGAAAATGGATGCTAAGATGATGCGAAATTCCTCCCTTGTGCAGTGAAGCTCTCGGCCAAGAAGAAAAGAGGGACTCCAAGTCGAGTTTGATCCTTCCAAGCTCAAGGATTAGTTTCCCATATCACCTATGTATGATCCCTTGAAGGTGCTAGCCTTTGTTGTGATTTTGAATGCACAACTTCTTCAAATCTTGCCACAAAAATTGAAGAAATGGAGAGCCCAAAACTGCATGTAGTTTCGGCAATGTGAGAGAGAGGAGAGTCGAATGATTTTTGTTACAAAAAATCAATTTATATTTATGCCATAATATTTATTAAATTAATAATAAACTTATGACACAAATCATGCAATGGCTTAGAGTGTCAAACACTCAGTTTCCATGCAAAACCATTGAGTGCATTGTACACTATCTCCATGCAATGCATTAGAGTTAAATAATGCATAATATGACATGTGTCATGTGGGCCCCACACGTTTCCAAATGAAAGTGGGCCCACGTGCACTCACGCGTTCGGGTTCGATATTTCCGAAATACCGAACTTACGTCGCGACGTTAATTGAATCGAATTTAAATAAATAATTGCGCCTAGCAAAATTATTATTTACGTCGCTAACGAATTAATTCTAAATTAACTCGTTTGCCCGAATTAAAATCTAATTTTAATTTCGCGTCGAAATCGAATTTCGATTATTATATCGAATATAATAATTTTACGATTAATTCCAAATTAATCGTTCTCTCTCTATGTATAGTACTTTATCCAAGATAAAGTCTCTCCGTAATTAATCCAAGATTAATCGAGTTTGAATCATACGTCATTGGTGAATCTTCGGGAAGCGACCCAAGAGATCTCCAGATATGTTGGCAGTAAATACAGTCGTCGGATAATCCGAACACGTACGTACCTTGTACTACGTTTTTACCGATTCACAAGACAAGGTTGGCTTCTAGCAAAGCGCCATGCCTACCCAATTCTCCAGAAATATTCTTATAGGAATATAAGATCTATATCAAGCGTAGTATACCGTAGTATTGCGTATATCGAACCAGTATCAGATGATCACATGTTAGGCCTGGGGCTGGAAATGTGTCTGCCCCGTATGAAACATATATCGGACATCAAGCAACTAGTCTCTTTAAATCGGACAATCCTGACCTGGTCATATTGTCCCGACGGTTGCAACCTTTTATAGAGTACTAGTTCTGTGTCCTGCGTGATCATCACCTCCATATGTCTGAAGTGATACTTCCATCTCGACATCACATCCAGTACACTACGATTCTCGATAAACCCAGAAGAGGTGTACACAGAACCGGTTAAGGTCTCCAACCACCAAAACCAAAGTTTACCGATTGTGGCAAGTACTAGCGATGTAAGTCTCAGGTTAAGACCATATACACCTACCCTGATGCGGCCTCCCATAGACACGCAGACATACTACCAATGGGATTCCGCGGGGTCTATCCAGAGCGAAGCTGTTTTCCATACCATCGGTAAAACACAACCTCCTATCGCACTTGCATAAGTATCCAATACTTAAATATATGAGAACTATGCCGTTGTGCCCTCACAACGTGCACAAGCGCAATACTAGTCTATTCCGCATTATCGATGTCCGATCTCGATAATACTCCGACTAGGGATATTTAATGATTAAACCTTTATGGATTGATACTGTCTCATATCATCTCAATCCGGTATTAATCATATGGACTTTCGCCATTTATATATCAAAGTAAATAATATTACAAAACGGCAAAAGGCAATTTCATTATCACATAGTTAATTTTGTACAATAATACAATATCATTTACAAACAGTGACGCTATGGGACATAATGTCTAACAATGTCATTGTGTGTCTCTATATAGACGATATGCTATTAATTAGTAGTAATCATGAAATGATTCAGTCTACCAAGAACGTGTTATCCAGCAGATTTGATATGAAATATTTAAGAGTAGCTGATGTGATCCTAGGGATTAAGATTTCTAGGACATCAGACGAATATATATTATCTCAGACTCATTATATTGAGAAGATACTTGAGAAATATAACAAAGGGGATCTAAATGTGGCTAGAACCCCTGTGGAACTAACTCTTCATCTATCAAAGAATATTGGTTTGAACGTATCACAATTAGAGTATTCGAGAATCATCGGAAGTCTGATGTATCTTACAAATTGCACACGACCTGATATCGCTCAAGCTGTGAACAGGCTTAGCAGATATACGAGTAATTCAGGACATGACCACTTGAAAGCCATAGTAAGAGTTTTGAGGTATATAAGAGAAACTTCAAAATATGGACTGCATTATGCTAGATATCCTACCGTTCTAGAGGGATACAACGATGCTAACTGGATATCTGATATAGTGGATTCCAAATCTACGAGTGGATTTGTCTTTACACTTGGTAATGTAGCTGTTTCATGGAAATACTCGAGGAAAACATGCATTGACTGGTCTACTATGGAATCAGAGTTCATAGCATTAGACAAAACAGCGGAAGAAGCGGAATGGCTTTGAAATTTCCTGGAGGATATTCCTAGTTGGCCCAAACCGGTGCCAGCGATAAGCATACATTGTGATAGCCAATCGGCTATTGGGAGAGCCCAAAATATAATGTATAATGGTAAGTCTCGACACATACGTCGGAGACATAATACCATACGTCAACTGCTCTCAAGTGGCATAATATCGATCGATTATGTTAAGTCGAAGGAAAACTTAACGGATCCACTTACTAAAGGTTTACCTAGAGAGCAAGTTGAGAAGTCATCGAGGGGAATGGGCTTGAAGCCTATAAATTAAGAATTGTCACTGTGGAAACCCAACCTAGCTGACTGGAGATCCCAAGATCTAGGTTCAAAAGTGACAACTGAAACTTTATACAATTCAAAACAAGCATTGAAGAGTTTTGTACTCTTTCCCATTCCAATAATGACGCCGAGTGCTGTCTGTCAAGGTTAGGATAAGCTAAGGATTTTAATGATCACTATATTAGGAGATGAGTCCTCTTCATAGTAGATCATCTATTTCGAGTAAGAAGTGAGGCCGCTTCCATGGGATTTTACAGGCTGATTTCCCTAAAGTGCTTGATGAATCCAGGACCGCTGTTCAGGGCAGAAATGAACACAATCGTAGAACAGGAAATGGTCGAAGTAAAGCTGTGTGTTGGCAATTGTCTTGGTTTACACCAACGGCAGAATAGTTCAAGACTATGGGTCACTAGTTTGCCAAGTAAATCCGATTGTCATTCACTAGGAAAGGTTCAAGGCGAAAGCTACCTATTTCGATGCAGTTTTATTTCACGGAAACTCTCTCAAGTGTCTGCATATATATTTAGAGAATTGTGGGGGATTGTTGAAAATTCTCTAATTATAATGTTTGGATAGAGGAGGGACATGTCCCTTGGATGGTACCCCAAGGGGACATGTCCTCCAATTTAGAAGAACACTCCTAATAGTGCATGGAATGGGTATAACCCTTAAGAGGGTTACACCTCAAACCAAAGGGTACCCTTAAGACACCCTTTCATATCTATTTAAAGGGCTTTGGAGGTTCATTCTAAGATCCATATCTAAAAACAAGTCTTGAGTCTCATAATTTTGTTTTTGAGTCAGAGAGAGTGTTCCTCCATTTCCAAGTTCAAGATCTTCTTAAGGAGTGCCATTTGGAGAAGAGGAATCTGAGTTATCCTGGGAGAACATAAGCCACAAAACCCGTAGAGCACCGAGGCGGGGCTAATAAGTTCTTAAGGACAGAGATCTATCTCGACTTGGACTGCATTTCGTCAATTTTTTCCAGGTTTTTCTTCATATTACAAGTTTTAGGATTTTACATAGTTTGATTGGTATTATGGTTTTGATCTGTTTAGTTGCATGTTAGTTTCTGTTTAATGACGCTATACCTCCAACAATCACCACCGGCAGGCAACTTCAACTCACACAAACCCAGAGAGAATTTGAACCTTGTTGATGCATTTATTTTGTGCAAGTTAGATTCTTGCCTTGTCCTCCTCCTTGGAATCACCGAAGTGTCTTTTGGAGTTTTCCGTGGTTGTTTTGGGCTCTTTTGTGGACTTTCGGGTGGACTTTCTTTGGGGCTGTTTTTTCGATTCTTTTATGGCATTTTTTTCTATTTTTTGGACTGTTTTTTAGGTTATATGGGGACTGATCATCAGCTGCTTCTTCACTCAAATGGGGCCATTCTGTGGCATCCTTTTGCTGGCCATGATTTGTCCTTGCAGACACACTTCTTGACATCAAATTCTATTCATTACCCTGTGAATAAAATGAAACCTGCAACAAAATCTCAGCACATAAATGTCAATCCAATTCAGCAACAGAGAAGCAAAAACCAGAAATAGAGAAACAGAGAACCAGCAATAAAAAAGTCATTCTTAAAACCAGACACCAGAAATGGAGATGCAAAAGCATGTATTTTCTCATACTCCATTCCTAAGGCAGACATGGTCTTTTTGGCCTCATATATAGACTTAGGCAATGTATTTGTATTTTTCTCTGGTAAAATGTCTTCAAGGATACTCAGTAAATCAGAGAAGCTAGTATGAGACCACTCATATTTCCCTTTAAATTGAATAACTTAACCAACACACCTAACCTAGCCTTAGACCCGTCACAATTTTGATTTGGAATTAAAACCGAATCAGAAACTGTTTTATACGGTTCAATTAAGATTCTCATCCTAACCGAACTATTGGAACCATTCAATTCCAATATTAGTGTAATAAAATTTAAGTTCAAATAAATAATATTTTTTAAATTCACGCTCTTTATTTTATTTTTAATTTAATTTTTTAATTTAAAATAATAAAATTCAAGTAAATAATTTTTTTATTATCTTTATTTGATAATAAACCCAATTACAAATTTTTTTAAAAAATAAATTGAAGCGAAACCGTTCTGTATCGGTAAACGATTACGGTTCCCTAATCTTGGGGAACCGTAACTGAACCAGAATGATCCAATTTGGGTTGATTTCCAATGGGTAAAACAGAGATCAGATAAAAATCCCATTCATATAATCGATCGAATCCATCTCTGTGTTGATTTCCAATGGTGCAAAAATCCTGAAATTGAGTGTCAAAATGCTACATTTTGATGTTCTTCTAAGGATTCCCGCGTGGGAAATTGTTGTGGCCAGGGAAGTGATGAGGATTTGAAGAGAGAGCACGTGAGCTATGAGTTAGTGAAATCTGCCTATGAAATGAAGAAAATAAATTAGTTTTGATTAGCAATATTTTACAATCTGCAACACATTTTGCAAATTGAACATTGCATAATATTTCACTTCATATCAGACAACAATGCATGGATGAAAATTATAAAATTAGCATGAGTGTATTTTGTCATATTACATATGTCATAAAATAAAATGACATCGTTTTAATTTATGACAGTTTTTTGTCATATTTTTTACAATAATTATTAGAAAAATGAAAAGTATAAAAAATGGCATATATATGTCATATATTGTTGGGGCGGATGTGGAACCCATAGGGTCGGATGGTGTCACGCGCACTGGAAGTGAGTCTAACCCGTGAATATCTAGCATGAGTGTATTTTTTAATTATTTTATGGAAAACTACAATTCGTTATGATTTCGAATGACAAAACGGGGACAAAATCAGAGTATGAAAACTCCAAAACGGAGAAAAATGCAAAAGCATCAGCTCTCAGCACGTCGCGACTCACATGTTTGGACGTCGCAAAGCCCACTCTACGAGAGCAATCTATGAGAACTCAACGTCTCGACGCCGCGACACTAGAAGGTCTGAACGCTCAGTGTCGCGACGCTGGAGATCAGTGTCGGGACGCTGCCCTGTGTAAAATATTGGTAGAGAGCAATTTAACCTTCAAATCAATTCTAAGCACTTCCAATTTTCTCCAAACACTTCAATACACCTTAAATCTAATTTTTAACATCAAAACCAACATCAACACATGTTATACAACAAACATACTTGTATTCTAAATACATATATGTATTTGTTTGAATCAAAACACAAACCAAAATAGAATAACACAATGAAATGACTCATTAACAATTCTAGATCACTCAAAGGTGGTCAAGTGATTCTAGAATGGTAGTTATAGCTCCAAGTTATCATCTAGATTTTCAAACTCTAATTTAATGCTCCATGTCCAAGATCAACATATTTGACCCAATCACAAGCATATTGTGTTTATGCTGTCAAAGCATCCATACACAATTCATTAGTCTAATTTCAACATCAAGCTACGTTATTATGTATCTAATACATAATACATCACTATATGTTTCACTAAGGATAACTCAATAATGAAAAACATAGCTTTAGAGAAGATAAAACTTATCTAGTAAGTTTAATTCCAAGATCCAATCTTCTTCTCCTTGTTGGAATGTTGTAGAGAACTTCCAAAGTTAGCAAGCTTGACATCAAGATCCAATATTTATTCCAATGCTAGCAAGCTTTATTCCAAGATCCAATCTTGAGTTCTCCTTCTTGAAATATTACAGAGAACTTCCAAAGCTTCTCTAATCACTTCTTTTACTTAGGCTAATATTACTAAATCTTGCTTGTTTTAGCTTTCACACGCTTAACTTTCTTAAGCTCAAGCTTAATTAAAACCTTACTCAAGCTTGCCTTTTATGGCAAAACTTATGCAATTTTTAATTAACAAAAGTCCTAATCAAATATTAGGTCGGTTTAATCAAATATGTATAATTAGGTGTAATTAATTAACTTTGTTTACCACTTTGATTTAATCCAACTAAATGAAGACAAAGATTAGCAAATTGATTAATTCATTGTCTATCACATTGATTTAATCCAATTAAATCAAGCCAAATACACCTATAATTACATATTTGTAATTATCAAAATATCCTCCAATGGTAGAGATATTTATGAAATTAATTTTGTTATGGTTGGTGCTCTGAGCGCCAATTTTATTATGTATTTCCTTGTAAATACTAATGTAATATTTTATTATGAATAAAATGAACAGTTTCTTTTATATAACTTCTTCTTTAATATGGTAAAGATGTAACAAACCTTATAATGATTAGTTATGATACTGTTGCAAAAGCGTCACAACTGACATTGAGTTGTATCATGACGTTGTCATTCTTAGACAGTTCCCGGTCAAGGTTTACACTACTTGGTCAGTAAAGTAAACCCGTTGAGACTGGTACATGTCGTATATTGGAATCTTGGATTCCGATGATTTCTCAGTGAACCATGAGTCTTAGAGACTCGTATAGACGTGTAGGTGTTTATAGCGGATAAACATTGAACGACTCACCGAAGATTCTAAATGGATGGTACACCAACGTCAATAAGAATCTTCTCGGGTTGAGTGAGCATATTGATTCTTTGACTTGAGATACCATTGTGGATATATGAGTTATCCTCCACACTTAGATGACAGTCACGTCACCGATCTATTTAGATCATACCTCTGCTTGTTCGTTGGGTGTGGACTGATGCTCAGGATATCATGTGTGTATCAAGAAAGGATCTGTCAGCTCTATGTACATAGCATAGGTATTCAATATGGAATTAACAATCTATTAAATCCATGGGCCCGTGGTACACTGTAGAAATCAGTTCTAAGTATTATTAAGTGATTGTTAATAGAAAAGTTGACGTGATTATATCTATAGAGATTTGACATTTGTATCTATATCTCTGGAATAATCCGGATACCTGTGACGGAGGGATTATATATATGCAGTGACCTCGACTTGTATGACTCGAAGAGTTTATCCGTGTTCGTCATAATTTACGGGTGGGTGAATTATGGACATAAAATTTGATTTTGTGATGGATATGCCTGAATCTAAAGAGTCTCACTAATGAGATATACTCGTAGAGCACTAGGGCAGTTGTTATGAATAATACTGATTATTTATAACTCGTTTAACGGCTAAACGAAAAATACATGCAATCGGGACCTAACTGTCATTTCTGAATTAATGTGTATTTGTATTTAATACTTGATTTTATTAAATACACATTAATAAAATATTAAATTCTGATATTTGACATATATCATTAATATATGTATTTGAGATATTTAATGTAAATATAATACATATATTTAAGATATTTATATTTATTATTTAATTATTTAATTATTAAATAATTAAATTAATTCATAAACTAAATATCTTTTGTATTGATTTTAGCTTTTTAAAGTTGGAAAATGGCTTGTTATCATTGAAACACATTTTGATTTGCTTTATTAAAGATAAAGTGTTACTTTATTAAAGTGAATTATGGACTAATGGAATTTTAACAAAAATAAAATAATTGTTATTTATTTTTCTTATCAAAAATTCGGCCAAGTGGGAATTTGATATACAAAATTGTTTTGTTTCATTTTTCATACTTAGACAAGTTTCTCAAATATTCACTAAGTTGAAAATTGAGAGAAAAGTGAGAACCATTAGAGAAAAAGCTTAGAAAGCTTATAGTTTTGTAAGTTTTTTCCAACAATCTTCAATTTAGAAATTGTTTCTATGATTCTATACTTCAACTTGTGTAGTTTAGAATTTTCTCTAATGTTTAATTATATGAATTATTGTGTTGGAAATTTGTTTGAAGGTGTTTAAGCATGTATGATTAATTAATAAGCTTGTTAAATGAAATTAAGCTTATTAGATTAATTAGTAATTAAAGTTGTCATTCTAGAGTTATTAAGCCATTCATAATTAACCTAGAATTGTTCTTGAGTAATTTCATAATGGTGAGACTTGATTGGTGTGGTAATGAATTTATTAAAGTGTTGAATTTATCAATTAAATGTAAATTGTGTAATTGGAGTAATTTATGAAATTAGGGTTCTTAACCTAATCCAATTTTGGGGCTTTTCATATATATGATATATTGTGATGTATATTTGATGTATATTAAATTTGGGATTGATTGAATTTGATCTTGACATATTTTGAACATTTGGGGCCAAATCGCAATTAAGAAAAAATTTAGTTGTGTTCGGCAATTTCCAGAAAATTTTGAATTTGTGTTGCAAATTATAATTTCATGTATTAGACATATATATATCATTTTGGGATTGATTTAGAATCAATTAAATAAGTATTTGACTATTTAAGGACCAAAATGATTAAATTGTAAAACTTTAGGGCAATTCGGTAATTAATAGAAATTTGATTTCTTGGGTTAAAATTTCAGATTTTTAGTATTGGTTAATTAAATAAATAAGTTTATTTAATTATTTCAATAAAAAATTTTGAAATTTGAAAAATTTGTTTTCTGTGTTCCGCTGCGCTAACCCTGTAATTCTGTATTAAACCCCAACAAAATAGTATCAGAGCGAGTCTGATTCTGGACACCCGATATGTGATTATGCCTTTAAAATTCAATGTTTAATTTAATTTTGACTTTATGCATGCATGTGTTTATTTAATTTGATTAAATAATGTAAAAGCATCTTTTGCGGAAAAATCTCTATTTAAAAATAATATTTTTAATTTAATACGTATTTGATGCATATTAATTGGTACGTCTTGTCAATACCGCTTATCGATAAATTTTTTGTGAGGATATGGCTGGTAGAAATTTATTTGTACCGGATATATTTGATATTAGGTGAATTCAAGCGAAAGCGGAATCCTGAACGTGCCAAAGTTGTCAGGGTTTCGCAAGTATCTTGAATTCATCATTGACAAGTTTAACCTTGGTACGCCTCCTTGTGAACGTGCTAAAGCTGTCACAACGAGAAACGACCAGGACCAAAAACCCATGAGTCACTATTGAGTGATTGACAATGAGTTGTCTACCTAATGAATATACGTAGGCGAGAACGTGCCAAAGCTGTGAGCTGAAATATATTCACAGGGTCCACCTTTCACTATTATGTTATGATTTAATTATCGCATATTTTGTATTCTGTTTGGGGATTACAGTTTTGCATGAAATAGTGGGAGGGGCATTTTTAGATTAAAAATTCATGATCTAGTTAATGCTTTATAATATAATATGAAACTGTATTATCTTTTATCTACTTATCTACTTACCGTTAATTCGATGTCTATTTGATAGATTTGCGATGGTGGCACCTCCAACCAATCCTTTTGCTCGTATTCTAGATACGAATAAGCTAAAAGGCGCTGAAAACTTTACGGATTGGGATATGGATTTGAGGATTGTCCTCAATTCCTTGAAGCTGGGATACATTTTGGAAGGTCTATTACCGCTTGCTATATCTCCATATGCATCTCTTGAAGAACATTAAATTTTCCAACAGTGGCATGATGATGATTTAAGGGTTAAATCATTCATCCCGAGTTCTCTTTTTTCTGAGCTTAAGAAGACTTACTTTGAGATGCACGATGCGTATAGCATGATGACACAACTTCGTGAATCGTTCATGAACCAGGAACATGCCGTGGTTCATAGAATTTCAATGGAATTGTTCCATTCTAAACTTGATGAGGGGCAGGCTATGAGCCCGCATGTGCTTCATTTGATCGATTTGATCGAGCAATTGAGGCATCAGGATTTCTCTCTCAATGAAACTCTAGGTCGTAGTGTCATTCTCGGTTAGCTCCCAGCGTCATATCGCAAGTTCGTCATGTACTTCAACATGAATGGGATTCACTGCTTTTACCATGAGTTACATAGGATGCTTCTCACAGCAGAGGAATATTTGAGGAAGGGAGTTCTGACTCGCCTTCCGAAACCCATTTCACTTTCCGCTTCTTCCCAATCCAAGTCGAAGGGGAAGAAGATAAAATGAAAGAAAAAGAAGAGTTTCAATATTCCTCCGCAAGGTAAGACGGCGAAGCCCAAGAGAGCTTCTGAAGACAAATGCCACCACTGCCAGAAAGTCAGGCACTGGAAAAGAAACTGCCCGGACTATCTTGCACAGATAAGAAAGGTAAGATATCTCATTGGCTTGTGAAGCTATGACATCTAATTGGATTTTAGATTCTGCTTGTCCTATTCACATTTGCAATACGTTGCAGGTGCTGACGAGAAGTAAACGGCTGAAATCTGGGAAGATGCAGTTGCGATTCGGGAGTGGCAACTCTCTAGATGCAGTTGCAGTGGGCATATACGAGATTCCTTTATCCAGTGGGAGACTTGTTAAATGAATTATTTTTTGTGCCAGGATTGTGGGGGCAGTTGTGGAACCCCTAGGGTCGGAATGGTGCCCCGGGTAGCGGAAATGAGTCTAACCCATGGATATCAAGTATGGATATAATTTTAAATTATTTAATGAAATACTATATTCCATTACGAGTGTATAGGAAAAAACTGGGACTGAATCGGTGTCCGGAAACTCCTGAAAGATCAAAAACAAAATTATCGCGCAGAGCGTGCGCTACAGTGCACGTGCGCACTGTGCGCCTACTGTTATTTTTTTTTTCAATTGCTTTTCATAAGCAAAACTCTCTGGAAAATTTCCAGAGAGCTGATGCTATTAGGGTCTATTACCCTAATAGTTTCTGGTCTTCCCTAAACACTTCAAAAACACCCAAAAATAATTTTTAATTTCAAAACCAATATTAACACATGCTATAGAATAAAAATCAAGTTTTTCAAAATATCAAATATTTTTCCAAAAACATAAATTTATTCTAAATATGCATTTGCGTAAATTTTGAATCCAATACACAAACCATTTTAGAATCCCAATTAGATATGTCTCATAAACAATTCTAGTCCACCTAAAGGTGGTCAAATAAAAATCTAGAATGGTAGCCATAGCTCTAAGCTTTAATTTAGAGTTCCAAACTCTTATTAATTGTTCCATGTCCAACATGAACATCTTTGACCTAATTACAAGCATGTTATGTTTATACTTCTAAAGTATCCTAACGTAATTGATTAGCCTTATTTAACATTAAGCTATATGATCATGCATCTAATACACAAATAAACATAACTTAGGAAAAGATCAAACAAAACCTAGTAAGCTTGATGCAAGATCCAATCAACTTCTCCTTGTTGAAATTGTTGGAGAACCTCCAAGGTATGCAAGCTTGAATTCAAGATCCAATATTTTTTCTAATGGAACCAAGCTTTTCTTCAAGATCCAATCTTGATGTCTCCTAGATGAAATGTTATAGAGACCTCACAAACTTCTCTAAAAACTTCTCTAACTTAGGCTAATCTCTCAAGAATTTACTTATGCTTTTATTTGAACTTGTAATTAAAACCTTCCTAAAGCTTGCTATTAATAGCAAAACTTATGCAATTTTTAATTAATAAAAATTGTAATCAACTTTTAAGTGGGCTTAATCCAATTTGTCCAAATATGTATAATTAGGTGTGACTAATCTCCATTGTCTCCCACTTTAATTTAATCCAATTAAATCAAGCCAAGAATTAGGAAATGGATTAGTTAAATGTTTGTCACCTTGATTTAATCCAATTAAATCAAGCCAAAACCACATATTATTACATACTTACAATTACCATAATATCCTCAAATGGTAGAGATAATTATGATTTTATAATTAAGTCCTTCTTTAATTATTGAATTAATCCAATTAGGTCAAAGTAAATAATCAATGTTATCTAACAACACTTGATTATTTTAGTTGACAATTATAATAATGAATATTATCTTTTATCAATATTAATCAGCTACCCAAGTGCTCAACGAGTACACTTCATATTGGGACTCTCTAAGTTCAGACATGTTCGTCATATAAGCCTAGCTAATATGTACGCAATTCGACCACCTCCGAATTCGCGAAGAACACGAAAGACCTTTCTGAACTATACAAGTTGAGGTCATCACATATGTTTAATAATCCCTCCGTCGTAGGCTATCCGAGTTGTGCTTAGGAAATATAGAATATACCGTCAAGTTTTCTACGCGCACATCTCATGTCGATATATCCACGATTCTTCATAACTGATGCGATTCACCCTAGGTGATCGACTTCTGCCAAATATTTCAGAATCGTGACTTTACTCACATGGATACCTAAACCCCTTATGGTACACATACGGGAAGACAGATCCTATCTTGAATCGCACTTGATTATTGAGTGCATCGGTCCACACCCAACGAACATCTAGAGGCCATACCATGAAAGGTTTATGAAATACATGGCATCTAAGTGTGGAGGATCTCACATAAAATCAATATTATCCTATAGTTAAAGGATTACATATGCTACTCAACTCGATGAGATTCCTATTGACGGTGGTGTGTACTTCCAACTATTAGGAATCACCTGTGAGTCATTCAGTATTCGCTCCAACGAATACTCACATGTCTATATGAGTTTCCAAAACTCATGGTACATCGCGTTAAACCATTGGAACTCTAATTCCAATATACGACATGTGCTAGTCTTCTAGGTTATAGGAATTCGACCGTATTCCAAAACCAACGACTATAAATATTTACTTTAAGAATAGTTTACACCTAGTGTCAAATCTATTCTAAGGTCGATGTCATTCATAGCATATCTATACATCAATCTAATATGCATAATGACAATACCATTAATGAGGTATGAAATGAAAAATGTAGTTATTTTATTAATAAATAATAAAATATACAAATCAGATTGACACTCCAAGCACCAACTCCATCAAACTCTCATTTGTTTAGTGCCAATCTGGAGGGTATCGTAGTCTCATCTCCTCCAGATGTTTATCGAATAACTTAGGAGGTAAGGCCTTTGTAAGCGGGTTTGCTATGTT
Organism: Zanthoxylum bungeanum; assembly: GCA_019454045.1. Classification (NCBI taxonomy): domain Eukaryota; kingdom Viridiplantae; phylum Streptophyta; class Magnoliopsida; order Sapindales; family Rutaceae; genus Zanthoxylum; species Zanthoxylum bungeanum. Next base: position 205,570 of record SKCR01005082.1, read on the forward strand.
GTATTGTCCTTAAACCTTCAAGACCATTATATCTTTTCATTCAATTATCTCTCTAATTACACGGTATTTCCTTTCCACGTGTTTAGACTTGGAATGCGCCCTCGGCTCCTTAGCCTGTACGATGGCTCCGTTATTATCACAATACAATGGGATCGAATTTGCAATACTAGGCACAACGCCAAGTTCTGTGATAAAATTTCTAATCCAACCAGCTTCTTTAACAGCTTTTGAAGCCGCTATAAATTTCGCCTCAGTGGTGGAATCAATTGTTGAGCCTTGCTTTGAACAACGCCAACTAATTGCACCACCATTAAGGGTAAATATGTATCCTGATGTAGATTTTCTATCATCTGGATCTCCCTGGAACTCGGAGTCTGTATAACCCTTAACTTGTAGCTCATTTTCTCCATATATCAGAAACTTATCTTAGTGCCTTTAAGATATTTCAGGATATGTTTCACGGCTGTCCAATGATCATTACCAGGATCACATTGATATCGGTTGGTCACACTGACGCCGAAACTAATGTCAGGTCTAGTACATAGCATTGCATACATTATGCTTCCAATACAATAAGCATATGGCAAGTTAGACATTCTAACTCTCTCTTCCTCAATTTGAGGTGCCATTTTCTTCGAAAGATGTATGCCGTATCGGAAAGGTACATTTGCTACCTTGCAGTTGGTAAAACTGTACCTTTCTAACATCTAGTCTTTGTACGTCGATTATGACAACCCTATAAGCTTCCTAACTCTATCTCGGTAGAGCCTTATACCTAGTATATAGGAAGCTTCACCCATATCTTTCATGGAGAAGTTCTTGCAAAGGTAGGCTTTCACACTTTGCATCATCCCTATATCATTTCATATAATAAGGATGTCATCTACATACAAGACTAAGAAAACTATCATGCTCCCACTAAATTTCTTATAAACACATGGTTCTTCCTCATTCTTGATGAATCCAGATAATTTAATTATCTCATCAAAATGACGATTCCAGCTTCGGGATGCCTGTTTAAGTCCATAAATAGACTTTTGGAGATTACAAACCAAGTTTGAAGTGTCACTGGATACAAAACCCTCTGGTTGTTCCATATAGATATCCTCCTCAAAGAATCTATTTAGGAAAGTGGTTTTCACATCCATCTGCCATATCTCATAGTCCTGATATGCAGCAATGGCTAAGAGAATCCTAATAGATTTTAGCATGGCTACTGGTGAAAAAGTTTCCTCATAGTCAATCCCAGGACGTTGAGTGTAACCTTTTGCTACCAGTCGGGCCTTAATGGTTTCCAACTTTCCATCAGGCCATCGCTTTCTTTTGTAAACCCATTTAAAGCCAATAGGTTTAACTCATTCAGGAAGTTCAACTAAGTCCCAGACTTGATTGGCATGCATTGAATCCATTTCGGATTTCATGGCTTCTTGCCATTTTCCCGAATCGATATCCAGTATCACTTCTTTATATGTAGTCAGATCTGTTTCCTCCAAGAGGAGAACATCAATGCTCACATCAGATGTTAAAAATAGTCTCTCATGAGGCCTTGATATTCTATTCGACTTACGTAGAACCTATATTGTAGATCTTTCACATAGTTGGATCTCTGGTTACATCTCAGGTTCCTTAATGTTGGGATTAAACTCATCAAGTTTAATTTCTCTACAATTCGCACTTTCTCTCAAAAATTACTTTTCAAGAAAAGTTGCAAAGCGAACAACAAATACATTTCGTTGTTCAGAATCGTAGAATTGATATCACATGGAATTATCAGGATATCCAACGAACCTACATTTATACCCTCTGGGTAATTCTAACGTATGCAGGACAACCCCAAATCTTTAAATGCTTAAGACTTGGATTTCTACCGAACCATATCTGATAGGGGGTCGTAGAAACAACTTTCGATGGAACCCTATTAAGTATGTAGTCAGCAGTTTATAAAGCGTAAACCCAAATGTAATAAGGAAGATCTGTATAGCTCATCATTGATCGCACCATATCCAATAAAGTACGTTTTCTACGCTCAGACACTCCATTGTGTTGAGGTGTTCCTGGTGGGCTATATTGGGCGAGAATTACATTCTCCCTTAAATAATTTCTGAATTCTTCACTCATGTATTCACCCCATCGATTTGATCTAAGGCATTTGATGAATTTACTGGTTTATTTTTCTACTTCGTTTAGGAATATTTTGAACTTGTCAAATATTTCCGACTTAAGTTTCATCAGATAGACATATCCATATCTAGACTTGTCATCTGTGAAAGTCACAAAGTATGTCGAACCATCATGAGCGGCATGATTTAATGGACCACACACATCGCTGTGTATTAGCTCCAGTAAATCTCCAGCACGGAGTCAAACACCTTGAAATCCGAAAGTACCAAGCAACCACAATCAATCAACCAATTTTCTCTTTTCAATCGTAAGTTCATACAAATAATCAAATACGACATCAAATGGAGAATAAAAATCATACACTGCTTTATCATCAGCTTAGTCATCCATATATGTATATACATCACATATGAATTTACGCATTATTTCGAATTCAAATACCATAATCTTTAATAGTCATCATCTCATTTACTTATCAATCAAACATAATCCGTTTTCAGAATTCTTGTCTAAAAACATTGATACAGTATCTTACCAAATATACATTTCTATTCATTTATGTAGTCTATCCATCACGTACTTCTATTACTCAGTAAAGGCTTAATTTATATCAACCCAATCTTTATACAGCTAAATCGTTTGCATTAGTCAATAACAAACCTATCCCAATAATGCACTTCCACACGTGCTAATACAAATCCGAAAATCGTAACTTGTTTTCTTTACCAATCTTATACACTTAAATCATACTTATCTTATCGTCTCATGCCTATATAATTACATGAACATATACGTATACATATATATATATATATATTCATTCACATATACAAATACAGATCATTACAGGTTCATACACTTACATACATCCATACATACACATAGACATTAAGCTCATCACATATCTCACTTCATATCATACAATAGAAAAATCCGTACCTATAGTGGTCGATTAACTATTCATAACCCTGAACTCCATTCTCAAAACCATCTCCTATTATCCTCATTTTATCCTAAACACTTCCAACCATTTACACACACACACACACACATATATATATTAAACATGAATCAACATTCAAGTACTCATCGCATGTGTTACTTACCTGGCTTCACGAGCACTCCAGGTCATAGTCACATCTGTAAAAACAAATGGCGAAATGCCGTCAGAAACATGACTTACGGAATTCTCGACTAAACTATGACAAAATCCCGGAACTTTCCAGAACAACCAAATCTAATCTGTTTTCAATGTTTTTAGTTTCATTACTCTTAAAACATCATTATAAACTAACCCAAATGGTCGGTTAACTTAAATTCTCGGTTTACGTATTTTTGGAAAAATCTTCCAAAAAAAATTTCTGCAAACGTACGAAAGGGTCCCAAACCCTATAAACCCACCCGGATTTATCCAAACAAGTTCGTAATATCATAAATAACTCACAACTATCATCAAAATCGAAACACATCTTTATAAGAAAAAATCCACTTTTACCAGAAACTTACATATTTTATCGGATCGATCAGACTCGTTCTGTTTTCACACAGATTCTACCAAATGCTCATATTCAATATATTAATATTAAAACAATTCATTCTATATCATTACGTTACTCTAAGAAACTAATCGATGCATCCGAATATTTAACATAAAACTTGAAATTTGCGGATTTTTATCGAATGGTCTTACCGAGATTTCGAGGCCATATACGGACTCCAAACGATCCCACGAACGCTCTAGAATCGACGAAATTTTGAGCGGAGCTACTGTTCACCATGGGTCACTATTCATCTGAATCTTCCTCCCTCGTTTCCAGTCCAACCGAGCAAGGATCGGAAAAATCGTCATTGACATCTTGTATTACTCTCCGAGGGCTTCGATTTGGCGGGTGGCTTGAGCCGTGAACTAGAGCGACGAGCTGGGATCGAGAGACCCATGGCCGTGCGTCTTCACATTCCTTTCTCACCATTGCCGGTGTTCTCTGCATCACCGCTGACCATCGTTGGATGCAGGGTGGCCGGACGCCTCTCTCAGTGCCGTCGCCATGGCCGGTCGTGGCCGGCTGGATGCCGGCACGACCTGACAGCCGCTGAACCAAAAATGGAGATGGGGTGGTCATTTTGAGGAGTTAAATGATTTATGATTTTTTCGTAATATCTGAAAACTATGGATATTTATAGGAAAGTTTCGAAAAATTACAATATGACCCCTGAAAATTGTAGTTAGGTCCCTATCATGGGGCTTTCTCGAATATTCGGGTTTTTGAAGCCTTTATGATACAAATTTCAAAATAAGTTCAACATGAAAGTTATTCATCTCAGAATAACGAGTCTGATGGTTCAAAAATCAACTCAATCGAAGTTCATTTGCTATTTGTATAGCCGAAACAAGAAATATTTACGCGTATAACGATAAAATCAGAAATCGCGTAATCGATTCTCGAAATCACGCATTTTCCAACGAGATGAAGCTTCACTTAAAAATATTCCCACCTATTTTCCAACACATGAAGTCTAATTTTCAAATACCATCCCTTTCTAAATCTTTCACTTTAATTCGAAAACTTTCCCACACTGTTCCGAAAAACTCGGGATATTACATTAAGCTTATTAGATTAATTAGTAATTAAAGTTTTCATTCTAGAGTTACTTAGACATTCATAATTAACCTAGAATTATTTTTTAGTAATTTCATGATGGTGAGACTTGATTGGTGTGGTAATGAATTGATTAAAGTGTTGAATTTATCAATTTAATGTAAATTGTGTAATTGGAGTAATTTACAAAATTAGGATTCTTAACCAAATCCAATTTTTGGGCTTTTCATATATATGATATATTTTGATGTATATTAAATTTGAGATTGATTGAATTTGATCTTGACATGTTTTGAACATTTGGGGCCAAATCACAATTAAGAAAAAATATGGGCTGTGTTCGGCAATTTCAAGAAAATTCTGAATTTATGTTGTAAATTGTAATTTCATGTATTATACATGTATAAATTATTTTGGGATTGATTTAGAACCAATTAAATAAGTATTTGACTATTTTAGGACCAAAATGATTAAATTGTAAAACTTTGAGGTAATTCGGTAATTAATAGAAATTTGATTTCTTGGGTTAAAATTCCAGATTTTATGTATTGGTTAATTAAATAAATAAATTTATTTAATTGTTCCAATAAAAAAAAATTAAAATCGGAAAAATCTA
>SKCR01005083.1:0-133362 GCA_019454045.1 Zanthoxylum bungeanum
TGATTTCGTTTGGCGTAATCATTTAATTACGACGCAACGGAAAATTCGTTAATTTGGAATTAGCGAACCCAAGCTCGGGATTGTTTGCGAGCGCATTCGCATTTCGAATTCGAGTGCAGCACACAAGTCAAATCAAGCGTCAAATCGCTAGTCACTTTGAGTGATGTGACTTGACAACTTGTGATTGATGTGATTGAGTTGATGTGTGTGGTTGGCATTGATGGCTTTAATTGGTTTGACTTTTCTAAAGCCAAAATTGGTATATGATTTTAGAAATTGTATTACCAAAATACAACACACTTGTATCTCTCTCTCTCCTCCATTTTCTCTCTTCTCCTTCAAGCCATTGGGGCTGAAATTTTCTCTCTTCTGGTTAAGTTACTGACGAGAGATAGGGAAGCAAAGTGTGGATTTTTATGGCAAAAATCAAGAGAGCTATCATACCGAGAGACATGCGAAGGTGATAGGTAAGTCCACCCATGAGCCGGGAATCGTTTCGCAAAGCTTGGAGCTTGGAAGATGACCTCCAATGGCCGAAAATCAGTGAGGACAGCAGCCCACTGTCGCAGTTCACAGTGAGCAGAAAAGAAATTTTCGTTGCCTCCCGCGTCGCTCAACCGCTCGATGTGAGTATTCCGCGACTTTCTCGATTGTATTCACACATGTTCATGCTTGTTTATTGATCCTTGGGACCTTAGTAAACTCCAACAAGTAGTGGTCATGTTTATAACAAACATTCTTGGAGTCAGAGCCTTGCCCACCTTCACTTCCTTCATGTCTGATTTGTCCATACGGCAGTCACGCATCCAGTGACCCCGTTTGCCACAGTTTAGGTAGACATCTTGGGATATGTCATTTGTCTTCCCAGAAGACTGTGACGATTTTACCTTTGCCCCTTTTTAGAAGCTCTGGCTCTGCCTCCTTGAGTATAGCCATCAACTATCTAAGAGTTTTCTCTTGGTTCTTAATGAATCTGCCCCAGCTTTCGGGCAGAGACTGTAAGATCAAATCTTTGGAAGTCTCGGCCTCATAGGTTATGCCCGACTAACCTAGCTATTCGATGTTAGCAATCATCTGCGACACCTAGTGTTCAACAGACGTACCTTCTAACATACGCGAGCGAAAGAACTTCTTTTGCAATTCATACTTCTAAGATCTAAGGTTAGATCTATGAAAATTCTTTAATTTCAACATCATGGTATAAGGATCTAATCCTTAGTTCTGACGACGGAATTAAAGAGTCATTATGGCAAGCATAACAGATTGAGCACTAAAGTTATCATCACCATGAGTCTTCCAAAGCTCATGCTCCACTATTTGCTCAACTCCGGGCTTAAGCCCGAGATGTCACTAAGTCAAATAAAGTAATTTCTCGGCTCCCAGGACTATCCTGAGGTTCTATTCCCAATCTGAAAATTGAAGCCGCTTAAAGACATTTTCACCAATGATTATGTTTTAAACGCTAATCTTTCAGTTATCTTGATTCCATTAGTCCAACTATCCAATCAACGATTTTGGGTACAATCGAATATAATGATTACTATAGTCTAACTATATAATCAACTACTATTGATTGGTTACATTCAAATATATTGATTACTATAATCTAATTATATAACCAACTACAAATGAAGTAGTTTGAATACAGTCCAACTGTTCAATTAAAATAACAATTGAATATTAGTCCAACTAATATATTTATATTTAAATGAAATTGCAAATTTAATACTTGCCTCCCATTATTTTTCAGCGAGCCTCTAACCCTCTGTGGAGTACTCGGGAAACCTAGTTTCCTAGTGGGCTAGGATCCCATTAAATAACACACAACCTTGACTTTGGCCAACAAGTTGTATGAAACTTAACTAGGTAGATCTCTAAGATCAATTGGATCCCATCCAATTCCTAGATCAATTGGACAGCCTTATACACTACTATTTTATATTATTTTTGATGATTTTAACAACACCAAAACTGCCCCCGAAATAGTCCAAATACAGTTCAATTTACAACACCGAAAATGATCATTGTGCACACCAAAATGCTCACTGTTTTGGCACAAATGGAACATCAATTCATGTATGATTTTTTCACTAAAACAACCCCAAAAATACACTTAATACAACTCTTAATGTTCCCCAAAATCGCAATAAACTGTAACACAAATCGAGCCCCCAATGAAGCTAGAAGAAGCGGGAATGAGCAGATTTTTCTGCTCACTGCCGAGAACAACAAGAAAAGGAAAAAGATGATTTTGTGTTGAGTTCCAAAAGGTCTTCCATCTATGACTCGTTACCAAAAAATATAGAATGGGTTATACTCATAAAATTATTCTCTAAACAATTCAGAGATTAAAAGTCACACATAAATTTTTTGTTTTTATTTTTCTTTCAACACTTGAGATTTAAAAAAAAAAAAAAAAACTAGAAAGCTAGGGTTTTGATCAAAAATGAAATCCTCTCCAAAAATGAAAATAACTTTTGATTATATACTTAGGGTTTATGTTAGATTAATTTATAACTAAAATTATAAAATAATCCCCAAAACCCCTAGCAAATTTCAACCATATGTATTCTTGTAACATCCAAATTCAATTTTTAGTTTAATGTATCATGAATACATTGGTAAGTTATAAGATAAAAAATTAACTTCCATTTGTTACAATTCAAAATTATAACTTCTTTTGAATTTATGAGTTTTAAAATCAAATTTTAAAATTCATCAATTTCAAAATAATATTCAACTAAATGAGCACTTTATGTTAAACTAGTTTAACATAGTTATTAAGTGTGACTTTAATTATTGAACTCATCAATAATATATATGAGTTTATAATTACACCATCTAATTATATTTAATTTGTTACAGTATGTCGAGCTAGCACGTTGACCAAATAGACAAACAGTTCCAAGCCTCAATAATCCAGAAATATTAATTAAACTCTTTAATTAAATATTCTTAATTATTAACTTTAAGTTATTCCACTAAAAACCTAAAGTTGCACTCTCATCGTTGTAGATATATCATATAAGCCGAACTATGTCGGTGTCCATCGATATAGTCATCACATACAGATTGACCCTTCACGAGTATCTCATAATTAGAGTCAGTCAAAATATTTGTTATACCCCTCTAATTATTTTTAATTTAAGTATTATTGATTCTCTAATGAATGATTTATTCATAACTGTAATGAAAATTAATCTTTCTATTATCAATAGAAAGACTTGAGCGCTCTAATCGTTCAAGTATCGAATCAACCTTTAAGGAATATACTCATCTACCTCTTGTAAGAATGAGTGAATTTCATATCTATGTAAAACGTCTCTAGCTACACACCAACCATGTCCCCAAAATACGTAACTATTAGTCGTGATTTCTACACCAACCTCACTTTTGTAAATCAAAGGACATGGCCTGCCATGCAGGAGTTCGTATTACACTCAGGATTTAGATTAATTCATATATGACCATCTAGTAGATTGAAATAAATTTATTTATTTAACATATATTATAATAAATTCATTTCTTTCTGGGTCCAGTCTTATATGATCACATCATATAAGGTGCCTCAATTTTCATGTCTCCACATGGACGACCCTACATCAAAGTCGTAATATATTTATAGAATGGACAACAACTATAGAGAAAACACAAATAAAATACCTGGTTTGTTTGATCTCTATGGAATATTTTCTATTACTAACTTCAAATTTAAATCCTCTTGTGTATGACACTCAGGCACTAAGCCTAAAGACACATAAGTAATCAGAGGTAAACTGGATAATTTACAATATGTGATTTAAATCAAAACAGTTGATAAATTAATAATGCATATTTTATTTTGATCAAATAATTCCGTTTACAAATTACATGAAGCTATAAGGTATATATGATATGATACATGGAGCATCAAGAAAACAAGCCTCGAAGTATGGATCCAAACATCCAAGGATGAAGCCTAATAATCCATTCAAGTTATTTGGCAATGAAGGGGTCGAAAATATACAAGCGAAGGCCTCCTAGAGGGGGTTAATGATAGTGTTTATTTTAGAGTGGGCCAACTGTTAGGGGCCCTAGGTTTTAATATTGGTGTTTATTCTAGAGTGAGCCAAATGTTATGGGCCCAAGATTTTATTTGTAATAAGGATTATTGATGAGTGGTAAATCTATCACTATTTCCCACTCATTTAACCTAATATTTTGTATAGTTACTTGAGTTTTGTGAATATTTTGATGTATTTTGTGTTATTTTATAGATAAATAAAGTTTCAGGACATTCTGGAGGTGATTTGGGCCAAAACAGTGAAAACTGGACGAAAAGGGCATTTTGGTAAATTCCCGCGTCGCGACGCCAAGACCTTCCGCGTCGCGATGCCTAACGTGCGCCGAACAGTGCTAACGTGCGCCGGGTCCACAAATCAGAATCTGAGAAAAGTTTGACTTTGCTAACGTGCGCCGTGCCACGTGTCACCATCACAGCCGATCTACTAACATGCACCGTGCCACGTGTCAGCATCATATGGTGCCGACAGTCATCATCGCCACGTGTGCCATGTGTCATTCCACGTAATTGCCACGTCATCAGCCACATCACCAGGTTGACCAAGTCAAACTGCCACCTCACTGCCATGTCATCATCAGCCAATCAGGAAGTGCCACGTGTCGCAATCCTACGGTGCCGACAGTCTCTTTCCCACGTGTCGCCACGTCACCGCCACAGTACCATTCAGAAGTAACATTCAATGTCATCATCATCAACCATTATTGATGTACAAAAAGGAGAATTAACCATGAGGGTACAGGACCAAGAAGTAACATTCAATGTTTTCAAGGCCATGAATTTCCCAGATGATGAAAAGAAGGAGGAATGTTTCAAACTCGATGTGATACACAGTACCATTCAGAACTCCAATGCAATGCAAAGTTCTACTGACAAACTTAAAACATGTCAATTGCCTGTGGAGCCTAAAGATAAAGCGTCATTTGTACTGAAGGAGCCAATTCTTGCACTACAAACAACAGAAGAGAAAAAGTTCCATCAGCTCAACGAATGGAGGAATTTCACAATCAGCCTTTTGATGATACCAAATTGTACAAAGAAAAGGGCAAGAAAAGACATGATGAGAAGTTAGTGCGCATACAACTGGAACCAGGGCAGAAGGTACTGTTAAACAAATCTAGGGTGAAATTCATCCCATGGAAGCCAAAATCACGGTGGTCAGGTCCATTTGTGATCACCAAAGTTTTACCAGATAGAGCCGTTGAGATACATGATCCTGACTCCAACAAAACTTTCAAGGTTAAAAACAAGCGTGTCAAACACTACTGGGGAGAATCATTTGAGCGACAAAAAGAAAGTGTTACACTTTCAGATCCAGCTTAACGTTCGAGAAGTCAAGTCTGGCTGACGACTTTAAACTTAGCGCTAGCAGGGAGGCAACCCATGCAATTTGTGTATTATTGTGATTTGGGTGGTTTTTATTTTTGTGTGTTTAATTTTTACAGGTTTAGTCATTTCAAGATGGAAGATGCTCTCGCAAATCTTCACAAGCAATTTCCTTCTCTCCCTCAAAAATCTCTGATGAAAGTTTACAAAGCTCGCTTAGAACGGATAAGACTACTGATGATCAAAGGTATTCCTACTGACATTCGTTGGTTAATTGAAGCACGGGTCCGATTGGCAGGTGAGTCTTCTGACTCTTTTATTTCACATCTACCTGGTTTTGGAAGAAGCACATATGCAAAGAAACGTAGAGCTAATCAAATGGGTATTTGTTACAAATGTGCACGATGGAATTACAATACTCGTTGTCGTTCTTTAGGAATGGTGTCTGATAATCGCGAAGACAAAATTAAATTCATTAGGGATGGCTTGAGTAAGGAGTCTTTAGATGATATATCTTCGACTCTTGAGACGCATCCTAGTGGATATGTTCACATAGCCTTTCGCAAATTACATACACAATTTTAAAAAGAAAGACAACTGTTAAGTCTCGGGAATCTGACTCAAAAAGACCATGTTTGCCAATTTATAAGAAAATTGGATGGGAAGCTTGTCCCTGACGTATAGACGTCAATCAAGCCGTTACTTTTCTTGTAAATATTATATCTCTTTGTCTTTTCTTAATAATTGTGATTTGTTTTGTTGTTTTCTTTTAATTTTCTCCGACATGATCCAAATTTTTTTTTTACTATCACGATATTAATTCGCTACTAATCGTCCTCTGGAAGATACTTGTGCTATTTTTACTCATCTTTTTCAGGTACTATAAATTCAGCCGTCATTGCACTTTTGAAGGCATCCAGAGTTGAGAAAGAAATACATAAAAAATGGAAGCCACTTCAAGAAGACGAGTTGAAAACATATGTGTGTTTTGCGGTAGTAGTGTTGGAACTAAACCACAATACGTAGAAGCAGCACATGAATTGGGTCGAGTATTAGCTGCAAGGAATATGCACTTAATATGTGGCGGAGGCAATCTCGGACTTATGGGGATAGTTTCAAAGGCTGTACAGGAAGGAGCCAGTCATGTTTTGGGAATCATCCCAAAACCCTTGGCAGAGGCAAATCTTATTGGATCATCAAACGGAGAGGAACTGATCGTGCCAGGTATGTCTGAACGACTGGTAGAAATGATTAACCGTGCTGATGCTTTTATCGCTTTGTCAGGTGGCTTGGGTACATTGGAGGAAATTTTTATAGTTCTATCTTGGGCGAACCTGAACATACACCAGAAACCGCTTGGACTGTTTAATATTGATGGATTTTATGATTTTCTTTGTGTGTTTCTTGATGATGCTCGGAGAAATGGGTTCGTGTCAAAACCTATAAAAGTGCTCATTTTTACTGCCAGAACTGCTCCGGATCTAATTGACCAACTCTTAGCCTATGAACCACAAGTTGACCCTATCCTTTCAAAGATAAATTGGTCCGAGGACGATCGTGGTAAGAGGCGTCGGATTAATCTGGATCTTAACCTTTAATTTCCTGTAGATTTCAGCTAACCAGATACGACATTCTTAACTCTCATTTTACTGTTTAAGACATTGGGGACAATGTCTCATTTAGGTTTGGGGGAGGGAATTAGTTGATCAGTACCTTATTTTTAGTTTGTGTGTTATTTTTATTTTTAGTCCAAAATTTTTCGAAAAATACAAAAAAATTGGAAAATTTTCAAAAATTACAAAAATATTTTGCATTTCTATTTGACTAAAAAGGTGAAATTGGTAAGAGATAGCTGAGTAAGGCGTTTCCACTCATGAGACGTATCTCAAACCTATTTCGAAACAAGTTATTTTTGTTTATTTCATTTTGAATTATTTAATTTGTGAATTCTCCTTAAAACGGACTAAAATGGATCTTCATATGCTCAGTTGACAGATATTATCAACATATATAGTAACATACAGAGATGAGCTAAAATTGAAAAGTTGTAATATTCAGTGCTCTAGTTTAATTGGAGGAAACATCTCAAAAAGCAATGGAGTAAAAAAAAAAAAAACGTCTGAGATCCGATTTATTAAGTCTGTAAGGGTGTTTTAACACCTAGTGCCCTAAAGCCAACTGGTTTGGGAGTCACTGGCCCAAAGTCGTTACATGGATTGAAGATGCTGCAAAAATATATATATCTCAAGTCTGAGTAATTAAGTCTGTAGGGGTGTCTTAACACCTGGTGCCCTAAAGCCAACTGGTTTGGGAGTCACCGACCCAACACTCGCTACATAGACGGAAGGTATTGTATATCAATAAAAAAAAAATTAAAGAAAAAAATCAGAAAAATGAGAAAAATTATTCCATTGCTACAAAAAGGTTTGAAATCTTATAGAACTTTAGGACAAAAAATTACTCTTTTATCAAGTGCACTTATGACTGTTGTGGGCAAAAATAAGTTGTTTAATATTTTATGGCTATGTATATGAAGAATGTAAAAATAATCGGAGAATTTACTTATTCAGTAATTTAGAATAAAACAAAACAACTAGTAACTTGGAGTAGAAGTTTCACCTGATTAGTCACTAACATCTTTATTTGTTTTCGCTTGTCTTTTGCTTTTGTGTGCATTAGTTTTACTACTTTTTTACTTTTGTAAAATGTTTGTGGGTATCATTGCTGTAAACCCTCACGAGACTACAACTCGTCCACTAGGGACACCTAGGGGATTAAAGGCTGTTGCGTACACTAAATGCAACCGTGATCCCTACGAAAGGGCTAAGTTATTTTATTTTTGTTATTTTATTTGTGTTTTGCTCGAGGACTAGCAAAATGTTAGGTTTGGGGGTGTGTGACGAGTGGTAAATCTATCACTATTTCCCACTCATTTAACCTAATATTTTGTATAGTTTCTTGAGTTTTGGGAATATTTTGATGTGTTTTGTGTTATTTTATAGATAAATAAAGTTTCAGGACATTCTGGAGGTGATTTGGGCCAAAAAGTGAAAACTGGACGAAAATGGCATTTTGGTAAATTCCCGCATCGCGACGCCAAGACCTTCAGCGTCGCGATGCCTAACGTGCGCCGAACAGTGCTAACGTGCGCCGGGTCCCAAATCAGAATCTGAGAAAAGTTTGACTTTGCTAACGTGCGCCGTGCCACGTGTCACCATCACAGCCGATCTGCTAACATGCGACTTGCCACGTGTCAGCATCCTACGGTGCCGACAGTCATCATCGCCACATGTGCCATGTGTCATTCCACGTCATTTCCACGTCATCAGCCACATCACCAGGTTGACCAGTCAAACTGCCACTTCACTGCCACGTCATCATCAGCCAATCAGGAAGTGCAACATGTCGCAATCCTACGGTGCCGACAGTCTCTTTCCTACGTGTCGCCACGTCACCGCCACGTCAGCATCAATCATTGAGTATTAATCCTTATCTTACACATGGCGGATAACAATCTCATCGACTAATCAGAAGCCGCCACGTGTCACAATAATTGAAGCCCAACCACCTCGCTTCGTGTCACCTTATCAGCTTATCCAGAATCTGCAACCGACGAACCAGAGCGTGCCACGTCGACAAAAGCTGGCGTAGCGACGCCAAAGGCCCTGGCGTCGCGACGCTGGAACCCCACCGAGGCCTATAAAGAGCTTCAAATTTCAGTTTTAGATGCACCACTCTCTCTCATCTCTTTGATGTAAAGAGAGAGTTTTTCTCTCTACTTTCTTTTAATTTTTAGATGCACCACGTCAGCATCAATGGTAATTCTTTTACTATTGCTATTAGATTAATCTCCCTTAAATATAATATATTCACTATTTAAAATATTGACTTAAAAAGGATACCACCAGATGGTCGGTTGGTAATTAAACTTTTTTACCGCCTATATGGCAGGTTCATGACAAATCTTTTTACCGCCTTAATGGTTGGTTGGACTTAATTTGACTTAATCAGGATACCGCCTATATGGCTGGTTGGTAATGTTATCAAAGTTTATATATATTATTATGGGAGATATCTAAATTAGTAGTAGTAAAAGTAATTCCTTTTACCTTAGCATTTTATTTTATTGTAATTTACTTTTCAGTATTTACTTTACCGCATTTTTACTTTATGTCTTTTATTTTCAAGTTTTTACTAGCCCTAGTTATGTGTTGTAACTAAATTAGTTATCTGGGGTTGTGATGACTTTTAATATCACCGTTTTATAAGGGGTTAGATTATAGCTTGGGTAATATAAAGATTTATTTATTGAGTCTTAATCTTAATGCTTTTTCATTAACTGGCCATTAATAAAATTGATCTGGTAAATCTAAAATGAACTAGACATAGGGATTTTAGGTTTCAGCCTTAGACTCAATAGCCCACGATCTTCCTTGAGGATAGATAACCCTTTAATAGATTTCCTTACATGATAGGAATATACATGTCGGGCGGGGGTAGCCATAATTGGAACTTAAACTTAATGAATCCAGATAATTTGGTTGACATAGACATATGGTTCAATTGGGTTAAACTGGGTATTTGTGTCTGACCATCGACAGAGGCTTACACATAATTTAGTGTTCCAGGTTAATAAATCAATATATTACCCAACTTTAAGATAACCACTTCATCTTTAAAATGATATTGGAAGAAATCACAACCCTAGATAGTTTTTAATATTGAATTTTTCTTAAAACCTATTTTCGACCAACTTATTTACTTGCTTTTAAATTTAGAATCGTCACCATTTCAAATCAATCAATCAATCCGTTAGATACTAGTAATAATTTGACCTCATAAAATTAATAGATTAGATATTAAGTCCTCGTGGGATCGATTTTTTTATACTACTTGAACGATACGTACGCTTGCGTTATACGTGTGTGTTTACGCCGGTCAAGTTCTTGGCGTCGTTGCCGGGGGACTTATTTATCTTTTACTATTAGTTTAGGAGTTAGATACGTTACTTGTATCTAATTTCTTTTTACTTATTGTTTTTGTTTTCTTATGTTTCAGGTTCTCAGAAACTTCATGAGACGAACTAGAAGCTTTGAACTCCGACCGCTTGACCCGGAAATTGAAAGAACCATCAGACAGTTGAGAAGGGAAAGACGAGAAGGCCAATAAGCTTTAGTCAACATGGAACTTGAACCTTTGAACGTTGCACCACCAATTCCCATTCGAGACAGAACCATTCCGGTGGTTGACAGACTCATATCCTGTATTGTACTTCCTCCCTTACCAGCAAATACGTGTGACATCAAAACATGCATTCAGATGATTCATCACTCAGTTCAGTTCAGGGGGAATGCAACTGAAGATCCTAATTCCCACATCAGCAACTTCCTGGAAGTTTGCGGCACTTTCAATTACAACCGAGAAGCTGAAGAAGCAATGAGACTGCGAGTTTTTCCATATTCCCTGAAGGACAGAGCTAAATCTTGGCTACATTCACTACCAGCAGGTTCCATCACAACTTGGAACACTTTAGCCACCAAATTTCTTGCAAAGTACTTTCCACTAGCCAGAACCGGAAAACTGAGGAATGACATCACATCCTTTGTACAACAAGATTCAGAATCTCTCTACGAAGCTTGGGAAAGGTACAAAGATTTACTCCGGAAATGTCCTCACCATGAGATTCCAAAATGGCTTCAAGTCCAAACATTCTATAATGGGCTTTCTGGAATAATGAGAACCACAATCGATGCTGCTGTTGGAGGAGCTTTAATGGCAAAAGGAGAAGATCAAGCCTGGGACTAATCGAAGAAATGGCCAACAACAATTCTTTGTGGCCAACAGAAAGGAGTATGATCCAAAGAATTGCAGGAATTTATGAAAGTGGAGCCAATATAGCAGTCAACACCAAGCTAGATCAGATATGCAAATTCATGGAGACTCTTACCACTGTATCCACAAGTTCACCATATGGAGGAGCACCAGAGTCAAACCAACTTGAAGAAACGGTGAATTATGTCAACAATTTCAACAGACAGGGGAACAATCCTTATTGCAACACTTACAACCCAGGGTGGAGGAATCATCTCAATTTTTCATGGAGCAACAATTCAGGCCAACAGCAGAACTATCCACCACCTGAATTCCAGCAACAGAACAAAACCCAGGAGCAGGCAAATGAATCAGAATAACAGAAGTATTGACCCACTTGAAAAAGATAGAAGCAAAACACGACTCTCATGCAGCAAGATATGATGCTATGTTTCAATCCCAAGCAGCATTAATTCAAAGTCAATCTGCTTCTATTAAAGCACTGGAGAATCAAATGGGACAACTGGCAAAAGCTCAGAGTTACAGACCGCCAGGTACCCTGCCTAGCACAAAGCCAAATCCAAGAAACATGGGGAAGGAGCAATGTCATGCCATCATGTTAAAAAGCGGTACTGAAATCAACAAAGATGTTGGAGCCAAAACAACTGCTGAGGAAGTTCCAAAAGTAACAAAGCAACAGATGGAGGAAAAAGAAGCAAAGGAAAAAGAACAGATCATTCCACCTCCATATTTTCCTCAACGTCTTCAGAAGAACAAATTGGACAAGCATTTTTCTCGGTTCCAGGAGATCTTCAAAAATCTGCATATCAACATTCCATTTGCAGAAGCGTTGGAACAAATGCTCATCTATGCCAAATTCATGAAAGATATTCTTTCACGAAAATAGAGATTGGGAGATTACGAGACAGTGGCATTATCAGAAGAATGCAGCGCTATCATTTAGAGGAAACTTCCCCCAAAGTTGAAAGATCCTGGCAGTTGCATTTTTCCTTACGTCATAGGAGAACATAACTTTGGTAAGGCTTTGTGTGATTTAGGTGCGAGTGTTAACTTGATGCCTTTTTCTATTTTCAGGAAATTACAGATTGGAGAAACAATGCCAACTTCAGTCTCACTGCAACTTGCTGATAGAACGCTTGTATTTCCTAGAGGTGTAGTTGAGGATGTGCTGGTCAAGGTTGAAAAATTCATTTTCCCAGCAGATTTTATTGTCCTTGATATAGAGGAAGACGCAGACTTGCCAATCCATCCTTGGGAGACCATTCTTGGCTACAGGTCGAACCATTATTGATGTACAAAAAGGAGAATTAACCATGAGGGTACAGGACCAAGAAGTAACATTCAATGTTTTCAAGGCCATGAATTTCCCAGATGATGAAAAGAATGAGGAGTGTTTCAAACTCGATGTGATACACAGTACCATTCAGAACTCCAATGCAATGTAAAGTTCTACTGACAAACTTAAAACATGTCAATTGCCTATGGAGCCTAAAGATAAGCGTCATTTGTACTGAAGGAGCCAATTCTTGCACTACAAGCAACAAAATAGAAAAGTTCCACCACCAGCTCAACGAATTGGAGGAATTTCACAATCAGACTTTTGATGATGCCAAATTGTACAAAGAAAGGGCAAGAAAAGACATGATGAGAAGTTAGTGCGCATACAACTGGAACCAGGGCAGAAGGTACTGTTAAACAAATCAAGGGTGAAATTCATCCCATGGAAGCCAAAATCATGTTGGTCAGGTCCATGTGTGATCACCAAAGTTTTACCAGATAGAGCCGTTGAGATACATGATCCTGACTCCAACAAAACTTTCAAGGTTAAAAACAAGCGTGTCAAATACTACTGGGGAGAATCATTTGAGCGCGAAAAAGAAAGTGTTACACTTTTAGATCCAGCTTAACGTTCGAGAAGTCAAGTCTGGCTGACGACTTTAAACTTAGCGCTAGCAGGGAGGCAACCCATGCAATTTCTGTATATATTGTGATTTGGTGTGTTTTATTTTGTGTATTTAATTTTTACAGGTTTATAGTCATTTCAAGATGGAAGATGCTCTCGCAAATCTTCACAAGCAATTTCCTCTCTCCCTCAAAAATCTTTGATGAAAGTTTACAAAGCTCGCTTAGAACGGATGAGACTACTGATGATCAAAGGTATTCCTACTGACATTCGTTGGTTAATTGAAGCACGGGTCCGATTGGCAGGTGAGTCTTCTGACTCTTTTATTTCACATCTGACTGGTTTTGGAAGAAGCACCTATGCAAAGAAACGTAGAGCTAATCAAATGGGTGTTTGTTACAAATGTGCACGATGGAATTGCAATACTCGTTGTCGTTCTTTAGGAATGGTGTCTGATAATCGCGAAGACAAAATTAAATTCATTAGGGATGGCTTGAGTAATGAGTCTTTAGATGATATATCTTCGACTCTTGAGACGCATCCCAGTGGAATATGTTCACATAGCCTTTCGCAAATTACATACACAATTTCAAAAAGAAAGACAACTGTTTTAAGTCTCAGGAATCTGACTAAAAAAGACCCTGTTTGCCAATTTATAAGAAGAAATTGGATGGGAAGCTTGTCCCTGACGCATAGACGTCAATCAAGCCGTTACTTTTCTTGTAAATATTATATCTCTTTGTCTTTTCTTAATAATTGTGATTTGTTTTGTTGTTTTCTTTTATTTTCTCCGACAGGATCCAGATTTTGTTTTTACTATCACGATATTAATCGCTACTAATCGTCCTCTGGAAGATACTGTGCTATTTTTACTCACCTTTTTCAGGTACTATAAATTCAGCCGTCATTGCACTTTTGAAGGCATCCAGAGTTGAGAAAGAAATACATAAAAAATGGAAGCCACTTCAAGAAGACGAGTTGAAAACATCTGTGTGTTTTGCGGTAGTAGTGTTGGAACTAAACCACAATACGTAGAAGCAGCACAGGAATTGGGTCGAGTATTAGCTGCAAGGAATATGCACTTAATATGTGGCGGAGGCAAATCTCGGACTTATGGGGATCGTTTCAAAGGCTGTACAGGAATGAGACAGTCATGTTTTGGGAATCATCCCAAAACCTTGGTAGAGGCAAATCTTATTGGATCATCAAACGGAGAGGAACTGATCGTGCCAGGTATGTCTGAAGGACTGGTAGAAATGATTAACCGTGCTGATGCTTTTATCGCTTTGCCAGGTGGCTTGGGTACATTGGAGGAAATTTTTATAGTTATATCTTGGGCGAACCTGAACATACACCAGAAATCGCTTGGACTGTTTAATGTTGATGGATTTTATTATTTTCTTTGTGTGTTTCTTGATGATGCTCGCAGAAATGGGTTCGTGTCAAAACCTATGAAAGAACTCCTCTTTACTGCTAGAACTGCTCCGGATCTAATTGACCAACTCTTAGCCTATGAACCACAAGTTGACCCTATCCTTTCAAAGATAAATTGGTCCGAGGACGATCGTGGTAAGAGGCGTCGGATTAATCTGGATCTTAACCTTTAATTTCCTGTAGATTTCAGCTAACCAGGTACGACCTTCTTAACTCTCCTTTTACTGTTTAAGACATTGGGGACATGTCTCATTTAGGTTTGGGGGAGGGATTAGTTGATCAGTACCTTGTTTTTAGTTTGTGTGTTATTTTTATTTTTAGTCCAAAATTTTTTCAAAAAATACAAAAAAATTGGAAAATTTTCAAAAATTACTAAATATTTTGCATTTCTATTTGACTAAAAAGGTGAAATTGGTAAGAGATAGCTGAGTAAGGAGTTTCCACTCATGAGACGTATCTCAAACCTATTTCGAAACAAGTTAATTTTTGTTTATTTCATTTTGAATTATTTAATTTGTGAATTCTCCTTAAAACGGACTAAAATGGATCTTCATATGCTCAGTTGACAGATATTATCAACATATATAGTAACATACGGACATGAGCTAAAATTGAAAAGTTTGTAATATTCAGTGCTCTAGCTTAATTGGAGGAAACATCTGAAAAAGCAATGGAGTAAAAAAAAAAAAAAAACGTCTGAGATCTGAGTTATTAAGTCTATAAGGGTGTTTTAACACCTAGTGCCCTAAAGCCAACTGGTTTGGGAGTCACTGGCCCAAAGCTCGTTACATGGATTGAAGATACTACTGCAAAAATATATATATCTGAAGTCTGAGTAATTAAGTCTGTAGGGGTGTCTTAACACCTGGTGCCCTAAAGCCAACTGGTTTGGGAGTCACCGACCGAACACTCGCTACATAGACGGAAGGTATTGTATATAAATAAATAAAAAAATCAAAGAAAAAAAATCAGAAAAATGAGAAAAATTATTCCATTTCTACAAAAAGGTGTGACATCTGATAGAACTTTAGGACAAAAATATTACTCTCTTATCAACTGCACTTATGACTGTTGTGGGCAAAAATAAGTTGTTTAATATTTTGTTGGCTATGTATATGAAGAATGGTAAAAATAATCAGAGAATTTACTTATTCAGTAATTTAGAATAAAACAAAACAACTAGTAACTTGGAGTAGAAGTTTCAACTGATTAGTCACTAACATCTTTATTCTCTTTTCGCTTGTCTTTTTGCTTTTGTGTACATTAGTTTTACTACCTTTTTACTTTTGTAAAATGTTTGTGGGTATCATTGTTTAAACCCTCACGAGACTACAACTCGTCCACTAGGACACCTAGGGGTTTAATAAGGGCTTGTTGCATACGCTAAATGCAACTGTGATCCCTACGAAAGTGGCTTAGTTAATTTTATTTTTGTTATTTTATTTTGTGTTTTGCTCGAGGACTAGCAAAATGTTAGGTTTAGGGGTGTGATGAGTGGTAAATCAATCACTATTTCCCACTCATTTAACCTAATATTTTATATAGTTTCTTGAGTTTTGTGAATATTTTGATGTGTTTTGTGTTATTTTATAGATAAATAAAGTTTCAGGACATTCTGGAGGTGATTTGGGCCAAAACAATGAAAATTGGATGAAAATGGCATTTTGGTAAATTCCCGCGTCGCGAGCCAAGACCTCCGCGTCGCGACGCCTAACGTGCGCCGAACAGTGCTAACGTGCACCGAGTCCACAAATCAGAATCTGAGAAAAGTTTGACTTTGCTAACGTGCGCCGTGCCACGTGCCACCATCAAGCCGATCTGCTAACATGCGCCGTGCCACGTGTCAGCATCCTACGGTGCTAACAGTCATCATCGCCACGTGTGCCACTTGTCATTCCACGTCATTGCCATGTCATCAGCCACATCACCAGGTTGACCAAGTCAAACTGCCACCTCACTTCCACGTCATCATCAGCCAATCAGGAAGTGCCACTTGTCGCAATACTACGGTGCCGACACTCTCTTTCCCACGTGTCGCCACGTCACCGCCGCACACATCACCGCCACGTCAGCATCAATCATTGAGTATCTAATCCTTATCTGACATGTGACTGATAAGAATCCCATCGACCAATCAGAAGCCGCCACGTGTCACAATAATTGAAGCCCAACCACCTCACCACGTGTCACCTTATCAGCTTATCCAAAATCTGCAAACCGACGAACCAAAGCGTGCCACGTCCACAAAAGCTGGCGTAACGACGCCAAAGGCCCTGGCGTCGCGACGCTGGAACCCCACCGAGGCCTATAAATAGAGCTTCAAATTTCAATTTTACATGCACCACTCTCACTCATCTCTTTGATGTAAAGAGAGATTTTCTCTCTCTACTTTCTTTTAATATTTAGTTTTTTAGTTTTTTAGTTTTGTAATTAATTTTAATTACGTTTTGTAATAATAGTAATTTACTTTTTTTTTTACTTTTTACAGTTTTTACTATTTACCATGAGGAGGTAACTTCCTCAGTTAGGGTGAAAGGTAATTCTTTTACTATTGCTATTTAGATTAATCTCCCTTAAATATAATATATTCACTATTTAAAATATTGACTTAAAAATGATACCGCCAGATTGGTCGGTTGGTAATTAAAATTTATTACCGCCTATATGGCAGGTTCATGGACAAATCTTTTTACCGCCTTAATGGCTGGTTGGACTTAATTTGACTTAATCAGGATACCGCCTATATGGCTGGTTGGTAATGTTATCACAAGTTTATATATTATATTATGATAGATATCTAAATTAGTAGTAGTAAAAGTAATTCATTTTACCTTAGCATTTTATTTTATTGTAATTTACTTTTCAGTATTTAATTTACCGCATTTTTACTTTATGTCTTTTATTTTCAAGTTTTTACTAGCCCTCGTTATGTGTTGTAACTAAATTAGTTATATGGGGTTGTGATGACTTTTAATATCACCGTTTTATAAGGGGTTAGATTATAGCTTGGGTAATATAAAGATTTATTTATTGAGTCTTAATCTTAATGCTTTTTCATTAACTGGCCATTAATAAAATTGATCTGGTAAATCTAAAATGAACTAGACATAGGGATTTTAGGTTTCAGCCTTAGACTCAATAGCCCACGATCTTCCTTGAGGATAGATAACCCTTTAATAGATTTCCTTACAGGATAGGAATATACATGTCGGGCGGGGGTAGCCATAATTGGAACTTAAACTTAATGAATCCAGATAATTTGGTTGACATAGACATATGGTTCAATTGGGTTAAACTGGGTATTTGTGTCTGACCATCGACAGAGGCTTACACATAATTTAGTGTTCCTGGTTAATAAATCAATATATTACCCAACTTTAAGATAATCACTTCATCTTTAAAATGATATTGGAAGAAATCACAACCCTAGATAGTTTTTAATATTGAATTTTTCTTAAAACCTACTTTCGACAAACTTATTTACTTGCTTTTAAATTTAGAATCGTCACCATTTCAAATCAATCAATCAATCCGTTAGATACTAGTAATAATTGACCTCATAAAATTAATAGATTAGATATTAAGTCCTCGGGATCGATATTTTATACTACTTGAACGATACGTACGCTTGCATTATACGTGTGTGTTTACGCCGGTCATTTATTACCTAGGGTTATTTCTAGTTTTAACAAATTACAATTAGGGTTTCCATTGTACTATTTAAAACAGCTTTTCATTAATAAAATGGATGAATGTTGTAACAAAAAAAATATTATATGACGTCAGGACACATTGGTGGTGAGGTTGTGATGGCTAACCATGGAAGGGTGGATTCTCTTCAAAAACTTATCAAAGGGGTTGTTTGTCCTTTGTGGCGTTTCAAGCAATTAGGGGTTCGTGAGGCCTTGTTCTTCATGGGTTTCTAATCTTCAAACCTCGTTATGCTTTCCTGGGCGCTCATAACAATCTTTTATGGGTTTCACGGGCTTTGTTCCTGCGTGGTTCACAGGAGTTGCGTGGATAACAATCTCTTGTGGGTTTGTCTGGCTTCGCTCCAGGCAGGTTCTCATCAGTTTGTATTCAGAGTTTTGGTTGCAGAGCAGGTTATATCTTATCGTTTGTGTCTTTTAAATTTTCTTTCTTTCTTTCTTTTTTTATGATTTTTTTATTTTCTTTGAGTCATGTTTCTGTTAATTTTTTTCTTTTCTTTGGGTCCTATTTCTGTTAATTTTTTCTCTTTTCTTTGAGTTCTGTTTCTGTTATTTTTTTTTTCTTTTCTTTGAGTCATGTTTATGTTAATTTTATTTTTCTTTTCTTTGAGTCCTGTTTCTGTTAATTTTTTTCTTTTCTTTGAGTCATGTTTCTGTTAATTTTTTTTTCTTTTCTTTGAGTCCTGTTTCTATTAATTTTTTTTTCCTTGAGTCATGTTTCTGTTAATTTTTTTTTCTTTCTTTCTTTCTTTTTCTTTTGTCATCTTGCATGTGTTGGATTCAAAATTTAAAAAAAAAAGAAGAAAAAAAATATGGGCTGTGGAAAAAAAAAAAACAAATCCTGCGCCACAAAAAAAAGAACAGAAAGACAAATCAGATTTGGTTAGAGATAAAGTGTTTGGACATTACAGATTGACCTTAAAGATTCGAGGATGAATCTTCTTAAAGAATGGGAGAATGATATGATACAGGGAGCATCATGAAAACAAGCCTCGAAGTATGGATCCAAGCATCCAAGGATGAAGCCTAATAATCCATTCAAATTATTTGGCACTGAAGGGGTCGAAAATATACAAGCGAAGGCCTCCTAGAGGGGGTTAATGATATTTGTTTATTTTAGAGTGGACCAACTGTTAGGGGCCCTAGGTTTTAATATTGGTGTTTATTCTAGAGTGGGCAAAATGTTAGGGGCCAAAGATTTTATTTGTAATAAGGATTATTACCTAGGGTTATTTCTGGTTTTTAACATATTACAATTAGGGTTTCCATTGTACTATTTAAACAAGCTTTTCATTAATAAAATGGATGAATATTTTAACCAAAAAAAAATAATATTGTCGTCAGACACATTGGTGGTGAGGCCGTGATGGCTAACCATGGAAGGGTGGATTCTCTTCAAAAACTTATCAAAGGGGTTGCTGTCCTTTGTGGCGTTTCAAGCAATTAGGGGTTCGCGAGGCTTTGTTCTTCACGGGTTTCTAATCTTCAAACCTCATTATACTTTCCTGGGCGCTCATAACAATCTTTTATAGGTTTCACGGGCTTTGTTCCCGCATGGTTCACAGGAGTTGCGTGGATAACAATCTCTTGTGGGTTTGTCTGGCTTCGCTCCAGGCAGGTTCTCATCAGTTTGTATTCAGAGTTTTGGTTGCAGAGCAGGTTATATCTTATCGTTTGTGTCTTTTTAATTTTCTTTCTTTCTTTCTTTTTTTATGATTTTTTTATTTTCTTTGAGTCATGTTTCTGTTAATTTTTTTCTTTTCTTTGGGTCCTATTTCTGTTAATTTTTTCTCTTTTCTTTGAGTTCTGTTTCTGTTATTTTTTTTTTCTTTTCTTTGAGTCATGTTTATGTTAATTTATTTTTCTTTTCTTTGAGTCCTGTTTCTGTTAATTTTTTTCTTTTCTTTGAGTCATGTTTCTGTTAATTTTTTTTTCTTTTCTTTGAGTCCTGTTTCTATTAATTTTTTTTTCCTTGAGTCATGTTTCTGTTAATTTTTTTTTCTTTCTTTCTTTCTTTTCTTTTGTCATCTTGCATGTGTTGGATTCAAAATTTAAAAAAAAAGAAGAAAAAAAATATGGGCTGTGGAAAAAAAAAAAACAAATCCTGCGCCACAAAAAAAAGAACAGAAAGACAAATCAGATTTGGTTAGAGATAAAGTGTTTGGACATTACAGATTGACCTTAAAGATTCGAGGATGAATCTTCTTAAAGAATGGGAGAATGATATGATACAGGGAGCATCATGAAAACAAGCCTCGAAGTATGGATCCAAGCATCCAAGGATGAAGCCTAATAATCCATTCAAATTATTTGGCACTGAAGGGGTCGAAAATATACAAGCGAAGGCCTCCTAGAGAGGGTTAATGATTTTGTTTATTTTAGAGTGGACCAACTGTTAGGGGCCCTAGGTTTTAATATTGGTGTTTATTCTAGAGTGGGCAAAATGTTAGGGGCCAAAGATTTTATTTGTAATAAGGATTATTACCTAGGGTTATTTCTGGTTTTTAACATATTACAATTAGGGTTTCCATTGTACTATTTAAACAAGCTTTTCATTAATAAAATGGATGAATATTTTAACCAAAAAAAAATAATATTGTCGTCAGACACATTGGTGGTGAGGCCGTGATGGCTAACCATGGAAGGGTGGATTCTCTTCAAAAACTTATCAAAGGGGTTGCTGTCCTTTGTGGCGTTTCAAGCAATTAGGGGTTCGCGAGGCTTTGTTCTTCACGGGTTTCTAATCTTCAAACCTCATTATACTTTCCTGGGCGCTCATAACAATCTTTTATAGGTTTCACGGGCTTTGTTCCCGCATGGTTCACATGAGTTGCATGGATAACAATCTCTTGTGTGTTTGTCTGGCTTCGCTCCGACAGGTTCTCATAATATATTACAACATATGAAATAATAATTACCATTAACAAGGTTGAAATGAAAATGTACTTATTTTATTAATAAATAATAAAATATAGTGTATAATACATTATTCGGATTGACGTTCCAAGCACCAACTCCAACAAACTCCCACTTGCTTAGTTCTAACCAGATGGTGTCGAAGTCTCATCTCCTCCACATGCTTATCGAATAACATAGGAGATAAAGCCTTAGTAAGCGGGTATGTTATGTTGTCTTGTCCTTAAACCTTCAAAACCACTACGTCTTTTCGTTCAATGATTTCTCTAATCACGTAATATTTTCTTTGGACGTGTTTGATGATTTTGAGGTAGTACCTAATTAATGATAGATAGGAATAATTATGATGAAACTAAAAAAAATGAAAATGTACATGTATATGAGTTAACACATGGGATAGTAATAGATGTGATAAGACTAGTGATGAGATGTATGATATGGATTATGATATAGCGTCATGGAAGATATGATGTGAGTGAATAGGTTACATAAGTAAGAGGATGAGTGAGCAAATTACAGTAAAAGAACAAGGTGAATAGATTCTAGATCTAGAAAAATCTGAAACAGTACGGAAATAATAGCCTCATAGTTGAGTATTGAGAAGGAGGGGGGACCATCCACTGGGGTTATGATGATTCGACCACGAATCATTTTAAGAGATGAAGAATTGTAATAACCGAAATGTACTATAATCATTAAATTAAAATTACAGTGGCTCAAATAAATATTTTTTTTTCGAATTGAAGGAAATTAATCAACCGAAAAGTGGAACTGAAATTGATTTTAATAGGCCAAATCAAAGAAAGCAAAACCAAGCCCATTTAAGCCCAAATTTATCTCAAAAACCAAGCCAAAATTAAATCCCACAATTGAGTTAAGTTGGACCAAGAAAAAAGACAAAACCAAGCCCATTAACTTTCAAATTTCCGGCCCATGAAGAAGAAGACCCTCGAGAATTGCATAAAGTTCGAAATTTACTACTATATTTTTGGAAAGGTATTATGGACAGATTTGATATTGATATTAAAGTTAGTTTTAATTTGTGAAATTTCCTTTAAATGACTCTACTTATTTATTGTATTAAACAGTGTTTTAAAACCCGTCCCAGTGAATCGATCTGGGATGGCGAGAGGGTTAAGAGTCAGAGGTAGGACCGGGGTTCAACCAGGGGTTGATAATAAATTATTATTTTATTTTATATCTATATAAAAATGAATAAATTTTAAAAACAAAATTAATTAACACTAATTTTAAGATTTTTAAAATATTATAAGATTATTTTACCAAAATATTGTAATAAGTTAATTTTTTTATATTAATTTGAATAAAAAAATTAAAAAAGTCAAAAACCATATGACTAGTGTCTGATTCGATCGAGTCACGGTTCAACCGACCGGGTTGTTGGGTCTTGTACTGGGTCAATGATAGGCGAGTTCTTGGGTCACTCAAATCGCCCAAAGGACCAGTCCATAGGTCAATCGGTCGGACTGGTCGGGCCGATTCGGGTGTTAAATCATTGGTATTATGTCTCTATTAGAATATATATTGAAGAAATTGGGTGTTGGTCATGCTTAAATGGCCATTAGAACCCTAAATATAATCATGATTCGAAACTGACATATTCTGAACAATGTTTATTGATTTGCTTATAACTTGAATTCTAGAGATCGTAATCGAGATCCGTAAAAAGTTAACGAAACAATACATAATAAGGGATAACATAATTAAAAATGAGATTTTCCATTAAAGCTTGGAATTGTAACAAATTTTGAAATATGATTATTCTACAGTGATGTTTGAAACTGTTTTTATCTCTGTAATGTGTAAAAATATGATTATAACTTGAGTTTTAGGAACCATAATTGAGATCAGTAAAGATCCGATAAAACTAGACATAACATAGTTAAAAATTAGAATTTTCCAATGAAGGATGAATTTATGATGAATTTCATAATGTGGTCGTCATTTGAAACACCTGAATCTGGTTCCTCTGAACAGTATGTAAAGATTTGACTATAACTTAAGTTCTAAAAACTAAAATCAAGAACTGTAAAAATTAACGTATACTAGACATATAAGAGATCCGTCTATCAAAAATCCAGCGCATGCCATATTCTCAATTAATTACAGTGGATTTTCAAAGTTGGTCATGTGTAGTGTAATAATGATTAGGAAAAAAGGGAATTGAATTTATGATGTCTAGATCTATTTAACTCTGAATCGAGATCCGTAAAATCCATAGAAATCTTAAATATGCAAAATTTTTATTAAGAATGTCAACTCACACATAACATGTTTTATTCTTGCGTAAGATAAAGATTCAATGTTGTTTATCCTAACGTAATAATGTCCATTTACAGATCGTTGTTTGAATGACTTTAGGTACTCCGCAGATTGGAATTGGATTACTGCCAAAACTGTGAGCGGACACCTTCTTATCACTTTGATTTCTTGATTTTATTTAAGAGATTATGAGTATTTGATTATACTTAAAATATGATTTACTTAAGACATTCTGAATTTCTCTGATTATGATTGGATATTGTTTTACATAAGATATTTGAGATGTTTTGAACTCTCTTTAGCCATGATTTTTGTATGGTTTTATTTGAGCTTGTGATATGTTTTGAGATGCTATGAAACTTTTTGATGATATCATACTTTACATGTATCTGATTTTTCTTGTTTTGTCCACCATGGTGGTATTATTTGGGCTCATCAGATTAAGTCGATTTTCCAGACCTTCTGTTTACTTGAGACTTTCATTCTTTTAACACTGTGTGGAATGGTGTTTCGTTCGGTTGAGTTGGTTCCTGGACCTTTTGTATCGTCTAATTGAGTTGGATCTTGGACGCCTAATTTCTGATCCGTCTGGTTGAGTTGGTTCCTAGACGCTTGATTGTATTCGTCCAGTTGAGTTGGTTCTTGGACACTGGATTTTTTATATTTTCTGATTTACGAGTTTTCAGACTTTCAGCGATACTTGATGTTTTCAATTTATTTTCAGCTGAAGGACTTTTGGAAATTCTAAAGGCATTTTCAGATAAATATTTTCAGCCACAAAGATAAAGTTTTTTTTAATATTAAATAATTTATTGATTTTATGAAGTTTATGTAACACCCTGGTTATCATGACATGACAATCACGATTATTTTTCTCATGAATGGTATCTTATCATGCATATAATCATGTATTAATGGATTTGATGTCCTGGTAACTCTTCTCGGGAGTTCGGAATAATTTTTCTGAACGTTTCATACTCTTTAAATTTATCCCCCTTCATGAATAGTTTTTGGTAATTTCACCATATCTTGGGCTAACAATGTCATTTTCAGTGATTTAGGTATCGTTTGAAAGCTAAGACATATAGCTACAACTTTCATGTTAAGTATTTTCCTATTTTTTTAAGTGAAACTAAGTCAAATTTGGGCCTAAACATATACTTACTACACTGTCATAAAAATAATAAGACATTTTAACAAATAAACATTATATTTATTATTATTTTATTTGAAATATCAAATAAACATATGGTTGATGAGGGGTCATGCTATTTTTCTTGTTTTGTTTTCATTTTCTTCTCCAAGCTTATTCCATTCTCATGAGCTCTCTTCCCCTTCATTTTTGTGCATCATGTGTCCATGGTGAATCAAAGAGATTGTTTCTTTTCCTTGCAATTTCATGTATAGATCAAAGTATACTAAGTTATTCAACTTTATCCTTACAATTCAATTTAGATTCAAGCAAGCTTTCAGAAATAATCAGTTGAGCTTATGAAACCCAAGTTTGACTCATGTTCAAGTTGCATGTAAAAGTTAAATTTTAGTGTTGATTACAACTAGATGGGTGTTGATAGTCATGATTTGTGTTTGGAAAAATTTTATATAAAAAAACCCAAGAGTGGGTATTTTGTATCTATAAGTTTGAGGCATGAAATTGGTGTTGTAGTGACCCATTGGGGTGTTAGAGTATGATATACCATGTATAGGTAGTAATGGTTTGTTTGAGTGATGTTGCCATGTTGTAGGTTTTAGGACAGTTGTGGAACCCCTAGGGTCAGATCGGCGCCTCGCGCAGCGGAAATGGGTCTAATGTTGGATAATTATGACTCATATCATCACTATTTGTACAGAACATGGTGTTGTTGTACAAATTAACTATGTGACAAATGAAATTGCTCTTTTATTATTTGTAATTGGATTACCGGGATATATAAATGATAAAAGTCCATATGATTAGTTCCGGATTAATAAGATATGAGACAGTATTAATCCACTAAGGTTTAATCATTAAAATATCCCTAGTCGTAGTATTATCGAGATTGGACATCGATAATGCGAAATAGACTAGTATTGCACTTGTGCACGTTGTGGGAGCATAACGACATAGTTCTCATATATTTAAGTATTGGATACTTATGCAAGTGTAATAGGAGGTTGTGTTTACCGATGGTACGTAAACAACTTCGCTCTGGATAGACCCATCGGAATCCCATTGGTAGTATGACTATGTGTCTATGGGAGTCCGAATCAGGTAGGTGTATTTGGTCTTAACTTGAGACTTACATCGCTAATACTTGCGACAATCAATATACTTTGGTTTTGATCATCCGGGGCTTTAACAGGTTCCGTGTACGCCTCTTCTGGGTATATTGAGAATCGTAGTGTATTGGGTGTGATGTCGAGATGGAAGTATCACTCCAGTCATATGGAGATGATGATCACATAGGATACGGAACTAGTACTCTTTAGTACTGCAGTCATCGGGATAATGTGACTAGGTCATGATTATCCGATTATAGAGACTAGTTACCAGAGATCCGACATATGCTTCGTACGGGGCAGACACAATTCCAGCCCCAGGCCTAGCATATGACATCCGATACTGGATCGCAATACGCTATACTACGTATACTACGCCTGACATAGATTATATATTCCTTTAAGAATATTTCTGGAGAATTGGGTAGGCACGGTTCTTTTCTAGAAGCCAACCATGTCTCGTAAATCGGTAAAAATATAGTACTAGGTACATACATGTTCAGATAGTCTGACAACCGGATTTACTGCCAACATATCCAGGGATCTCATGGGTCGCTTCCCGAATATTCACCAATGACGTATGATTCGAACATAATTAATCTGTGATTAATTACGGAGAGATTTTATCTGGGATAAAATACTATTAGAAGAGAGAGAACGATTAATTTGGAATTAATCAATAAAATGATATATTTGATATATTAAACGAAATTAGATTTCGACGCGGAATTAAAATTGGATTTTAATTCGGGCTAAGGAATTAATTTAGAATTAATTCGCGAGCGACTTGAATAGTAATTTTGCTAGGCATAATTATTTAATTAAATTTGATTTAATTACGTCGTATTGGAAAGTTCGTTAATTTGGAATTAACGAACCCGAGCCCGGAATGTGTTTGCGGGCCCACTCGCATTTTGAATTAAAGTGCGGCCCACAAGTCACATCGCAAGTCACATCGCCTGTCACTTTAGTGATGGAAGTTATGTCACCTTTTTGTGATTGACAACCAGTCACTATTCATGATGGGAGTAGATGAAGGCATTGAATGCCATTTTCCCTCCAATTTGCTTTATTCTTTTTGGAAAAAGGATATACCAAATGGTGTGAATGAATTTAGTAATTGTTTTGAAACAAAAACACATTCTTGCACTCTCTCTCTCCCTCACGGTTTTGGAACCAAAAACACTCTCCCAATTTTCTTCTTTGGCCGAAAATATCAAAGGAAGAAGAGGTGATTTTTATGGCAAAAATCTTCATTGCTAGCACATCAAAGGATCATTCAAGGTGATAGGGAAACCTATCCTTGAGCTTGGAATCAACACTCAAAGCTTGGAGCTTGAAGATCAACACAAAGGGCTTGGCTGAATTCATCAAAGGGGAAATTTTTGTGTTCAACGCATCTAAAATCTGATCAAAGTGAGTATTTTCTGCATTCTTACTTTGTTGTATTCACATGTTTCATTGCTTAATTGATCTTGGTTTGACCTAGAAAACCCAACAATGGTATCAGAGCGGTTATTCAGCATGAAATTGAATTTAGGGTTCTTAACTTTAATTTGGATATTTTTTATTTGAGCATGCTTTAGGAAAATTATTTGTTTGAGCATGCTTATAATATGTTAACTTTGAGTGGTACATAATTAATTTGATGAAAAAATTAATTGGATTAATTTTCCCCAAATTCATTGGCTTGGCCGAATGGTGTAGGAGCCCTAGCTCTTGGTGATTTTTGAATTTTAGACAATTGGATATGTTTAAAATGCATGAGAGATATTAGTTTGTGATTTATTTGGATTGAAATCAAAATTGATATAAAAATCACCATATTGCCGAGAGCCTTGGAAGCATGTTGGATTGATTTTGCTTCAATTTGTGTTGGACATAAGTTGATTAATTAAAGCATGATTAATTGTGTAAATTGGTATTTTGGAAATGTTGATTTAAATAATTAATTATGGCTAATACACTTTAATTGATTAAATTATGATATTTGGAATATTGGAATTTAATTAGTTGGGCTTAATTTGGAATTGGGCTAAAAATGTTGTATTTGGGCTTAATGGGCTTGGTTGGGCCAAGTTTGGTTTAGGATAATTGGTTGGATCCAATTGGGCCTAAAATCATTTCCATAAAGTCCAAATATAATATAATGGGCCCTTAAAATTTAATTGGGCCTAATGGGCCAAAATTAATTTTGTGGCAAAGGGTGATTCCTTATTGGGCTTTGGTTGCCAAAGTCCATGCCTTATAAATTAATTGAAAGCCCATTGGACTTTAATTAAATTGACATTGGATGTTAATTGGGGTTTGAGACCCGTTAAGATTAGATTTAGAATCCAAGTCGCAAAGGCTCATTAATAAATTTAATTTGAAATTAAATAAAGAATTAGTATTGAATACAAATTAAATTGGATTTAATATTGTAGTTTAATATAATTCAAGAATTCGTACTTTGAGTACTTATTCTTAAAATGAGTTGGACTCGCGCAAATCAAATCATTGTTTGAACATTGGATGCTCATTAATCAAAGATTAATTAATTGGATTAGATTGATTGATAACATGCTTTGTGTGAATACATGGATGTGATGTATGAATAATGTATATCGATGGATATTAGAAGGGTGAGGGCAATTTTGGAAATTGTTGTAATAAATTTAGAATTTATTAAATTGGACCTGCGTGTCCAGCCTATTACCTCTTGATTCTTTGTATTTCTCTTCTCACCTATTCCCCTCAATGTAAATGAGGTTTCTTTAGAAGTGTTATGTAATTGGGTAGAAGTAAGATTTGCGCCTTATTATGCTTTTAGAATGCATGCTTAAGGGTGAATGATGAGACCTAATCAAATATAATTAATTGGTTGCCAATTACGCGAAAAAACCCTCAATAAATATTAAGCGCTTTCCTTCCATTGAATGATTCATTCTCAAGATCCAAGATTGGCACTGGTTTGTTGGCCAAAGTCAAGACCTTTGTCCATCGCGGATGTGTTTGAATCATGAAGGCTTTGTTCCATATCGTATGTCTTGTCCAAGTTGTGATTTGTTGGCCAAAGTCAAGATCACTTCTTGTCCATCGACATTGATTACGAAGCTTTCCAAGGTCAATGGGTCCCGCTTAACTGGAATCATTAAACTCGTTGTGCCAAAGCCAAGGCTTAGTTGATTTAGAGGAAAAATGTTAGGGAATATATCGGATATATTGGCATATATTAGATATATGTTTCGGATTTGGATGTCCACCTACTGGATCTAGGAATTGGATGAGATCCAATTGATCTTAGAGATATACCTAGTTAAATATCATACAGCTTGTTGGCCAAAGGCAAGGTTGTATGTTATTTAACGGGATCCTAGCCCACTAGGAAATTAGGTTTCCCAAGTACTCAACAGAGGGTTAGAGGCTCGCCGAAAAATAGTGGGAGGCTAGTATTGAATTTGCAATTTCGTTCAAATACTTAGCTTTACGCACTCATTTCATTTTTCGTCATTACATAAATATATTAGTTGGACTAATATTTAATTGTTGTTTTAAATTAAACAGTTGGACTGTATTCAAACTACTTCATTTATAGTTGATTATATAATTGGATTATAGTAATCAATATATTTGAATTTAACCAATCAAATAGTAGTTGATTATATAGTTAGACTATAGTAATCATTATATTCGATTGTACCCGAAATCATTGATTCGATAGTTGGACTATTGGAATCAAGATAACTTAAAGATTAGCGTTTAAAACATAATCCTGGGTGAAAATATCTTTAAACGGTTTTAATTTTCAGATTGGGAATAAAACCTCAGGATAGTCCTGGGAACTGAGAAGTTATTCTATTTGATAGAGAAACATCTCGGGCCTGAGCCCGGAGTTGAGCAAATAGTGGAGCATGAGTTTTAGAAGACTCATGTTGATGATAACTTTAGTGCTCAATCTGTTATGCTTGATGCAATGACTCTTTAATTCCGTCGTCAAAACTAATGATTAGATTCTTATAACATGATGTTGAAATTGAAGATCTTCATAGATCTATTATTAGATTTTAGAAGTACAAATTGCAAAAGAAGCTCTTTCGCTCGCGTATTTCAGAGGGTACATCTGTCAATCACTAGGTGTCGCAGATGATTGCTGACATTAATCAGCTATGTAAGTTGTGCATTACCTACGTGGCCGAGACTACCAAAGATTTGATCTTATAGTCTCTACCCGAAAGCTGGGGCAGGTTCATTATGAACCAAGAGAAAACTCTTGGAGAGTTGAAGGCTATGCTCAATGAGGCAGATCCAGAGCTTCTAAAAGGGGCAAAGGCAAAATCATCACAGTCTTCTAGGAAGACGAAGGACATATCCCAAGATGTCTACCTAAACTGTGGCAAACGGGGTCACTGGAAGCGTGACTGCCGTATGGACAAGGCAGACGTGAAGGAAGTGAAGACGGGGCAAGGCTCCGGCTTCAAGTATGTTTGTCATAAATATGTTCACTATTAGTTTCAAAATTAGATTTTGATACTAGATGTGGTACATAAATATGTACTGATGTGCAGAATCTACTGATTAGCAGGAGACTGACTTCAGTTGAGATCGACCTGCGAGTCAGAAACGGGACGAAAGTTGCTGTTTTAATCGTAGAAACCTAAGTTTAGGAACTGCCCTTTGGGTATGTACCTAAATTAGGAAACTGTTAAAATGTACCTAGTTTGACTAGAAACATTATCTATATATCTAAGTTTAACCCGTTGCGGGTATACTTTTATATTCTAGAACACTAAGTGTTTTATTTTATAAAGATGATATTGAGATAAACACATTAGATGTGAATAACAATATTTATATTTTGAATATAAATAAATCTCAAACATATGACATGACAAACAAATAGCTCAAACTGATTTAATCAGATGAGACTTATTTGTGGCATTGTTGTCTGGGACACATTAAACAAGACTTGTATATCCACACTTTTGAAGAATGGATACTAGGACGGATTTGATTCTAATTCAAATGATGTCTACGAATTTAGTTTATTAGGCAAAGTGCCTAAAACACCTTTTACTTGGTGAAAGTGCAAGTGCCACCGATCTGTTAGCCCTCGTTCATAGTGACATAAGTGGGCCCATGTCTAGCTAGGCTAGAGGTGGATATGAACACTTCGTAACCTTTACGAATGTGGCATCGCGTTATGGTTATGTGTTTCTTTTGAAACACGAATCAGCAAATTTTGATAAATTCAAAGAGTTTCGACACGAAGTATAAAAATGGACCGACAAGAGTATTAAAACATCACGATTGGAATGTGATGGAAAATACTTAAGCAATAAGTTTCTCGACTATTTGAAAGAGTATAGTATTCTTTCATAAAGGACTCCTCTCGGAACACCTTAATTTGAGGGTGTGTCCGAACAAAGAAACTGAACTTTGTTGGACATAATAAGGTTAATTATGAGTCACTCTGAGCTACCATTTTCCTTCTAGGGATACGCATAAAACAGTGCAAAACTTATTTTGAATAAGGTTTCATGAAAATCTGTTAGACAGATTTCATATTAGATATGAACAGGAAAGAAACCAGGTTTTCTCATTTCTGAAGATTTGGGTATGCTGGGCATATGTTTGGATGATACCAAACTAGAACCCAAATTGGATAAGTGCCTAATTTGTAGGTTATCCTAGGGTAACCAAAGTATAGTACTTATACAACTCACAAGAGAACAATTTAATTGTTGCTCTCCATGCGATTTTCCTAAGAGGAATTCCTATATGCAGTGGTAAGTGGGAAGAAAGTAAAACTCGATGAAAATCGGAGTAATATTGTTCCAGGCACCAATTCCTTAATGGACACTAACAGTTCATCAGGGATGAAATTGTACCATAATCTTCGAATACACAAGAACCGCGTAAGTCGGAGAGAGTCAGAAAACAACCTGGGAGGTATGGGTTTCTGATCTCACCTCATGAAGATGTCAATCTTATTGAGGAAGACGAACTGGCTACGTATGAGGAAGTGATACAAGGTATCGACTCTCTATTATGGCAAAGTGCCATGATGTCCGAAATGGATTCCATGTATATCAACCAAGTTTGGACACTGGTTGATGTACCGAAAGGCATTGTGCCTATTGGTACTATATGAGTCTTCAAGGAAGACAAACATAGATGGCAACAACCAAAACGTACAAAGCTAGGCTTGTAGCGAAAAAGTATCGCTATCAACATTGTGTTGATTACGATGAAACCTTTTACCTGTTGCCATGATTAAATCCATTTGGATAATGCTTGCTAATGCTGCATGTTTCATTCATGAAATATGGCAGCTGAACGTCAAAACCGCTTTCCTTAAACGGAAACCTTTTGAAGGATGTTTACAACATCCTGACGGTTTTGTCTTACCAAAACAAGCAAACAAGGTTTGCAAGTTAATTCAATCCATTTATGGATTGAAGCAAGCATTGCGTTCTTGGAACTATCGTTTTGATGTAATCATAATGGTATATGATTTAATTCAAAACAAAAATGATTCTTGTGTATATAAGGAAGTTAGTGGGAACGCACTGACGATGATTGTCCTATATATAATGATGATATATCATTTCTTGGAAATGACATTCCCATAATAAAATCAGTGAAAGCTTGGCTTTCATGAAAATTCTCCGTAGACTACTTGGGAGAGACAACCTTTATTCTAGGAATAAGGATCTACTGGGATAGATCTAAAATTTGTTGGCACTCTCCAAGGAATCGTACATTGAAATATACCTATGTGACTTAGTGTCTCATATGCTTTGAGCATATGGAGTCACAATCGGGCCAATCCAAGTGATGGTCACTGGATTGATGTTAAGAACGTCCTTAAGTATCTTAGATGAACTAAGGATGCTTTCTTAAGCTATGGAGGAGAACTTGAAGTGACTGGGTTCACCGTTACAAGTTTCCAAACCGACAAAAACGACTATTAGTCGTAATAAGGGTACAATATAGTTTGAATAACGGAACAGTGAGCTGGAAATCTTCCAAGCAATATACTATTGCCGAATAAACAACAAAAGCGGAATATTGCTGCAGCTGAGGAAGCAATAGAAGTGCTTTTGATCTATATAATCCTAATTGGATTAGGAGTAGTTCTGTTAGCAACTGAGCTAGGTTACAGCACAGGCTAAAGAATTAATGGTCTTATCAACGATCCAAGTATATACTTCAACTATTCATCTGATTTGTTCGGATCATACATCGTGGCGATGTGATGATCGAATAAATCGTATCAGATGATAACATTGCAAATCCGCTGACAAAAGCTGTTTCTCAGCAGAAATTTGAGCGACCCGTACATAGTTCAAGTGTAGGACACTTGAGTGATTGGCTATAGGCCAAGTGGGAGATTGTTGGACAATTATGACCCATAGCATCACTATTTGTACAGAACATGGTGTTGTTGTACAAATTAACTATGTGACAAAGGAAATTGCTCTTTTATCATTTGTAATTGGATTACCGGGATATATAAATGATAAAAGTCCATATGATTAGTTACAGATTAATAAGATATGAGACATTATTAATCCACTAAGGTTTAATCATTAAAATATCCATAGTCGTAGTATTATCGAGATTGGACATCGATAATGCGGAATAGACTAGTATTGCACTTGTGCGCGTTGTGGGAGCATAACGACATAGTTCTCATATATTTAAGTATTGGATACTTATGCAAGTGTAATAGGAGGTTTTGTTTACCGATGGTACGTAAACAGCTTCGCTCTGGATAGACCCCTCGGAATCCCATTGGTAGTATGACTATGTGTCTATGAGAGTCTGAATCAGGGTAGGTGTATTTGGTCTTAACCTGAGACTTACATCGCTAATACTTGCGACAATCAATATACTTTGGTTTTGGTCGTCCGGGGCTTTAACAGGTTCCATGTACGCCTCTTCTGGGTATATTGAGAATCGTAGTGTATTGGGTGTGATGTCGAGATGGAAGTATCACTCCAGTCATATGGAGATGATGATCATGTAGGATACGGAACAAGTACTCTTTACAACTGCAGTCATCGGGATAATGTGACTAGGTCATGATTATCCTATTATAGAGACTAGTTACCAGAGATTCGACATATGCTTCGTACGGGGCAGACATAATTCCAGCCCCAGGCCTAGCATGTGACATCCGATACTGGATCGCAATACGCTATACTACGTATACTAAGCCTGACATAGATTATATATTCCTTTAAGAATATTTCTGGAGAATTGGGTAGGCACAGTGCTTTGCTAGAAGCCAATCATGTCTCGTAAATCGGTAAAAATGTAGTACTAGGTACGTACATGTTCGAATAGTCCGATGACCGGATTTACTGCCAACATATCCAGGGATCTCATGGGTCGCTTCCCGAAGATTCACCGATGACGTATGATTCGAACATAATTAATCTGAGATTAATTACGGAGAGATTTTATCTGGGATAAAATACTATTAGAAGAGAGAGAACGATTAATTTGGAATTAATCGATAAAATAATATATTTGATATATTAAATGAAATTAGATTTCGACGCAGAATTAAAATTAGATTTTAATTCGGGCTAACGAATTAATTTAGAATTAATTCGCGAGTGTTGTGAATAGTAATTTTGCTAGGCATAATTATTTAATTAAATTTGATTTAATTACGTCGCAACAGAAAGTTCGTTAATTCGGAATTAACGAACCCGAGACCGGAATGTGTTTGCGGGCCCACTCGCATTTTGAATTAAAGTGCGGCCCACAAGTCACATCGCAAGTCACATCGCCTGTCACTTTAGTGATGGAAGTCATGTCACTTTTTTGTGATTGACAACTAGTCACTATTCATGATGGAAGTAGATGAAGGCATTGAATGCCATTTTCCCTCCAATTTGCTTTATTCTTTTTTGGAAAAAGGATATACCAAATGGTGTGAATGACTTAAGTAATTGTTTTGAAACAAAAACAAAAGTCTTGTACTCTCTCTATCCCTCACAGTTTTGGAACCAAAAACACTCTCCCAATTTTCTTATTTGGCCGAAAATATCAAAGGAAGAAGAGGTGATTTTTGTGGCAAAAATTTCCATTGCTAGCACATCAAATGATCATTCAAGGTGATAGGGAAACCTATCATTGAGCTTGGAATCAACACTCAAAGCTTGGAGCTTGAAGATCAACACAAAGGGCTTGGCCGAATTCATCAAGGTTGAAATTTTTGTGTTCAACGCATCCAAAATCCTATCAAAGTGAGTATTTTCCGCATTCTTACTTTGTTGTATTCACATGTTTCATTGCTTAATTGACCTTGGTTTGACCTAGAAAACCCAACATCTAACTCGTGGATATCAAGCATGAGTGTAATTTTAAATAATTTAATGAAACATTATATTCTTTTACGGGTGTATAGGGAAAATAACTGGACTGAATCGGAGTCCGGAAGCTCAAGAACAAGAAAAAATAAATTCAGTGCGAACAGCGCGTACGCGCGCGCACTGTGCGCAAGTGTTATTTATTATTTTTTTTAAATTGCCTTTCAATCAGCTCTATTTCCAAAGGGCCGAAGGAATTAGGGTATATTACCTTAATTGCTTCCAACTCTCCTCAAACACTTCAAAAACATCAAAAATTAATTTTTAACATCAAAACCAACATCAACACATGTTATAGAACAAAATTTAAGTTTTTCAAAATATCAAATATTTTTACAAAAACATAAATTTATTCTAAATACACACTTGCGTAAATTTTGAATCCAATACACAAACCAAATTAGAATCCCAATAAAAAATATCTCATGAACAAGTCTAAGTCACCCAAAGGTGGTCAAGTGATTCTAGAATGGTATCAATAACTCTAAGCTTTAATCTAGAGATCCAAACTCTAATTTTATGTTTATGTCTAACATAAATATTTTTACCCAATTACAAACACATTTTGTTTCTACTTCCAAAACATCCTAACACAATTAATTAGCCTAATTTCAACATTATGTATCTAATACAGAATTCAAAATTATATGTCTCACTAATGAAAAATATAGCTTTTGGAGAAGATCAAACTTACCTAGCAATATTGATTCAAAGATCCAATCTAATTCTTCTTGTTGAAATGTTTGGAGAACTTTTAAGGATTAGTAAGTTTGACTCAAAGATCCAATCTTGATTCTAATGCTAGCAAGCTTCACCCCAAGATACAATCTTGATTTCTGCTAGATGAAATGTTGTAGAGACCTCACAAAGCTTCTCTAAACACTTCTCTAACTTAAGCTAATTTCTCTAATACTTGCTTGTATTTAGCTTTCTCAAGCTTTTGCTTTGCTTAATTAAACCATTCCTAAAACTTGCTATTTATAGCAATACTTAAGCAATTTTTAATTAATAAAAGTTGTAATCAACTTTTAGGTGGGCTTAATTTAATTTGTCAAATATGTATAATTAGGTGTGACTAATCTTCATTGTCTACCACTTTGATTTAATCCAATTAAATCAAGACAATGATTAAGAAATGGATTAGTTAAATATTTGCCACTTTGATTTAATCCAATTAAATCAAGCCAAAACCACCTACTATTACATATTTACAATTACCATAATATCCTCAAACGGTAGAGATAATTATGATTTTACAATTAAGCCCTTGTGTAATTATTGAATTAATCCAATTAGGTGAAAGTAAATAATCAATGTTATCCGATAATACTTGATTATCTTAGTTGATAATTATAATATCAAATATTATCTTTTATCAAAATTAATCGGCTACCCAAGTGCTCAACGAGTACACTTCATATTGGGACTCTCTAAGTTCAAACACGTTCGTCATATAAGCCTAGCTAATATGTACGTAATTCGGCCACCTTAGAATTCGCGAAGAACACGAATGACCTTTCTGAACTATACAAGTTGAGATCATCACATATGTTTAACAATCCCTCTGTCGTAGGCTATCCGAGTTGTTCTTAGGAAACATAGAATACACCGTCAAGTTTTCGAGGTGCACATCTCATGTCGACATGTCCACGATTCTTCATAACTGATACGATCCACCCTATATGATCGACTTTGGCCAAAGCTTTAAGAATTGTGACTTTACTCACATGGAAACCTAAACCTCTTATGGTACACATACGGGTCGACGGATCATATCTTGCTTCACACTTGATTACTGAGTGCATCGGTTCACACTCAACGAACATCTAGAGGCCAGACCATGAAAGGTTTCTGACATACATGGCATCAAAGTGTGGAGGATCTCACACAAAATCAATGTTATCATATAGTCAAAGGATTACAAATGCTAC
The DNA here is from genome assembly GCA_019454045.1 of Zanthoxylum bungeanum. Taxonomy (NCBI): domain Eukaryota; kingdom Viridiplantae; phylum Streptophyta; class Magnoliopsida; order Sapindales; family Rutaceae; genus Zanthoxylum; species Zanthoxylum bungeanum. Next base: position 37,023 of record SKCR01005083.1, read on the forward strand.
TCGACTCGAGGAGATTCTTATTGACGGTGGTGTGTACTTCCAACTATTAGGAATCACCTGTGAGTCATTCAGTATTCGGTCCAATCAATACCCACACATCTATACGAGTTTCCAAAACTCATGGTTCATCGGGTTAAACTATTGGAACTCCAATTCCAATATACAACATATGCTAGTCTTCTAGGTTATAGGAATTCGACCGTATTCCAAAATCAACGACTAGGAATATATATACTCTAAGAATAATTTACAATAGTAATATTTATCCCAATGTCGGACCACCTAGTGTCCAGTACTACTACAAGACTATTCTATGGTTGATGTCATTCTTAGAATATCTATACATCAATCTAATACGCATAATGACAATACCATTAATAAGGTATGAAATGAAAATGTAGTTATTTTATTAATAAATAATAAAATATACAATTCGGATTGGCACTCCAAACACCAACTCCAACAAACTCTCACTTTCTTGGTGCCAATCTGGATGGTACCGCAGTCTCATCTCCTCCACATGTTTATCGAATAACTTAGGAGGTAAAGCTTTTGTAAACGGGTCTGCTATGTTGTCTAGTCCTTGAACCTTCAAGACCATTATGTCTTTTCGTTCAATTATCTCTCTAATTACGCGGTATTTCCTTTCCACGTGCTTAGACTTGGAATACGCCCTCGGCTCCTTAGTCTACGCAATGGCTCCATTATTATCACGGTACAATGAGATCGAATCTGCAATACTAGGCACAATGTCAAGTTTTATGATAAAATTTCTAATCCAAACAGCTTCTGAAGCATCTATAAATTCTCCCTCAGTGGTGGAATCAGCTGTTGAGCCTTGCTTTGAACATCGCCAACTAACCGCACCACCATTAAGGGTAAATATGTATCCTGATGTAGATTTTCTATCATCTGGATCTCCCTAGAAGTCGGAGTATGTATAACCCTTAACTTGTAGGTCATTTTCTCCATATATCATAAACTTATCCCTAGTACTCTTAAGATATTTTAGGATATGTTTCAAGGCTATCCAATGATCATTACCTGGATCAGATTAATATCGGCTGGTTACACTGACGCTGAAACTGATGTCAGGTCTAGTACATAGAATAACATACATTATGCTTCCAATACAAGAAGTATATGGCAATATAGAAATTTTAACTTTCTCTTCCTCAGTTTGAGGTGCCATTTTCTTCGAAATATGTATGTCATATAAGAAAGGTACATTTGATGCCTTGCAGTTGGTAAAACCGTACCTTTCTAATATCTTATCTATATACGCCGATTGCAACAACCCTAAAGCTTTCTAACTATATCCCAATAGAGTCTTATACCTAGTATATATGAAACTTCACCATATCTTTCATAGAGAAGTTCTTGCAAAGGTAGTCTTTCACACTTTGCATCAATCCTATATCATTTCCTATGATAAGGATGTCATCTACATACAAGACTAGGAAAATTGTCATGCTCCCACTCACTTTCTTATAAACACATGGTTCTTCCTCATTCTTGATGAATCCAGATAATCTAATTATCTCATCAAAATGATGATTCCAGCTTCGGGATCCCTGTTTGAGTCTCACTGGATATGAAACCCTCTGGTTGTTCCATATAGATATCCTCCTCAAGGAATCCATTTAGGAAAGCGATTTTCACATCCATCTGCCATATTTCATAGTCGTGATATGCAAAAAATGGCTAAAAGAATCCTAATGAAATTTAGCGTGGCTACTGGTGAAAAAGTTTCCTCATAGTCAATTCTAGGACGTTGAGTGTAACATTTCGCTACCAGTCGGGCCTTAAAGGTTTCCACATTTCCATCGGGCCATCGCTTCCTTTTGTAAATCCATTTACAACATATAGGTTTAACTCATTCAGGAAGTTCAACTAAGTCCCAGACTTGATTGTCATACATAGAATCTATATCAGATTTCATGGCTTCCTGCCTTTTTCCCGAATGGATATCCAATACTGCTTCTTTATACGTAGTTGGATTTGTTTCCTTCAAGAGGAGAACATTGAAGCTTGTATAAGATGTTAAAAACAGTCTTTCAGGAGGCCTTGATATTCTATTCGACTTAGTAGAATCTATCTTTCACCTAATTGAATCTCTGGTTCCATCTCAATTTCCTTAGTGTTGGGGTCAAACTCATCAAGTTCAATCTTTCTACAACTCCCACTTTCTCTCAAAAATTACTTTTCAAGAAAAGTGGCAACACTAACAACAAATACATTTCGTTGCTCGGAATCGTAGAATTGATATCCCATGGAATTATCAAGATATCCAACAAACCTACATTTATACCTTCTGGGTGCTAGTTTATCCTGATGCGTAACTCTAATGTATGTAGGACAATCCCAAATCTTTAAATGCCTAAGACTTGGATTTCTTCCGAATCATATCTGATAGGGGGTCGTAGAAACAACTTTCGATGGAACCTTATTAAGTATGTGGGCAGTAGTAAATAAAGCATAACCCCAAAGATAATAAGGAAGATCTGTATAGCTCATCATTATTCGCACCATATCTAATAAAGTACGATTTCTACTCCCAGACACACCATTGTGTTGAGGTGTTCCTCGTGGGCTATATTGAGCAAGAAATATATTATCCCTTAAATAATTTATGAATTCTTCACTCATGTATTCACCGTCTCGATCTAATCTAAGACATTTGATGAATTTACTGGTTTATTTTTCTACTTCGTTTCTGAATATTTTGAACTTGTCAAATATTTCTGACTTACGTTTCATCAGATAGATATATCCATATCTAGACTTATCATCCTTGAAAGTCACGAAGTATGTTGAACCATCATGAGCGGCCTGATTTAATGGATCACATACATCGCTGTGTATTAGTTCTAATAAATCTTCAGCACGGTGTCCAATAACAAGAAATGAGGCCTTTGTCATCTTTCCTTGGATACATGACTCACAAATCAGATAAGGATCTAAGGTAATATTTACAATCAAACCATCATTTACCAATTTGGATAGAGGTCTAACAACTCTCATTTGTCATAATTCAGTATTATTTAATTCAGATTTCCTACTTGTATTTTCCTCTACCTTAAAGACATATTTACATGTTTCCAAAATATAGTGATCGTTGATAAATAACATTCACATTTCAATAAATTTTCTTTATCATACAAATATAAAGTTCCATCCTTAATGTTTATTTTATATTCATCTTTATCTAATATTGGCAGTCATATTATTTGTCTGATAAGTGAGGGAACATAATAACAGTCATGCAAATGTAATTTATATCCATTGGGGAGATCTAAAACAATCGTTCATATGGCTTTAATATCCAATGTCTCGCCATTGCCAACTATAAGCTGATCTCCCCTTTATTCGGCCTTCTTTTTACCCTCATTACCTACAAGGAGTTGTAAATATGAGTAGGACTGCCAGTATCTAACACTCATCCACTATTTGCATCTAAAGCTAACGAGATGTCAATAATTGTAAAAATACAAAGCGTACCTGATGGTCGTGCTTTTCTTATCAGCTTTGGACAGTCATTCTTCCAGTGTCCAGACTTCTTGCAATGTAGACATTGATCACGAGCTATTTGCGGTTTTGCGCCTTTGCGCTTCTTGGAGTTCTTTTTGCAATCTTCTTCTTCCCCATCTTTATTTCTTTGACTTCCAAGAAGTCTTCGAAGAGCCATCTCTACCATGAAGGTACAATATGGGGTTGCCTTTTCTCATATCATGCTCCGCCGTGCGTAACATATTATGAATCTCTTCATAGCTAGCTTTCATCGAGTGCATATGGAAGTTTAACACAAAGCCAGCATAAAATCTAGGTAAATAAGTCAAAATCAAATTACGGCCCAACCGTTCATCAATCACAATGCCCTATCATTCCAGATATCGGATCTAGTCGATCATGTTCAAAACATGAATGCTGACAGCTCCTCCATCCTTGAGTTCAACACGAAATAATTCCTTAGACCTCCGATAAAATATACAATTTGGATTGGCACTCCAAGCACCAACTCCAACAGTAGGTGCATAATTTTTTCTCTTATTGTTGTTATGTGCTGACATGAATAAGACCTAGATCCGTGCTCACGTCATGGTGCACATGGACTTGCATCGCGATACAGCACCTCAAGACTTTTTGTCTCAACTTTTTCCTTGGACTCGTCAAGATGCGAGGAGTTTAGCTGGCATCACGACATGCGCTGCCATGCTTTGCTACAAGATGCCAAATTCCAGGACCAATTTTCACATGCTTTATATTATATCTTAAGATGTCAGATAACGCCCTAAGCTTCCACGCTAGAAGGGCCATATGCATTTTCACGCGCATGTTTAAGAACAACAAAATATTCATGTATACTATCGTACCCTGTGCATATGTTGTAAAAAATCTACGTAGGAGAATCCCATAAGTTTCATTTGAGCACGCGAGCATTAGGACGTTGCTGTGAGTGAATGATATTTCTGTTATTATGTTTTCAAGTTATTACGGTTGCGATATACCTTATTACAGTTCATGTATTATAGTTGTGATTTACGCTTTATGATTACAGTTCATGTTTTCCCAAGTAATGTATGGACGTTTTCGATTTACGTTTCCATGTTATATGTTTACGATCCACGTTTTCAATTTGTGTTCACACATTAAATGTTTTCAATTTACATTTTCAGTTTGTGTGTTCCCATTTTAGAATTACTGATTCAGAAATCCATTCGGACGATGTTCATCCCATACCTATTCTAAAATAGGTAATGAATTCCGAGCATTGTATGCATAAACTAATACACATGTCAGATTATGATTACGTATTTTCAATTCATGATTTCTATATTTCGGACAATGTTATATAAGTTTACAGTTCATGTGTATAGTTTCCAGTTAATATTTCCAATCTGTAGTTCATATTTACAGTTCATAAGTTACATTTTGCACGTGTCATGTTTACGTATTTACAGTTTATATTTTTCATGCGTCGTGCTTACATGTTTACAATTTTTGTTCTTCACTTGTCATGTTTACAGTTTTCAATTGATGATTTCCATGAATCATACTTACATATTATGTTTCATGTTTCAAGTCTATAGTTTATGTTTTCAGCTTGTGTGTCATGTTTACAAGTTTAAAGTCATGTTTCTCATGTATCATATTTATGTTCACAGATCACACTTTCCATGTATCAAGTTTACAAGAACAAGAAACGAAATATTTTCAAACCACCAGTAGAGTGTTGTCCACTCATGTATATGTTGGGGTTTTATCAGGGCGACGCAGCGGAAGAAGCGCGGTTCGGGCGAAATCGTAGTTTAAAATTTTTAAAACTTATGAATAAATTATTCAATATCCAATATTAATAATTCATTCATATTTCACCTGAATATATTTATTTGATATCAAATAACGACATAAATAATATAGAAACTCCGTGAAACTTTTACGAAAATGTTTTTCTGTAAAATAGCATAAAATACGTTTTCGACCGAACCGATCGACCAATGCACATGGGGACTGCCCAGGTCAGGCCCAAAAATATTTGGAAAGTTCTTGGACTGCCCGAACAGTGACAGTTCACTGTTTGGGCAGCCATTACCCGGTAACGCCGTTTTTCACCGTTTTCGCGTAATTTCACTACGAAATAATTTTCGGTAATTATTTTTCTTGGGCAATTAAAATAAACTTATTTATTTTAATTACTCAATACTTGAAAACTGAAATTTTACCCAAGAAATCATATTTCTTGAAAATTACCATTTGACACCTAAATTTTGCATTTTATTCATTTTAGTCCTCAAATTGTCAAATATAATTTTGGATGATTCCAAATCAGTTCTAAAATTATTTTCAACATGTCCAACACATCAAAATAGAAATTACAATAAAATCCCCACTAAAAGACAAAATTGCCAAGAAGCCTCAAAGGTTTCTAAATTTTGTCATTTAATCCAATCTTGTTCAAAACAAGTCAAGATCAAATCCAATCAATCCCAAATTTAATATGCATCATATGCACACTATAATATATCACATATATGAAAATCCTCAAAATTGGAATAGGTTAAGAACCATAATTTCTCAATTACTCTAATTGATCAATTTACACTAAATTGAATAAATTCAATACTTTAATCAAATATTTAACACACCAAACAAGTCTCACCACTTGAAATAACTCAAGAACAATTCTAGGTCATAAATGAGTGGCCTTAAAACTCTAGAATGGCAACTTGATTACTAATTAATCAAAAGAATGCTTAATAACTAATTATAAGCATACTTTGTTAATAAACATGCAAACATCTTTGTAACAAGTCTCAAACCAATTTAATTACATACTTAAAGAGTAGAGAAAATTCTAAGCAACACATGTTGAAGCTTAGAAACATGAAAATATTTTTCTAGTTGAAGAAAGTCGGAAAATACTTACAAAATCAAATTTTCCATAAGCCTTTTCCATTGTTCTTCAAGCTTTTTCTCTCAAATTTTACTTACAATAATTTAGGTAACTTGTGTTCATAAAAAAATGAAACAAAAAATCCTTATATATTTTCTTCAAAATGGCGTGAAAGGGAGGAAAAATAATAATGAGATTTTTTTAATTTCATTTCAATTTCAATTACTAAGTTACTTGTTCCATTTGGTAACTATTACCAAAAAGTAAATCAACAAGTGAACCAATCAAAACATGTCATTTCCTAACCTTAATCATGGTAAAATATATTTATAAAATAATTACTTTAATCATTTAATATTTAAATAATTAAATAAAATATCTAAAATATATGTATTATATTTACATTAAATATCTCAAATACATATATTAATGATATATGTCAAATATCATAATTTGATAATTAATTCATGTGTATTTAATATAATCAAATATTAAATACAAATACACATCAATCAGGAAATGACCATTAGGTACCTTTGCATGTATTTTTCGTTTAACGGTTAAACGATTTATAAATAATCTCCATTATTCGTAAAAGTTACTCTAGTGCTCTATGAGTATATTTCATTAATGAGACTCTCTAGATTTAGGCATATCCGTCACGAAATCCAATTTCATGTCCATAATTCACTCACCCGTAAAGTATGACGACCACAGATAAACTCGCTGAATCATACAGGTCGAGGTCATTGCATACGTATAATCCCTCCGTAACAGGTATCCGGATTATCCCAGAGATATAGATATAAACATCAAATCTCTATATGTATAATCATGTTGACGTATCTATTAGCAATCTTCTAAATAAGACTCGGAACTTACTTCTGAAGTATACCACGACCATAGATTTAACAGATTGCTAATCATATAAAGAATACCTATGCCCTGTACACAGGACTGACGGATCATATCTTGATACACACAGGATATCATGAGCATAAGTCCACACCCAACGAACAGGCGGAGGTCTGATCTTAATAGATCGGTGAATTGATTGCCATTTAAGTGTGGAGGATAACTTATATATCCACAGTGGTATCTCAAGTCAAAGAATCATTATTCTACTCAACCCGAGAATATTCCTATTGACGTTGGTGTACTATCTATTAGGTAATCTTCGGTGAGTCGTTCAGTGTTTATCAAATAAACACCTACACGTCTATACGAGTCTCCCGAGACTCATGGTTCATTGGGATAAACCATCGGACCAAGTCCGATATACAACATGTACTAGTCTCAGCGGATTTTACTAACCGACCCATGTCAGTAAATCTTGACCAGTAACTTAATTTGATAATATATTTCTAGTAGTGATACTTCCCAGTGTCAATTACAAGCTACGTTGTAATTATGCAATACATTATATATTATCGGGTCTTTGTCTAATATATATATATATATATCACTAAACATGATTTAGTTTCAATCTAATGAATTAGATCGAATATATATAATAAAAGACAAGAGGTGCAACCATAAATAAGTAATATTATGGAAAAAAAGTATTGCTCGTATTCATGAATCGGACATAAGTACGATCCTGATTGGCGCTCCGAGCACCAACCCTAACAATTTCTCCCACTTGCTCTAGTGCCAATCCATAGTATCATATGCACATCTTAATGTGTATCACATACGTATAGCCCTCAAGAACTCACCTAGCACTCAAGAGGTAGGCAACAACGAGTAGGTCCGCTATTACATATTGAGTTTATCCAACAAACCCAATTGTTTCCCTTAGCCAGCATCATTCATATTTTTGTAGAAACTAAGTTCTACATCAATATGACTCAAATGCCACATCAATATTGTGCTACAGCTACTGAGTTGTCCAAGTATTTATGGATCAAATCCAAAATACTATGCAGACAACCGCAAGCACAACACCAATACCAAACTTCTAATCTATAAGGTCACTATGCAACTTTATAAGTCGATACTTCATAAGTTGCAACCAATTCCACTCACAAAGTCGAATCCTCCGTGACATTCCCATTGTATCTTTACTGACTCTTTATGACATAGACAGTCTAACGTCATAATTAGACTCAAAACTAATTTGACCCTAATGGTTGCGAACTTTATTCTCCATTAATAAGAAACTCATTCTTAATATCTCAAAGATAATAAAGAACATGTTTCAAAACACATCTTATAGACTAGAAGGTATCAAAATAACTCGTAACAATTACGATTAAATTGATATCTCTAATCGCACTTAATATAGTATTCATTATCCCATCATCCTATGATGCATAAGATTGACTAGACATTTTAATAAATTTCTCTTTCGACAAAAGAATCATCATTTACGAAAGATGAATATTATATATTATAGACATACTAACTGTCATACAGTTATACTAACTATGACACAGATATTCTCACTATGTCCTTTATTAGATCATATCTAATGTACAACTAATGGGAGCATCTATCAAGTTTCTTAGTTTTATATCATATATAAAACTTTATATGGAATATAATAGAGACCACTCTCACTGCTTTCACAGAGAAAATAAGACTCAGGTAAATCTTTGACCTCATAAATATCTCATTATTAATTTAATAATGATAATGTAATTATGATGTAAAATACTAGAAAGAAATTTATACGCTCCCACTAACCTTTATATCTCATATGTATTCTCTATGCTTTGATAAAATCAGACAATCTGTCTGACATCAAAATTAGAAAACACAAATTTCTAGAAAACTCATCTAAGTCTACAATAGGCTCTATAAGCTAATATACCAAATTGTAATCTTAGCAGAATACAAACTCTAGGGACATTCCAGAATGTACTCTTCAATCAAATAAATCACAACTAATCTCTTGTCCGAATAAGTCATTCAAAAATGCCACTTTGTATTCTTTAGCTAAAATACACAATTTAATATCACCAATAACTAACAAATCTTAAATTGTTCAATCAGTGCGACTAGAGACAAGTTTCCTCAGAATCTACAATAGATTGCTGAGTATAACCTTTCTCACTGTCATAATATAAAGGTCAAACCTTTAATAAACTCATAATGCTTTTGCTGCGTAAACCATTTCCACATTTTATGAACAATCATAATTAAAGCTCAATCAAGTTCCAAACTTGATCGTAGTAAGATATGAACAATCTTAGATCTATGGTTTAATGCTAATTTTCGGAATTGATATCAAATATCAATCCCACTATAAGTTATAGGATAACTTTCTTCGATAAGAAAACAATAGAACCATTAAGTATCAAATACTTTGCAAATAATTATGACATCCTATAGAACTTATATGGAAGCAATTAAAGGTTATTTTCATCTTATTAATTATATAGTTCCATTTATAGTTTATCATTCTCACATTTGACTTCGATAAGTCAAGCCTTTTCTACAATGGTCAACATCTGATGTTACACTCCAAGTAATAATATAATTTTATTATTCGGGATCGTATAAAATATACTCTATCAAATAGAATACAATATTCAATTAAATAGAATAAATGATAAACTTTTACTTGTACCTCCGAGTAGCAAGTACCTTTGATTATATAACCATTATACAAAAGAAAAATTCAAATCTTAAACATTTCAAGATTCAAATTTTCTACTTGTATATATCATATACGTAACTGTAGAAACTAATGGAACCTTAATTAAATGGATGAATAAGTGTTACTGGAGCATATCCCCAAGAGTATTGAAACTAATTTGGTAACACTCAATATCAAGCGAATCAAATCGTATAAGATTCGATTTCTCCCACTAACCAATTCCATTACAATGGAATCGTAGAAGAAAAATATTGAGTAATAATCATATTCATTCAATAACCTTAGAACTAATTTCCATAAATTGATATGTTTGATCATATCAAACATCTTTGAACAATTCAAAGACTCATGATGAATTTTAAAGATACAATTTTCAAAACTTCAGATCGAATATCTTTGAACAAGTCAAAATATTCTATCCGCGTTTCATCAGAAACACGTAACTAAGTCACGACAATTCATTGACTAAGTTACGAAGTAAAGAAAACTACCTTAAGCAATTTACAATTCATTAAAGTGCATACATCCAATGTATCGGTTTAATAAATTTTCCGGTCCAATGACAATCATTGGTTAAATGAGATTTAATCACCTTCCCGAATACAACATTCATTAAAAGGATAATGATATGTGGTGTGATCTTGTATCAGACCACCATTTACCATATGGAATAAGTATCTAATACTTAAGTGATAAAATCTCAAAAAATAGTGTTCTAAGTTATTTAATTAACCGAATATTTTTCTTAATGTTTATCTATTCGTCAATTACACTACTAGTAATTTTGAAATATGTAACAACTGTTTACAGAGAACAAGTAACTATCCAATAGTCGCAAGTTCTGATATCAAATATCGAAACAATCGTTCAAAAATATTTTAAATAACTAGAAGAGAGATATGATATCCAATACATATAGTTGTCTTATTGTGAAAATCGATATTTTCTATACACAACTATACACATCTCCTTTCTTTAGCTTTATTATTTACCCTCAACTATTTACAATATTTGCAAATAATTAAAAAGCAAATAGTGTCTGACACGTGACCTCTAAATGTCACTAAAGCCAAGAAACGTCATTATCAGATAAACAAATAGCTAATGGGGTTTTCTTAATGCCAGTGAAGAATCTCGAGACATGAACCAATCATGTCAATCTTTACTGCATAAGAAACAATTCTGTCTAGAATGATTATATCATAGTCTATTCTAATCTAGATCTATTCTAGAAATCTGCAACCATAATTGAAGTCAGAAAACATATATAAAATATGCATGTTGTGGATAAAAATTTAATTCTATCTAAAAAATAGAATAAGGAAAAACATAAGCGATAATTTTCATAATATTACACACTGCATTGGTTTTGGATTTTTAACCTAGCAGTGCCTCCCACTGCTTTACGTAATACTGTAATCCCCAACGGAAAATAAGAATTCAATAATTAAATCAAATTCTATAATGGGAAGTGGACCCCATGAATATTTTTGACTCATAGCTTTGGCACGTTCTCGCCTACGTATATTCACGGGTAGACAACTCATTTTCAATCACACTCGTTGTGACTCCTGATTTTATCCTGACCTTTTCTCATTGTGACAGCTTTGGTACGTTCACATGAGGCGTATCAAGGCTTCACTTGTCAATACAAACTCAAGCTACCGATGTAGTCCTGACAACTTTGGCACGTTCAGGATTTCCACTTTTACTTGAATTTGTCTCCTATCATATAAGTTCTACCGGCGCAAATGAACTACCTTCAACAATAATTGCATAGTTTTGGCACGTTATAACTATAGCATCATGAAAACATTTACATCCGTATTGACAAGGCGGACGAAGAAATAAGTATTCATAATACTAGTCACTTTATAAAACCTTATTTAACGGGGATTTTCCTAAAAGATGTAATTCACTTTATTTAATCAAATTATATAAATACATACATGTAAAAATCAAAGATTAGATTAATATTAAATTTAAAGGGCTAATCATATCATAGGTACATAATTAGACTCGCTCTGATACCATTTTGTTGGGGTTTTATTAGAGCGGCGCAGCGGAAGAAGCGCGGTTCGGGCGAAATCGTAGTTTAAAATTTTTAAACTTACGAATAAATTATTCAATATCTAATATTAATAATTCTTTCATATTTCACCTGAACATATTTATTCGATATCAAATAACGATATAAATAATATAGAAACTCCGTGAAACTTTTACGAAAACATTTTTCCGTAAAATAGTATAAAACACATTTTCGACCGAACCAACCGACCAATACACATGGGGACTGCCCAGGTCAGCCCCAAAAATATGTGGAAAGTTCGTGGACTGCCTGAATAGTGATCAGTTCACTGTTTGGGCAGCCGTTACCCAGTAACGCTGTTTTTCACCGTTTTTGCGTAATTTCACTACGAAATAATTTCCGGTAATTATTTTTATTGGGCAATTAAAATAAACTTAATTATTTTAATTACTCAATACTTGAAAACTAAAATTTTCCCAAGAAATCATATTTCTTGAAAATTACCGTTTGACCTCTAAACTTTACATTTTGTTCATTTTAGTCCCCAAATTGTCAAATATAATTTTGGATGATTCCAAATCAATTCTAAAATGATTTTCAACATGTCCAACACATCAAAATATAAATTGCATTAAAATCCCCACTAAAAGACAAAATTACTAAGAAGCCCCAAAGATTTCCAAATTTTGTAATTTACTCCAATCTTGTGTAAGTGTCCTACACATGTCTTGTTGGGGTTCTCCTAAAACATGCCAAGGATCTATTAAGCATAAATAAGTGTGAATACTCAAAGTAAGATTGCAGAAAAGATACTCACTTTGATCGGTAAGGGTGGATGTGTAGATAACAAAAATTTGCAACCTTTGTCAAGTGCTCCAAGCTCTCCTTTGTATGTATGGTGAACTCCAAGCTTTGATTTTTGAATTCCAAACTCAATGAGATAGTTTCCCTATCACCTTTGTTGACTCTTTAAGTGCTAGCTAAGGAAGATAATTGCAACAAAAATCTTCCCTTTATTATTTGTTGTTCTCGGCAAAGTGAGAATTTAGATAGGGAGAGAGGCTTTCACGGTGAAGAGAAGAAAAAGATAGTGAAGTGTTTTGATTTTCCAAAAAATAAAGACATATACCAAATCCAAGTTAGTAAAATGTCACTCACCTTTTCATTTTAAAATAAGAAAGTGTGTAAATCAAGCCATCACCAACTAACAACTTCCATCAAATAAAGTGATGAGATTGACTTGTGATGTGACTTGATGTGGGCCCCACTTTAATTCAAAATCTGAGTGGGCCCGCAAACACATTCGGGGCTCGGGTTCGTTAATTCCGAATTAACGAATTTTCCGTTGTGACTTAATTAAATCAAATTTAATTAAATAATAATGCCTCGCAAAATTATTACGAAAGACGCTCGCGAATTAATTCTAAATTAATTCATTCGCCCGAATTAAAATCCAATTTTAATTCCGCTTTGAAATCTAATTTCATTTAATATATCGAATATATCATTTTAATCGATTAATTCCAAATTAATCGTTCTCTCTCTTCTAATCGAATTTTATCCCAAATAAATTCTCACCGTAATTAATCCTAGATTAATTTTCTCTCTCTCATAATTAATCCCAGATTAATTATGTTCGAGTCATATGTCATCGGTGAATCTTCAGGAAGCGACCCATGAGATCCCTGGATATGTTGGCAGTAAATACGGTCATCAGACTATCCGAATACGTGCGTACCCGGTACCATGTTCTTATCGATTTACAAGACATGGTTGGCTTCTAGCAAAGTACCGTACCTACCCAATTCTCCAGAAATATTCTTTTAAGGAATATGTAATCTTTGTCACACGTAGTATACGAAGTATTGCGTACTACGATCCAATATTGATATCACATGCTATGCCTAGGGCTGGAATTATGTATGCCCCGTACGAAGCATTTATCGGATCTCTGGTAACTAGTCTTTATAATCGGATAATCATGACCTAGTCATATTATCCCGATGACTGCAGAGTATTAGTTTCGTATCCTACGTGATCATCATCTCCATATGACTGAAGTGATACTTCCATCTTGACATCACACCCAATACACTACGATTCTCAGTATACCCAGAAGAGGCATACACTGAACCTGTTAAAGCCCCGGACGACCAAAACCAAATTATACTGATTGTCGCAAGTATTAGCGATGCAAGTCTCAGGTTAAGACCAAATAAACCTACCCTGATTCGGATTCCCATAGACACATAGTCATACTACCAATGGGATTCCGATGGGTCTATCCAAAGCGGAGTTGTTTCTGTACCATCGGAAAATAGAACCTCCTATTACACTTGCATGAGTATCCAATACCCAAATATTTGAGAACTATGCAGTTACGCTTGCATAACACGCACAAGTGTAATACTAGCCTATTCCGCATTATCGATATCCAGTCTCGATAATACTACGACAAGGGATATTTAACGATTAAACCTTACGTGGATTAATATTGTCTCATATCTTATTAATCTGGTACTAATCATATGGACTTTTATCATTTATTTATCCCGGTAATCCAATTACAAATGATAAAAGAGTAATTTCCTTTGTCACATAGTTTATTTGTACAACAACACCATGTTCTGTAAAAATAGTGATGCTATGGGTCATAATTGTCCAACAATCTCCCACTTGGCCTATAGCCAATCACTCAAGTGTCCTACACCTGAACTATGTACAGGTCGCTCAAACTTCTGCTGAGAAACAGCTTTCGTCAGTGTATTTGTAATGTTATCATCTGATGCATTTTATTCGATCATCACATCGCCACGATGTATGATCTGATGAATCAGATGAAATAGTTGAAGTATATACTTGGATCGTTGATGAGACCGCGGTTCCTTAGCCTGTGCTATAGTGATGAGTGGTAAATCTATCACTATTTCTCACTCATTTAACCTAATATTTTGTATAGTTTCTTGAGTTTTGTGAATATTTTGATGTGTTTTGTGTTATTTTGTAGATAAATAAAGGTTCAGGACATTCTGGAGGTGATTTGGACCAAAACAGTGAAAATTGGAAAAAGGGAATTTTGGTAATTTATGCGCGTCACGATGCTTAAACCCTAGGCGCCGCGATGCCTAACGTGCGCCAGTCGCTTGCTAACGTGCGCCGTGCCACGTGTCACCATCACAGAGGATCCGCTAACATACACCGGGACATGTGTCACAATCCAATGGTGCCGACACTTCGCGCGACACGTGTCATCTTGTCATTTGACCCAATCATCGGCGAATCTTCTTCTGCCACGTGTCATCTTCTCATTAAACTGAATCTTCTGCGTGCCACGTGTCGAATACTTATTGGGCCGACAAAATCCGCGTCAACAGTCAAAGTCAGAATGCATGGACCAAGTCAACTGTTCCAGCATCGCGACGCCAAAGGCTTTGGTTTGGCGTCGCGACGCCTGTGGTCTACCGATGTCTATAAATTGAGCTCAAGATTTCAGTTTCAATTGTACAATTCTCTCTCATTTCTTTGATGTAAATAGGGAGTCTTCTCTCTAGTTTCTTTTAATTTCAGTTTTGTAATTATATTGGTCGGTTGGTAATTCATTTTAAACTGGATTAAACCTGACTAATCAAGGATACCGCCTATATGGATGGTTGGTAATTAAATTTTCTTACCGCCTATATGGCAGGTTCATGGACAAATCATACCGCCTTTATGGCTGATCGGACTTAATTTGAATTAATCATGTTACCGCCTATGTGGCTGGTTGGTAATGTTATCATAAGTTTATATATTATTTTATGGGAGATATCTAAAATAGTAAATAGTAAAAGTAATTCCTTTTACCTTAGCATTTTATTTTATTGTAATTTACTTTTCAGTATTTACTTTACCGCATTTACTTTTCCGCATTTTTACTTTATGGCTTTTACTTTTAAGTTTTTACTAGCCCTAGCTATGTGTCATAACTAAGTTAGTTATCTAGGGTTGTGATGAATTTCAATATCACCGGTTTATAAGGGTTAGATTATAGTTTGGGTAATATAAAGATTTATTTATTGAGTCTTAATCTGAATGATTTTTATTAACTGGCCACTAATAAAATTGATTAGGTAAATTTAAAATGAACTAGACATAAGGATTTTAGGTTTGAGACATTAGACTCAATAACCCACAATCTTCCTTGAGGATAGATAACCCTTTAATAGATTTCCTTACAGGATATGAATATACCTGTCAGGCGGGGGTAACCTTAATTGAAACTTAATCTTAAGGAATTCAGGTAATTTGGTTGACATAGACATATGGTTCAATTGGGTTATACTGGATATTTGTAATTGACCATCGGAAGAGGCTTTTACATAATTTAGTGTTCCAGGTTAGTAAATCAATATATTACCCAACTATAAGATAACCACTTCATCTTTAAATAATATTGGAATAAATCACAACCCTGGATAGTTTTATAAAAATTGAATTTTCATTAATCTACTTTCACGTAATTTTTATTTACCTGTTTTTAAGTTAATTTGTAAGTCACCATTCCAATTTACAAACAATCAATCTGTTAGATACTAGTAATCATTTGGCCTCATAAAAATTAATAGATAAGGTTTTAAGTCCTCGTGGGATCGATACTTTTTATACTACCTGAACGATACGTGCGCTTGTGTTATACGCGTGTGTAAGCACCGGTCAAGTTTTTGGCGCCGTTGCCGGGGACTTATTTATCTTTTACTATTAGTTTAGGGGTTAGATACATTACTTGTAACTAATTTCTTTTTACTTATTGTTTTTGTTTTTCTTGTGTTTCAGGTTCTCAGAAACATGAGACGAACCAGAAGCTTTGAACTCCGACCACTTGACCCGGAAATTGAAAGAACCATCAGACAGTTGAGAAGGGAAATGTGAGAAGGCCAAGAAGCTTTAGTCAACATGGAACCTGAACCTTTGGAGGTTGCACCACCAATACCCATTCGAGACAGAACCATTCCGGTGGTTGACAGACTCATTTCCTATATTGTACTTCCTCCCTTACCAGCAAATGCGGGTGACATCAAAACATGTATTCAGATGATTCAGTAGTCAGTGCAGTTTGGAGGAAATGCAATTGAAGACCTTAATACCCACATCAGCAACTTCCTGGAAGTTTACGGCACTTTCAATTATAATCGAGAAGCTGAAGAAGCAATGAGACTACGTGTTTTTCCATACTCCTTGAAGGACAGAGCTAAAGCCTGGCTACATTCACTACCAGCAGGTTCCATCACAACTTGGAACAATCTAGCCACCAAATTTCTTGCAAAGTACTTTCCACCAGCCAGAACTGGAAAGCTAAGGAATGACATCACATCCTTTGTACAACAAGACTCAAAAACTCTCTACGAAGCTTGGGAAAGATACAAAGATTTACTCCGGAAATGTCCTCACTATGAGATTCCAAAATGGCTTCAAGTCCAAACTTTCTATAATGGACTTTCTGGAATAATGAGAACCACAATCGATGCTGCTGCTGGAGGAGCTTTAATGGCAAATGAGAAGATCAAGCCTGTGACCTAATTAAAGAAATGGCCAACAATAATTCCTTGTTGCCAACAGAAATGAGCATTATCTAAAGAATTGCAGGAATTTATGAAAATGGAGCCAATACAGCAGTCAACACCAAGCTGGATCAGATATGAAAATTCATGGAAACTCTTACCACTGGATCCACAAGTTCACCATATGGAGGAGCACCAGAACCAAACCAACTTGAAGAGATGGTGAATTATGTCAACAATTTCAACAGACATGGGAATAATCCATATTCCAACACCTACAACCCAAAGTGGAGGAATCATCCTAATTTTTCATGGAGTAACAATTCAGGGCAAAAGAACAATCCACCACCTGGATTCCAATAGCAGAACTATCCACCACCTGGATTCCAGCAACATAACAAAGGCCAGGAGCAAACAAATGAACCAGGAATAGCAGAAGTGCTGACTTAGTTAAAAAAGTACGATGATATGTTTCAGAGCCAATCAGATTCCATCAAAGCACTGGAGAATCAAATCGGACAACTAGCCAATTCTCAAAGTTACAGACCACCAGGTAATCTTCCTAGCAACACAGAACCAAATCCAAGGAACCGAGGGAAGGAGCAAATTCAAGCCATTACTTTGAAAAGCAGTACTGAGATCAACAAAGTTGTTGGAATCAAGGCAACAATTGAGGAAATTTCAAAAGATGTAGTTCCACAGATGGAGGAAAAATAAGCAAAGGAAAAAGAAAAAGATCATATCATTCCACCTCCACATTTTCCTCAGCGACTTCAGAAAAACAAACTGGACAAGCAGTTTGCTCGTTTCTTGGAGGTTTTCAAAAAGCTGCATATCAACATTCCATTTGCAGAAGCCTTGGAAGAAATGCCCAGCTATGTCAAATTCATGAAATATATTCTTTCACAAAAATGGAGATTGGGAGACTACGAGACAGTAGCATTAACGGAAGAATGCAGCGCCATCATTCAGAGGAAACTTCCCCCGAAGTTGAAAGATCCTGGCAGTTTCAATGTCCCATGCACCATTGGAGAACATTACATCGGTAAGGCTTTATGTCATTTAGGAGCCAGTGTTAACTTGATACATTTTTCTATTTACAGGAAACTGCAGATTGGAGAAGCAATGCCTACCTCAGTCTCGTTGCAACTTGCTGATCGAACACTCGCATTTCCAATAGGTGTTGTTGAAGATGTGCTGGTCAAAGTCGACAAACTAATCCTCCCAGGAGATTTCATCATCCTTGACATGGAAGAAGACAAAGAAATACTTATCATTCTCGGGAGACCATTCTTGGCTACAGGTAAAACTGTGATTGATATACAAAAAGGAGAACTGACCATGAAAGTGCAGGACCAAGAAGTGACCTTTTAATGTTTTCAAAGCCATGAAATTCCCGAGCGATGAAAAGGAAGAAGAATGCTTTAGAGTTGATGTTGTTGATAGTATCGTTCATGATACTAAGCCAAATACCATAGATACACTTGAAGCTTGCATCACCAACATGACTGACAGCGAGCTAGATGCTGAAATCCTGGAATGTATCAACTACCTTGACAAACCATTCTGATTCAAAGCGACACCACCAGTTGAAAGCTTGGAACTGCCAAAGAAAGATCGAATCAAGCCTTCGATTGAAGAACCAACACATCTGGAGCTGAAGTTACTTCCGAGCCATCGCAAGTATGCATTTCTTGGAAACACTTATGTATTACCTGTTATTATTTCTTCTTCACTAACATTGGAGCAGGAAGAAAAGCTACTGAGAGTATTGCGAGAACACAAAAGAGCCATTGGCTGGACTATAGAAGACATTCGAGGCATTAGTCCATCATTTTGCATGCACAAGATTCTGATGAACGATGAGTACAAACCCACAGTGGAGCTTCAACTGAGACTTAATCCAATCATGAAGGAAGTCGTGAAGAAAGAAATCATCAAATGGTTGGATGCTGGCATCATTTACCCCATCTCAGATAGCACTAGGGTGAGTCCTATGCAGTGTGTGCCAAAGAAAGGAGGAATTAATGTGGTCACCAATGAAAAGAACGAGCTGATTCCAACAAGAACGGTGACTGGATGGAGATTATGCATGGACTACAGGAAGCTGAACAAAGCCACGAGAAAAGACCATTTTCCGCTACCATTCATTGACCAGATGTTAGACAGATTGGCGGGACATGAATTCTATTGCTTTTTGGACGGATATTAAGGGTTCAATCAGATTTCCATCGCCCCAGAAGATCAGGAGAAAATGACCTTTACATGTCCATATGGTACTTTTGCTTTCTGGCAGGATGTCATTTGGATTATGTAATGCCCCTACCACTTTTCAGCGTTGCATGATGGCCATAGTCTCAGATATGCTGGAGCAGAGTATGGAGGTATTCATGGATGACTTTTCTGTGTTTGGAGATTTTTTTGACCATTGCTTGCAAAATCTGGAACAGGTGTTACAAAGGTGCGAAGATACAAACATGGTACTCAACTGGGAGAAATTCCATTTCATGGTACAGGAAGGCATTGTTTCAGGACACCGGATCTCACAAAAAGGAATCGAGGTAGACAAAGCAAAGATTGATAAAATTGAAAAACTACCTCCACCAACATCTGTCAAAGGGATTCGGTGCTTTCTCGGACATGCAAGTTTTTACAGGAGATTTATCAAAGACTTTTCCAAGATTGCAAAACCTCTTTGCAATCTTCTGGAGAAGGATGTACCTTTCAACTTCACCAAAGAATGCCAGGAAGCTTTTGAGATCTTAAAACATAAGCTGATTTCTGCCCCCATCATTGTAGCACCAGACTGGACCCTTCCATTTGAAGTGATATGCGATGCTAGTGATTTTGCTGTAAGTGCAGTTTTGGGACAACGTAAAGCAAAGATTTTCCACACCATTTACTACTCCAGCAGAACTCTGAATGAAGCTCAACTCAACTACACAACCACTGAAAAGGAGTTTCTCGTAGTTGTGTACGCTTTTGACAAATTTCGCTCCTATCTACTGGGTCCCAAAGTGGTGGTCTACACAGATCATTCAGCAATCAAATATCTGATCACAAAGAAAGATGCCAAACCCAGATTGATCTGTTGGATACTTCTTCTGTAAGAATTTGATGTAGAGATTCGAGACAGGAAAGGGACAGAAAACCAGTTGACAGATCATCTATCGAGGCTTGAGAATGAAGAAACAGCTGTAAAAGAACTGTTAATCAAAGAAACTTTTCCAGATGAACAGTTGTTTGCCATGAAACAATAGGAAGTCCATTGGTATGCTGACTATGTCAACTATATTGTATCAGGAAAATGGTCGTTGGAATGGACAACTCAGCAACAGAAGAAGTTCTTCAAAGAAGCCAAGCACTATGTCTGGGATGAATCGTACCTGTTCAAATGTTGTGCTGATCAATTATTGACGGTGTGTTCCATATGAGGAAGTCAACAGTGTTTTGCAGCACTTTCATTCATCACCATATGGCGGACACTTCAGCGGAAATAAAACTGCAGTAAAAGTCCTTCAATCAGGTTTGTTTTGGCCCACTCTTTTTAAAGATGCTTATCTTTTTGCTTTTCAATGTGACAGGTGCCAGAGAACGGAAAATATTTCTAGGTGAAACGAAGAAACGTTGCAAAACATTCTAGAAGTGGAAATATTCGATGTGTGGGGTATAGATTTCATGGTACCTTTGTTCCATCATTCAGAAACCTGTACATCCTGGTTGTTGTAGACTACGTCTCCAAATGGGTCGAAGCAATTGCACTGCCATCCAATGATTCAAAAATGGTGATCAAATTCCTTAAAAAGAATATTTTCACTCGGTTCGAAACACCTCGTGCAATCATCAGTGATGCTGGCTCACATTTCTGCAACAGATACTTCGATGCACTCCTATCCAAATACAGAGTTACTCATAAGGTTGCCACTGCTTACCATCCACAATCAAATGGACAGGTTGAGGTTTCAAACAGGGAGATCAAGAGAATCCTAGAGAGAACCGTTGGATCAACAAGGAGGGACTGGTCAACAAAAATAGATGATGCATTATGGGCCTACCAAACAGCTTACAAGACACCCATTGGTATATCCCCATATCGATTAGTGTTTGGGAAAGCATGCCATCTGCCAGTTGAGCTTGAACACAAGTCGTACTGGGCACTGAAGAATTTGAATCTTGATTCACAAGCTGCATGAGAGAAATGACTTCATCAACTCAATGAATTGGAGGAGTTTCGTCTACAGGCTTATGAGAATGCCAAATTATACAAAGAAAAGACAAAGAAATGGCATGACAGAAAAATAGTGCACAGATAGTTGGAACCAAGGCAGCATGTGTTGTTGTACAACTCGAGGTTGAAACTTTTCCCTGGAAAGTTGAAATCTAGGTGGTCAGGTCCTTTTGTGATCACTCAGGTTTTACCTTATGGAGCTGTTGAGTTACTAGATCCCAATACCAACAACACATTCAAGGTTAACAGTCAGCATGTCAAACACTACTGGGGAGAATCATTTGAGCGATAAAAAGAAAGTGCCACACTTTCAGATCCAACATAACGTTCGAGAAGTCACGTCTAGCTGACGACGGTTAAACTTAGCGCTAGCAGGGAGGCAACCCATGCAATTTTTGTATATATTGTGATTTGGTGTGATTTAATTTGGTGTGTGTTAGTTTTTACAGATTAAGACATTTCAAGATGGAAGAAGCTCTCGCAAATCTTCACAAGCAATTTCCTTCTCTCCCTCAAAATCTGATGAAAGTTTTCAAAGCTCGCTTGGAACGGTTGAGACTACTAACAATCCTTGGTGTTCCTAATGACATTCGTTGGGTAATTGAAGCACGGGTCCGATTAACAAGTGAGTCTTCTGACTCTTTTATTTCACATCTGCCTGGTTTTGGAAGAAGCACCTATGCAAAGAAACTTAGAGCTAAGCAAATGGGTGTTTGTTACAAATGTGCACGCTGGAATTGTAATACTCGTTGTCGTTCTTTAGGAATGGTGTCTGATAACCGCGAAGATAAGATTAAATTCATTAGGGATGGCTTGAGTAAGGAGTCTTTAGATGATATATCTTCGACTCTTGAGATGCATCCCAGTGGATATGTTCACATAGCCTTTCGTAAATTACATACACAATTTCAAAAAGAAAGACATCAGTTGAGTCTTGGGAATCTAACTCAAAAAGACCTTGTTTGCCAATTTATAAGAAAATTGGATGGGAAGCTTGTCCCCGACGCATAGACGTTAATCAAGCTGTAAATTCTTGTACATATTATATCTCTTTGTCTTTTCCTAATAATTGTGATTTATTTTGTTGTTTTCTTTTATTTTCTCTAACAAGATCCAGACCTTTTTTACTATCACGATTTATTTTACTATTTTGCTATAATCGTCCTTTGGAAGATACTTGTGCTATTTTTACTCACCTTTTCAGGTAATATAAATTCAACCCATCATTGCACTTTTGAAGACATCCAGAGTAAAACATGGAAGCCACTTCAAGAAGACAAGTTGAAAACATCAGTGTGTTTTGCGGTAGTAGTGTTGGTACTAAACCACAATACATAGAAGCAGCACAAGAATTGGGTCGAGTCTTAGCTGCAAGAAATATTCACTTATATATGGCGGAGGCAATCTTGGACTAATGGGGATCGTTTCAAAGGCCGTACAGAAGGAGGCAATCATGTTTTGGGAATCATCCCAAAACCCTTGGCATAAGCAAATCTTATTGAGCCATCAAACGGAGAGGAACTGATCGTGCCAGATATGTCTGAACGACTGGTAGAAATGATTAACCGTGCTGATGCTTTTATTGCTTTGCCAGGTGGCTTGGGTACATTGGAGGAAATTTTTATTGTGCTATCTTGGGCGAACCTGAACATACACCGGAAACCAATTGGGTTGTACAACGTTGATGGATTTTATGATTTTCTTTGTGTGTTTCTTGATGATGCCCGGAGAAATGGGTTCGTGTCAAAACCTTTAAAAGAACTATTTACTGCCAGAACTGCTCCGGATCTAATTGACCAACTCTTAGCATATGAACCACAAGTTGACCCTATCCTTTCAAAGATAAATTGGTCCGAGGACGATCGTGGTAAGAGGCGTCGGATTAATCTGGATCTTAACCTTTAATTTCCTGTAGAATTTCAGCTAACCAGGTATTATCTTCCAAACTCTTCTTGTACTGTTTAAAGACATTGGGGACAATGTCTCATTTAGGTTTGGGGGAAGGAATTAGTTGATCAGTACCTTGTTTTTTTGTTTTTTTTTCTAGTTTGTGTGTTGCTTTTATTTTTAGTTCAAAATTTTTCGAAAAATACAAAAAAAAAATTGAAAATTTTTCAAAAAAAAATTACAAAAATATTTTGCGTTTTTGCGTTTTTATTTTGACTAAAAGGGTGAAATTGGTGAGATATAGCTGAGTAAGGAGTTCCCACTCCTGATACGTATCTCAAACCCATTTTCGAAACAAGTTAATTTTTGTTTATTTCCTTTTAAATTATTTAATTTGTAAATTCTCCTTAACACTGACTAAAATGGATCTTCATATGCTCAGTTGGCAGGTATTATCAATATGCATAGTAACATACGGACATGAGCAAAATTGAAAAGTTATAATATTCAGTGTTCTAGTTTAATTGGAGGAAGCATCTCAAAACGTGATGGAGTAAAAAAATAAAAAATAAAAATCTGAGATCCGAGTTATTAAGTCTGTATGGGTGTTTTAACACCTAGTGCCCTAAAGCCAACTGGTTTGGGAGTCACTGGCCCAAAGCTCATTACATGGATCGAAGATGCTGCAAAAATATATATATCTGAAGTCTGAGTAATTAAGTCCGTATGGGTGTCTTAACACATGGTGCTCTAAAGCCAACTGGTTTGGGAGCCACCGACCCAACACTCGCTACATAGATGGAAGATATTGTATATAAATAAAAAAAAAATCAGAAAAATCTGAAAAAATTACTCCATTGCTACAAAAAGGTGTGAATTCTGATAAAACTTTAGGACGAAAATATTACTCTCTTATCAACTGCACTTGTGACTGTTGTGGGCAAAAATGAGTTGTTTAATATTTTGTTAGCTGTGTATATGGAGAATGGTAAATATAATCGGAGAATTTACTTATTCAGTAATTTAGAAAGAAAGAAAACAACTAGTAACTTGGAGTAGAAGTTTCACCTGATTAGTCACTAACTTCTTTATTCTCTTTTCTCTTGTCTTTTTGCTTTTGTGTGCATTAGTTTCACTACCTTTTTACTTTTGTAAAATATTTCTGTGTATCATTGCTGTAAACCCTCACGAGATTACAACTCGTCCACTAGAGACACCTAGGGGTTTAAAGGCTTGTTGCATACGCTAAATGCAACCGTGATCCCTACGAAAGTGGCTTAGTTAAATTTTATTATGTTATTTTATTTTGTGTTTTGCTAAAGAACTAGCAAAATGTTAGGTTTGCGGGTGTGATGAGTGGTAAATCTATCACTATTTCCCACTCATTTAACCTAATATTTTGTATATTTTCTTGAGTTTTGTGAATATTTTGATGTGTTTTGTGTTATTTTGTAGATAAATAAAGTTTCAGGACATTCTGGAGGTGATTTGGACCAAAACAGTGAAAATTGGAAAAATGGCATTTTGGTCATTTATGCGCGTCGCGACGCCCAAACCCAAGGCGTCGCGACGCCTAACGTGTGCCGGTCCCTTGCTAACGTGCGCCGAGTCCACGTGTCAGAATCTGAAAAGTTGACTTTGCTAACGTGCGCCATGCCACGTGTCATCATCACAAAGGATCCGCTAACATGCGCCGGGACACGTGTCACAATCCTATGGTGCCGACACTCCGCGTGACACGTGTCATCTTGTCATTTGACCGAATCATCGGTGAATCTTCTTCTGCCACGTGTCATCTTCTCATTGAACCGAATCTTCCGCGTGCCACGTGTCGAATTCTTATTGGGCCGACGAAATCCGCGTCAACAGTCAAAGTCAGAACGCGTGGACCAAGTCAACTGTTCCAGCGTCGCGACGCCCGTGGTCTACCGATGTCTATAAATTGAGCTCGAGATTTCAGTTTCAATTGTACCATTCTCTCTCATTTCTTTGATGTGTAAATAGAGAGTCTTCTCTCTATTTTTTTTTAATTTCAGTTTTGTAATTAAATTTTAATTACTTTTTGTAATAATAGTAATTTACACTTTTTATTTTTACAGTGTTTACTATTCAACCATGAGGAGGTAACTTCCCTCTCCTATGGTGAAAGGTAATTTTTTACTATTGCTATTTAGATTAATCTCCCTTAAAAATAATATATTCACTATTTAAAATTTAACTTAAAAAGGATATCGCCATGTTGGTCGGTTGGTAATTCATTTTAAACTGGTTTAAATCTGACTAATCAAGGATACCGCCTATATGGCTGGTTGGCAATTAAATTTTCTTACCGCCTATATGGCAGGTTCATGGACAAATCATACCGCCTTTATGGCTGGTCGGACTTAATTTGAATTAATCAGGTTACCGCCTATATGGCTGGTTGGTAATGTTATCATAAGTTTATATATTATTTTATGGGAGATATCTAAAATAGTAAATAGTAAAAGTAATTGTTTTTACATTAGTATTTTATTTTATTGTAATATACTTTTCAGTATTTACTTTACCGCATTTACTTTCCTCATTTTTACTTTATGGCTTTTACTTTTAAGTTTTTACTAGCCCTAGCTATGTGTCATAACTAAGTTAGTTATCTAGGGTTGTGATGAATTTCAATATCTCCGGTTTATAAGGGTTAGATTATAGTTTGGGTAATATAAAGATTTATTTATTGAGTCTTAATCTTAATGCTTTTTATTAACTGGCCACTAATAAAATTGATTAGGTAAATTTAAAATGAACTAGACATAGGGATTTTAGGTTTGAGACATTAGACTCAATAACCCACGATCTTCCTTGAGGATAGATAACCCTTTAATAGATTTCCTTACAGGATAGGAATATACCTGTCGGGCGGGGGTAACCTTAATTGGAACTTAATCTTAATGAATTCAGGTAATTTGGTTGACGTAGACATATGGTTCAATTGGGTTATACTGGATATTTGTAATTGATCATCGGAAGAGGCTTTTACATAATTTAGTGTTCCAGGTTAGTAAATCAATATATTACCCAACTATGAGATAACCACTTCATTTTTAAATAATATTGGAATAAATCACAACCCTTGATAGTTTTATAAAAATTAAATTTTCATTAATCTACTTTCACGCAATTTTTATTTACCTGTTTTTAAGTTAATTCGTAAGTCACCATTCCAATTTACAAACAATCAATCTTTTAGATACTAGTAATCATTTGGCCTCATAAAAATTAATAGATAAGGTTTTAAGTCCTCGTGGGATCGATACTTTTTTATACTACTTGAACGATACGTGCGCTTGCGTTATATGCGTGTGTAAGTACCGGTCATATAGCCCAGCTCAGCTGCTAACAGAACTACACCTAATCCAATTAGGATTATATAGATCCAAAAATACTTCTTTTGCTGCCTCAGCTGTAGCAATGTTCCGCTTTTGTTTTTTATTCGGCAACAATATCTTGCTTGGAAGATTTCCAGCTCACAGTTCCGTTATTCAAACTAAATATGTACCCTTATTGCGACTTAAAGTGGTCTTTTTCGGTTTGGAAACTTGCATCGGTGAACCTAGTCACCTCAAGTTCTCATTCTCCATAGCTTAAGAAAGCATCCTTAGTTCGTTTAAGATACTCAAGGATGTTCTTTACATCAATCCCGTGACTATTACTTGGATTGGCCTTATTGCATCTACATATGCTCAAAGCATATGAGACATCAGGTCACATACATTTCAAAAAATGTACGAGCTCTGGGAGGGTTATCAGCAGCTTTCTAGATCTATTCCAGTAGATCTTTATTCCTAGAATAAAGGTTGCATCTTCCAAGTATTCCATGGAGAATTTTAATGAAAGCCAAGCTTTCACCGATTATATTATGGGAATGTAATTGCTAAGAAGCAATACATCATCAACTTATAGGACATTCATTGTCAGTGCGCTCCTACTAACCTTCTTATATACACAAGAATCATATTCGTTTTGAATGAAATCATATACCATTATGATCTCATCAAAACGTTGGATCCAAGAACACAATGCTTGCTTCAATCTATAAATGGATCGATTTAACTTGCAAACCTTGTTTGTATATTATGGTACGACAAAATCGTCAGGCTGTTGTAAACATCCTCCAAAAGGTTTCCGTTAAGGAAATCGATTTTGACGTCCATCTGCCATATTTCATAAATGAAACATGCAGCATTAGCAAGCATTATGCGAATGGATTTAATCATGGTAACGGGTAAAAGGTTTCGTCGTAGTCGACACTAGGTCGTTGACGATACCCTTTCTACACAAGCCTAGCTTCGTACATTTGTATGTTACCGTCCATGTATGTCTTCCTTGAAGACGCATTTAGTACCAATAGGTACAATGCCTTCTGGTACATCAACCAGTGTCCAAACTTAGTTGGTATACATGGAATCCATTTCGGACTTCATGGCACTTTGCCATAAAATGAGTCGATACCTTGTATCACTTCCTCATACGTAGCCGGTTCGTCTTCCTCAATAAGATTGATATCTACATGAGGTGAGATCAGAAACCCATACCTCCCACGTTGTTTTCTGACTCTCTCCGACCTACGCAGTTCTTGTATATTCGAAGATTATTGGTACAGTTTCATCTATGACGGATTGTTTGTGTTCCGTGAGGACTCGGTGCCTGGAACAATATTACTCCGATTTTCATCGAGTTTTACTTTCCTCTCACTTACCACTGCATATAGGAATTCCTCTTAGGAAAATCGCATGGAGAGCAACAATTATATTGTTCTCTTGTGAGTTGTATAAGTACTATATTTTGGTTTCCCTAGGACAACCTACAAATATGCACTTATCTGATTTGGGTTCTAGTTTGGTACCATCCAAACATTCAATTATATGCCCAGCATCCTAAATCTTCAGGAATGAGAAACCCAATTTCTTTCCTGTTCATATCTAATATGAAGTCTGTCTAACATATTTACATGGAACCTTATTAAAAATAAGTATTGCATTGTTTAATGCATATCCTGTGAAGGAAATTAGTAGCTAAGAGCGACTCATCATTAACATTACCATGTCCAACAAAGTTCGATTTTTCTGTTCGGACACACCGTCCCGGGAGGAGTCCACTGTGAAAGAATAATATAATATTTCAAGTAATCTTGAAACTCATATGTTTAAGTATTTTACACTATGGTATGACCGTAATGTTTTTAATACTTTTACCGGTCTGTTTTCTTAACTCTTTGAATTACTCAAAAGTTTTTGACTTGTGTTTCATAAGATACACATAACTGTAACGCGATGCCACATCCGTAAAGGTACAAAGTATTTATATCCATCTCTAGCCTAGCTAGACATGGGCCCACTTACGTCACTATGAACGAGGACTAACAGATCGGTGGCACTTGCACTTTTACCAAGTAAAAGGTGTTTTAGGCACTTTGCCTAATAAACTAGATTTGTAGACATCATTTGAATTAGAATCAAATTCATCCTAGTATCCATTCGAAAGTATGGATATATGAGTCATGTTTAATGTGTCCCAGACAACAATGCCACTTTTAAGTCTCAACAGATTTATACAGTTTGAGCTTTTGTTTGTCATATTATATGTTTGAGATTTATTTATATTCAAAATATAAATACTGTTATTCACATCTAATGTCATCTTTATAAACAAAACACCTAGTGTTCTGGAACATAAAGGTATACCCGCAATGGGTTAAACTAGATATAGAGATAATGTTTCTAGTCAAACTAGGTACATTAAAACAATTTCCTAATTGAAGTACATGCCCAAAGGGCAGTTCCAAAACTTAGGTTTCTATGGCCAAAACAACGACTCATGTCCTGTTTCCGACTCATAGGTCGATCTCAACTGAAGCCAGTCTCCTGCTAATCAGCAGATCCCGCACATCAGTACATATATTTATGTACCACATCCAGTATCTAAAATCCAATTTTAAAACCAGCAGTGGAAATGTTTATAACAAACATACCTGAAGTCGGAGCCATGCCTGTCTTCACTTCCTTCATGTCTGCCTTTGTTCATACGGCAGTCACGCTTTCAGTGACCCTGTTTGCCACAGTTTAGGCAGACATCTTGGGATATGTCATTTGTCTTCCTAGAAGACTATGACGATTTTTCCTTTGCCCATTTTCACATCCCTAAAAGTCTTCGGCCAAGCCTAGACCTTCTGGGATGTAGAAGTAAGATGCGTCTTGCGCTTCTTGCCCTTTTTCAAGCTCTGGTTGTGTCTCCTTGAGCATAGCCATTAACTCTCCAATAGTTTTCTTTTACAATCAGTACTTCTAAGATCTAAGAATAGATCTATAAAGATCCTTTAATTTCAATATCATACTATAAGGATCTAATCCTTAGTTCTGACGAAGAAATTAAGGAGTCTTTGCGGCAAGCATAAAAGATTGAGCACTAAACTTTTCATTACGATGAGTCTTCCAAAGCTCATGCTCTACTATTTGCTCAACTCCGGGCTTAGGCCCGAGAGGTCGCTCTATCAAATAGATTAACTTCTCAACTCGCAGGACTATCCTGAGATTCATTTCCAAATATGAAAATTAAAGCCGTAAAAGACATTTTCACCTAGGATTATGTTCTTTTACGCTAATCTTTCAGCTATATTGATTGTTATAGTCCAACTATCCAGTCAATGATTTCGGGTACAATCAGACGAAATGATTACTATAGTCTAACTATATAACCAACTATAAATGATCAGTTAAATTCAAATATATTGATTACTATAATCCAATTATATAATCAACTATAAATAAAGTAGTTTGAATGCAGTCCAACTGTTTAATTAAAATAAAAATTTAATATCAGTCCAAATAATATATATAAATTTTTAATGACGAAAAATGAAATGAGCGCGTATTGGCAAGTATCTAAACGAAATTGTAAATTTAATACCTGTCTCCCACTATTTTTCGGCGAGCCTCTAACCCTCTGTGGAGTACTCGGGAAACCTAGTTTCCTAGTGGGCTAGGATCCCGTTAAATAACGCACAACCTTGACTTTAGCCAATAAGTTGTATGAAACTTAACTAGGTAGATCTCTAAGATCAATTGGATCCCATCAAATTCCTAGATCCAGTAGGTGGACCTCCAAGTCCGAAACATATATCCAATATATGCCAATATATCCGATATATTCCCTAACATTTTTCCTCTGAATCAAGTAAGCCTTGGCTTTGGCTCAACAAGCTTAATGAAACTAGTTAAGCGTGACCCATTGACGGTGGGAAAACTTCATAATCGAGGCCGATGAACAAGAAGTGACCTTGACTTTGGACAACAAATCACAACTTGCCCAAGGCGTACGATATGGAACAAAGCTTTCATGATTCAAACACATCCGCGATAGACAAAGGTCTTGACTTTGGCCAACAAACCAATGCCAATCTTGGATCTTGAGAGAGAATCACTCATTGGAAGGAAAAACACTTAATATTAAATGAAGGTTTTTGTCGCGATTTGGAAACCATTTTATTATCTTTAATTAGGTCTCATCATACACCCTTAAACATGCATTCTAAAAGCATAATAAGGCGCGAATAAATAATAATGATATGCGGATGGATATTTAACAAATTATTCCTAGAATAAATCTCTCCATTTCCTCTCCCAAGCTAGCACAATTCTAACTTCTACCCAATTACATAATACTTCTAAAGAAACCTCATTAACATTGAGGGGAATTGGTGAGAAGAGAAGTACAAATAGTCAAGAGATAAAGGTTGGACACGCAAGTCCAATTTAATAAATTCTAAATTTATTACAACAATTTCCAAAATTGCCCTCACCCATCTAATATCCATCGGATATACATTATTCATACAATACATCCATGTATTCACACAAAGCATGTTATTCAATCAATCTAATCCAATTAATTAATCTGTGAATTGAGTGATCATCCAATGTTCAAACAACGATTTGATTTGCGTGAGTCCAACTCGTTTAAGAATAAGTACTCAAAGTGCGTATTCTTGAATTATATCGAACTACAATTTTAAATCCAATTTAATTTGTATTCAATACTAATTCATATTTAATTCCAAATTAAATAATTACACTTAATTATGTTCCTTTTAGACTTAGATTCTAAATCCAATCTTAATGGGTCTCAAAGGCCCAATTAACATCCAATGTCTATTTAATTAAAGTCCAATGGGCTTTTAATTAATTCATTAGGCATGGGCTTTGGCCAATATGGGTCAAATCCAAATGCCAAGGCCCAATAAAGGAATCACCCTATTTTCCATAAAATTAATTTCGGCCCATTAGGCCCAATTAAATTTAAAAGGCCCATTTATTATATTTGGACTTAACGGAATGGTTTTATGCCCAATTTGGATCCAATCCAATTGTCCTAAACCAACTTGTCCCAACCAAGCCCATTAGGCCCAAATATAACAACAATAGCCCAATTCCAAATTGAAGCCTAATTAATTAAATTCCAATATTTCATCACAATTTTTTAATTAAAGTGTATAGCCATAATTAATTAGTTAAATTAACATTTCCAAAACACCAATTTAATTAATTAATCATGCTTTATCATTTTCAATTCATGTCCAATACATTAGAAGAAAAATCAACTCATAACATGCTTCTCTATCTCACGGCATTTTGGGCATTTTCTATCCGATTTTGATTTCAATCCAATTAAATCACAAATCAATATATTCATGCATTTTAAACACATCAAATGGTCTAAAAAAATCAAAAAATCACCATGAGCTTCTAAGGTTCTACATTCGGCCATACTCATCAAATTAGGGAAAAATTATCTAATCAATTTTTATCCATATTAATCATGCATAACTCTAAGTTATCATAATCCAAACATAACCAAACACTCAATTTGACGAAATCATGCTCCAAGCAAAAATACCCAAATTCAAGTTTATGAACCCTAATTCATTTCATGCTTAATTTGGCTCTGATACCATTGTTGGGGTTCTCCTAGAACATGCCAAGGATCTATTAAGCATAAATAAGTGTGAATACTCAAAGTAAGACTGCGGAAAAGATACTCACTTTGATCGGCAATGGTGGATGTGTAGATAACAAAAATTTGCAACATTTGTCAAGTGCTTCAAGCTCTCCTTTGTATGTATGGTGAACTCCAAGCTTTGATTTTTGAATTCCAAACTCAAGGCGATAGTTTCCCTATCACCTTTGTTGACTCTTTAAGTGCTAGCTAAGGAAGAAAATTGCAACAAAAATCTTCCCTTTATTCATTGTTGTTCTCGGCAAAGTGAGAATTGAGAGAGGGATAGAGGCTTTCACGGTGAAGAGAAGAAAAATAGAGTGAAGTGTTTTGATTTTCCAAAAAACAAAGACATATACCAAATCCAAGTTAGTAAAATGTCACTCAGCTTTTCATAATTAAAATAAGAAAGTGTGTAAATCAAGCCATCACCAACTAACAATTTCCATCAAATAAAGTGATGAGATTGAATTGTGATGTGACTTGATGTGGGCCCCACTTTAATTCAAAATCTGATTGGGCCCGCAAACACATTCTGGGCTCGGGTTCGTTAATTTTGAATTAACGAATTTTCCGTTGTGACTTAATTAAATCAAATTTAATTAAATAATAATGCCTCGTAAAATTATTACGAAAGTTGCTCGCGAATTAATTCTAAATTAATTCGTTCGCCTGAATTAAAATCAAATTTTAATTCCGCTTTGAAATCTAATTTCATTTAATATATCGAATATATCATTTTAATCGATTAATTCCAAATTAATCGTTCTCTCTCTTCTAATCGAATTTTATCCCAGATAAATTCTCGCCGTAATTAATCCTAGATTAAATTTCTCTCTCTCATAATTAATCCCAAATTAATTATGTTCGAGTCATACGTCATCGGTGAATCTTCGGGAAGCGACCCATGAAATCCCTGGATATGTTGGCAGTAAATACGGTCATCGAACTATCTGAATACATGCGTACCAGGTACCACATTCTTATCGATTTACAAGACATGGTTGGCTTCTAGCAAAGCACCGTACCTACCCAATTCTACAGAAATATTCTTTTAAGGAATATGTAATCTTTGCCAGGCGTAGTATACTAAGTATTGCGTATTACGATCCAGTATCGATATCACATGCTAGGCCTAGGGCTGGAATTGTGTCTGCCCCGTACGAAGCATATATCGGATCTCTGGTAACTAGTCTCTATAATCGGATAATCATGACCTAGACATATTATCCCGATGACTGCAGTACTTAAGAGTACCAGTTCCATATCCTACGTGATCATCATCTCCATATGACTGAAGTGATACTTCCATCCTGACATCACACCCAATACACTACGATTCTCAATATACCCAGATGAGACGTACACAAAACCTGTTAAAACCTCGGATGACCAAAACCAAAGTATACTGATTGTCGCAAGTATTAGCGATGCAAGTCTCAGGTTAAGACCAAATACACCTACCTTGATTCGGATTCCCATAGACACATAGTCATACTACCAATGGGATTCTGATGGGTCTATCCAGAGCGAAGCTGTTTCCATACCATCGGTAAACAGAACCTCCTATTACACTTGCATTAATATCCAATACCCAAATATATGAGAATTATGTTGTTACGCTTCCATAACACGCACAAGTTTAATACTAGCCTATTCCACATTATCGATGTCCAGTCTCGATAATACTACGACTATGGATATTTAATGATTAAACCTTACGTGGATTAATACTGTCTCATATCTTATTAATCCGGTACTAATCATATGGACTTCTATCATTTATTTATCCCGGTAATCCAAGTACAAATGATAAAAGAGCAATTTCCTTTGTCACATAGTTAATTTGTACAACAACACCATGTTCTGTATAAATTGTGATGCTATGGGTCATAATTGTCCAACATGTCCAAGGTCTCTAAATATTAATTCAAGTGTGAATAATCAAGATAAGTTTGCGGAATTAACTTACATTGAGCGGATGAGAAGTTCATAACTTTCTTTCGATAATGGAATCTCTAAGCTTTGTATTGAATTCCAAACTCAAGGGTGAGTTTCCCTATCACCTTTCTTTAACTCTCAAAGTGCTAGCTTGTAGAATTTTTAAAACAAAAAATTCAAGAACAAGAAGAGAGGATCACAGCTAGGAGGGAAAAAAAGAGAAGATGGTGAATAGTCTATTTTCCAAAAGTTGACTTAAGTTGGTAGTTGTGTTGTGTAATTAATCCAATTAATAAGCTTAATCACTTCCATCACAAATAGTGACAAGTTGATGTAAGTGATGTGGGTTCCACCCAATTTTGAATTCCAAATTCAAGTTGGCTTACACAACACACTTTAGGCCCGGATTCGTTTAATCCGATTAAACGAATTTTCCGTCGCGACTTAATTAAATCCAATTTAATTAAATAATAATGCCTAGCAAAATTATTACGATAGTCACTTACAAATTAATTCAAAATTAATTCGTTCGCTTGAATTAAAATCCAATTTTAATTCCATATTGAAATCCAATTTCAATTAATATATTTGATATATTATTTTAACCCAAGTAAATAAATTAAATAGAAAAATCAAATTTAACTATTTAATTTATTTAATCGATTAATTTCAATTTAATCGCGTTCTCTCTTCTAGACGAATTTAATCACAGATAAATTCTTACGGTAATTAATCCCAGATTAATTTCTCTTTCATAATTAATCCTAGATTAATTCTGTTCGAGTCAAATGTCATTGGTGAATCTTTGGGAAGCGACCCAAGAGATCCCTGGATATGTTGGTAGTAAATACGGTCATCGGACTATCCGAATACGTGCGTACCCCGTACCACGTTCTCACCGATTTACAAGACATGGTTGGCTTCTAGCAAAGCACCGTGCCTACCCAATTCTCCAGAAATGTTCAACAAATAATATATAATCTGTATCAAACATAGTATACTATGTATTGCGTAATACGATCCAGTATCAGATGTCACAAGCTAGGCCTAGGGCTGGCATTGTGTCTGCCCCGTACGAAGCATATATCGGATCCCGCGTAACTAGTCTCTGTAATCGGATAATCATGACCTAGTCATATTTCCCGATAGCTGCAGCATTTAAGAGTACTAGTACCGTATCCTCTGTGACCATCATCTCTATATGACTGAAGTGATACTCTCATCTTAACATCACACCCAATACACTACGATTCTCAGTAAACCCAGCAGAGGCGTACACAAAACCTGTTAAAGCTCTGGACGACCAAAACCAAAGCAAACTAGTTGTCGCAAGTATTAGCGATGCAAGTCTCAGGTTAAAGATCACATACACCTACCCTGATTCGGATTCCCATAGACATATAGTCATACTACCAATGGGACTCCGAGGGGTCTATCTAGAGCGAAGCTGTTCCCGGTCAAACGGCTAACAGAATCTCTTATCATACTTGCATAAGTATCCAATACTTAAATATATGAGAACTATGTCGTTAAGCTTCCATAACGCGCACAAGTGTAATACTAGTCTATTCCGCATTATCGATGTCCAGTCTCGATAATACTACGAATATGGATATTTAATGATTAAACCATTTGTGGATTAATACTGTCTCATATTTTATAATCTGATATTAATCATATAGACTTTTATCATTTATATATCCAAGTAATCCAATTACAAAATGATAAAATAGCAATTTCCTTTGTCACATAGTTAATTTGTACAAAAACACCATGTCTTTTATAAATAGTGATGCTATGGGTCATAATTGTTCAACAATCTCCCACTTGGCTCATAGCCAATCACTCAAGTATCTAACACATGAACTATGTACATGCCGCTCAAACTTTTGCAGAGAAATAACTTTCATCAGCGGATCTGCAATATTGTCATCTGAAGTAATCTTTTTGATCTTCACATCGCCATGATGTATGATCTCACGAATCAGATGAAACTGTCGAAGTACATGCTTGGATCGTTGATGAGACCGTGGTTCCTTAGCCTGTGTTATAGCCCCGTTATTGTCACAATATAAAGGTACGTGCTCAACTGCTAACGGAACTACTCCTAATCCAATTAGGAATTTACGGATCCAAATTACTTCTTTTGCTGCCTCAACTGTAGCAATGTATTCCGCTTCTGTTGTTGAATCGACAACAGTCTCTTACTTGGAAGATTTCCAGCTCACTGCTCTGTTGTTCAAACAAAATATGTACCCTGATTGCGACTTACAGTCGTCTTTATCGGTTTGGAAACTTGCATAGGTGAACCCAGTCACCTCAAGTTCTCCATCTCCATAGACTAAGACAGCATCCTTAGTTCGTCTAAGATACTTAAGGATGTTCTTAACAGCAATCCAGTGACCATCACCTGGATCGGCCTGATAGCAACTGGACATGCTCAAAGCATATGAGACATCAGGTCGGGTACATATCATGGCATACATGATCGATCCGACTGCAGAAGTATACGGGATCCGACTCATGGTATCTCTCTCATCTTGTGTTTTAGGAAACATGTCCTTAGATAGAGAGACGCCATGTGACACTGGAAGCAGCCTCATCTTAGACTGATCCATGTTGAATCTCTTCAACACTTTGTCAATGTACGAGCTCTGAGAGAGTCCAAGCAACTTTATAGATCTATCCCGGTAGATCCTTATTCCTAGAATAAAAGCTGCTTCTCCCAGGTCTTTCATGGAGAATTTTAATGAAAGCTAAGCTTTTACCGATTGTAGCATGGGAATTTCATTAGCGAGAAGCAATACATCATCAACATATAGGACAATGAATGTCAGTGCGTTCCCACTAACCTTCTTATATACACAAGAATCATCTTCGTTTTGAATGAAACCATATTCTCTTATGATCTCATCAAAACGTTGGTTCCAAGAATGCGATGCTTGCTTCAATCCATAAATGGATCGATTTAACTTTCAAACCTTGTTTGCATGTTTTGGCATGATAAAACCGTCAAGCTGTTGCATATAAACATCCTCCAAAAGGTTTTCGTTAAGGAAAGTGGTTTTGACGTCCATCTGCCATATTTCATAATCGAAATATGCAACAATAGCAAGCATTATCCGAATGGATTTAATCATGGTAATAGGTGAAAAAGTTTTGTTGTAATCGACACCATGTCATTGACGATACCATTTCGCTACAAGTCTAGCTTTGTACGTTTGTATATTACCATCCATGCTGTCTTTTTCTTGAAGACCCATTTACAACCAATAGGCTTACCGCCTTCTGGTACATCAACCAGTGTCCAAAATTGGTTGGTATACATGGAATCCATTTCGAACTTCATGGCATCTTGTCATAAATCAGAGTCGATACCTTGTATCGCTTCCTTATACGTAGCTGGTTCGTCTTCCTCAATAAGATTGATATCTACATGAGGTGAGATCAGAAACCCATACCTCTCAGGTTGATTTCTGACTCTCTCCGACCTATGTGGTTCTTGTGTATTAGAATATTGTGGAATAGTCACATCCCTGATGGACTGTTCGTGTTCCGTAAGGGGGTCGGTGCCAGGAACAGTATCACTCTTATTTTCATCGAGTTCTACTTTCCTGCCACTTATCACTGCATCTATGAATTCCTTTTCGAGGAAAACTACATGAAGAGCAACAAATATTTTGTTCTCTTGTGGGTTGTAGAAGTAATATCTTTTGGTTTCCCTATGATAACCTACAAATGGGCACTTATCCGATTTGGGTTCTAGTTTGGTACCATCTAAACGTTTAACATATGCCCAGCATCCCCAAATCTTCAGGAATGAGAAACCTGATTTCTTTCATGTCCATATTTCATATGAAGTCTGTCCAACAGACTTTGATGGAACCTTATTCAAAATAAGTATTGCATTGTTCAATGCGTATCCCCAGAAGGAAATTGGTAGCTCAGTGCGACTCATCATTGACCTTACCATGTCCAAAAAAGTTCGGTTTCTCCGTTCGGACACACCGTTCAATTGAGGTGTTCCGGGAGGAGTCCACTGTGAAAGAATATCATATTCTTTCAAGTAATCGAGAAACTCATTGCTCAAGAATTCTCCACCACGGTCCGACCGCAATATTTTAATACTTTTACCAATCTGTTTTTCTACTTCGTGTCGAAACGCTTTGAATTTCTCAAAAATTTCTGACTTGTGTCTCATAAGATACACATAACCATAATGTGATGCATCATCCGTAAAGGTTATCGATGTGATACGAGTCACTGGTGAATATGTGTCAAAGTAATCAAGGCCTTCCTTTTATCTATAACCTTTTATGACAAGTCTTGCCTTATACTTATCTATTGATCCATCCATTTTCATCTTCCGTTTGAATATCCATTTGTAGCCCAGCGGCTTATTACCTGGAGGAAGATCATCCAACTCCCAAGTATGGTTCTGTAGGATTGAATCAATCTCACTGTTAATAGCCTCTTTCCACAGAGGTGCCTCCGGAGAAGACACGGCTTCTTTATAGCTTTGAGGCTAATTTTCTAACAAGTATGTCAGAAAATCGGGACCATACGACTAAGACGTTCTAGCTCTTTTGCCACGTCTAGGCTCGATTGTCTCAACATTTGCACGTTGATCTGATTTTTAGTCAACATGATCACTGTCCTTGACAGTATCAATTGTTCTTTTGAGAGACTCTGTTCTTTGTCTTTCCTTACAAGGAAACGTCTCTTAAAAAAATGTTGCATTCATTGACTCAATTATCATGTTCGGATTGGTGAATCTTTGGGAAGCGACCCAAGAGATCCCTATATATGTTGGGAGTAAATACGGTCATTGGACTATCCGAACAAGTGCGTACCCCGTACCACGTTCTCACCGATTTACAAGACATGGTTGGCTTCTAGCAAAGCACCGTGCCTTTCCAGAAATATTCAACGGAGAATATATAATCTGTATCAGGCATAGTATAATATATATTGCATAATACGATCCAGTATCGGATGTCACAAGCTAGGCCTAGGGCTGGTATTGTGTCTGCCCCGTACGAAGCATATATCGGATCCCGCGTAACTAGTCTCTATAATCGGATAATCATGACCTAGTCATATTATCCCGATAGCTGCAGCATTTAAGAGTACCAGTACGGTATCCTGTGTGACCATCATCTCCATATGACTGAAGTGATACTCCCATCTTGACATCACACCCAATACACTACGATTCTCAGTAAACCCAACAGAGGCATACACAGAACCTGTTAAAGCTCCGGACGAACAAAACCAAAGTAAATTGGTTGTCGCAAGTATTAGTGATGCAAGTCTCAGGTTAAAGATCACATACACCTACCCTGATTCGGATTCCCATAGACACATAGTCATACTACTAATGGGACTCCAAGGGGTCTATCCAGAGCGAAGCTGTTCCCGGTCCAACGGCTAACAGAACCTCTTATCACACTTGCATAAATATCCAATACTTAAATATATGAGAACTATGTCGTTAAGCTTCCATAACGCGCACAAGTGTAATACTAGTCTATTCCGTATTATCGATGTTCAGTCTCGATAATACTACAACTAGGGATATTTAATGATTAAACCGTTCGTGGATTAATACTGTCTCATATTTTATTAATCCGGTACTAATATATGGACTTTTATCATTTATATATCCAAGTAATCCAATTACAAAATGATAAAATAGCAATTTTCTTTTGTCACATAGTTAATTTGTACAAAAACACCATGTCTTTTACAAATAGTGATGCTATGGGTCATAATTGTCCAACATCTTGTTCAAAACAAGTCAAGATCAAATCCAATCAATCACAAATTTAATATGAATCATATACACATCATAATATATCATATATATGAAAAGCCCCAAAATTGGAATAGGTTAAGAACCCTAATTTCTCAAATTACTGTAATTGATCAATTTACACTAAATTGAATAAATTCAATTCTTTAACACACCAAACAAGTCTCACCACTTGAAATAACTCAAGAAAAATACTAGGTCATAAATGAATGGCCTTAAAACTCTAGAATGGCAACTTGATTACTAATTAATCAAAAGAATGCTTAATAACCAATTATAAGCATACTTTGTTAATAAACATGCAAACATCTTTGTAACAAGTCTCAAACCAATTTAATTACATACTTAAAGAGTATAGAAAATTCTAAGCAACACATGTTGAAGCTTAAAAACATGGAAACATTTTTCTAGTTGAAGAAAGTTGGAAAATACTTACAAAATCAAATTTTCCATAAGCCTTTTCCATTGTTCTTCAAGCTTTTTCTCTCAAACTTTACTTGCAATAATTTAGGTAACTGTGTTCATAAAAAAAAAATGAAACAAAAAATCCTTTATATTTTCCTCAAAATGGCATGAAAGGGAGGAAAAATAATAATGAGATTTTTTTAATTTCATTTCAATTTCAATTACTAAGTAACTTGTTCCATTTGGTAACTATTACCATAAAGTAAATCAACAAGTGAACCAATCAAAACATGCCATTTCCTAACCTTAATCATGGTAAAAGACATTTATAAAATAATTACTTTAATCATTTAACATTTAAATAATTAAATACAAATATCTTAAATATATGTATTATATTTATATTAAATATCTCAAATACATATATTAATGATATATGTCAAATATCATAATTTGATAGTGAATTAATGTGTATTTAATAAAATCAAATATTAAATACAAATACATATTAATCAGTAAATGACCACTAGGTCCATTTGCATGTATTTTTCGTTTAACGGTTAAACGATTTATAAATAATCTCCATTATTCATAAAAGTTGCCCTAGTGCTCTACGAGTATATTTCATTTGTGAGAGTCTCTGTATTCAAGCATATCCATCACAGAATCTAATTTCGTGTCCATAATTCATCCACCCGTAAATTATGACGACCACGGATAAACTCGTTGAATCATACATGTCGAGGTCATTGCATACGTATAATCCCTCCGTCATAGGTATCCGGATTATCCCAAAGATATAGATATAAACGTCAAATCTCTATATGTATAATCATGTCGACGTATCTATTAGCAATCTTCTACATAACACTCAGAACTCACTTCTGAAGTATACCACGACCATGGATTTAACAGATTGCTAATCATATAATGAATACATATGCCGTGTACACAAGACTGACGGATCATATCTTGATACACACAGGATATCATGAGCATGAGTCCACACCCAACGAATAGGCAGAGGTATGATCTTAATAGATCGGTGACGTGACTGCCATCTAAGTGTGGAGGATAACTCATATATCCATAGTGGTATCTCAAGTCAAATAATCATTATGCTACTCAACCCGAGAATATTACTATTGATGTTGGTGTACCATCTATTAGGTAATCTTCGGTGAGTCGTTCAGTGTGTATCAAATAAATACCTACACGTCTATATGAGTCTCCCGAGACTCATGGTTCATTGGGATAAACCATCGGACCAAATCCGATATACGACATGTACTGGTCTCAGCGGATTTTACTAACCGACCTGTGTCAGTAAATCTTGACCAGGAACTTAATTGATAATATATTTTTAGTAGTGACACTTCCCAATGTCAATTACAAGCTACGTTGTAATTCTGCACTATATTATATATTATCGGGTCTTTGTCTAATATATATATATATCACCAAACATGATTTAATTTCAATCTAATGAAATAGATCGAATATATATAAAAAAGATAAGAGGTGCAACCATAAATAAGTAATATTACGGAAAAAGGTATTGCTCGTATTCATTAATTGGACATAAATACGATCCGGATTGGCGCTCCAAGCACCAACCCTAACAATATAGCTATCCCAGGTATGCTCAGCTCAACAGACCTAGTGGTCTTTCAATGACCCTCTTAGACACATTCATGTTCATGTTCCCATGCTTACACGGTGCTAGGTCCCGCTAAGTAGTTTTCACGCCCTCAGGTTAAAATACTAGTGAGATTTTTATGACAAGTTATTTCTCATCATGTGATTTGAAGTATAAGTTTTCAAACGCTTATGTTTTCAGCTCAAGTATATGTTTCAATTAACGTCTGAAAATATTTTACATTCATGATCATAATTTTCTCATCAAGAGTTCAGTTTCAAGTAGCGTTTATGGTTTCAAGTCATGTTTCGAGTTTCAAGACATGTATATATTTTTATATCACGTTTATATTTTAGTTCACATCATTATTTTCATTACCACGTTTATAATTTACGTTTACAGATACAACTTAGGATTATGGTTTAAGTTTTTCATGTATAGTCAAGTTTACAGCTTATGTCTTCAATTCATATTTATGTTTTCAAGTTATGTTCACAACTTACAAGTTTGAATTCATTGTCATAGTTTCAGTCATGCTTATAGTTTATATTCATGAACATATTTTCATCTTATGATTACAGTTTAAATTTCCATAGTCATGTGAGCAGTTATAAGTTTGTGATATGCTTTCAGCCTATATTTACAATTTCCATGCTCACGATACGATTTATGAATCATGACTACAATTTTCAAGATAGGTTTACAGTTTGCAATCATGTCATCATGTTTATGGTTGTAGTTCAAGTTTACAGTTTCAAGTCATGCTCACAGTTTTCAAGTCAGGTCAACAGTTTACAATCATGTCATCATGTTTACGGTTATAGTTCAAGTTTAAAGTTTCAATTCAGGTCATAGGAACCATGTTATGATTTCAGTTTACAGTCTATGTTACAGTTATTAGTTCGAGTTCATGTTGGACAATTATGACCCATAGCATCACTATTTGTATAGAACATGGTGTTGTTGTACAAATTAACTATGTGACAAATGAAATTGCTCTTTTATCATTTGTAATTAGATTACCAAGAAATATAAATGATAAAATTTCATATGATTAGTACCAGATTAATAAGATATGAGACAATATTAATCCACTAAGGTTTAATCATTAAATATCCCT
The DNA here is from genome assembly GCA_019454045.1 of Zanthoxylum bungeanum. Lineage (NCBI taxonomy): Eukaryota > Viridiplantae > Streptophyta > Magnoliopsida > Sapindales > Rutaceae > Zanthoxylum > Zanthoxylum bungeanum. The sequence continues at coordinate 80,652 of SKCR01005083.1, forward strand.
AGTCGTAGTATTATCGAGACTGGACATCGATAATGCGGAATAGACTAGTATTATACTTGTGCGTGTTATGGAAGCATAACGGCATAGTTCCCATATATTTGGGTATTGGATACTCATGCAAGTGTAATATGAGGTTCTGTTTACCGATGGTACGGAAACAGCTTCGCTCTGGATAGACCCCTCGGAATCCCATTGGTAGTATGACTATGTGTCTATGGGAATCTGAATCAGGGTAGGTGTATTTGGTCTTAACTTGAGACTTGCATCGCTAATACTTGCGACAATCAGTATACTTTGGTTTTGGTCGTCTGAGGTTCTAACAGGTTCTGTGTACGCCTCTTCTAGGTATACTGAGAATCGTAGTGTATTGGGTGTGATGTCAAGATGGAAGTATCACTTCAGTCATATGGAGATGATGATCACGTAGGATACTGAACTAGAACTCTTAAGTACTGCAGTCATCGGGATAATATGACTAGGTCATGATTATCCGATTATAGAGACTAGTTACCAGAGATCCGATATATGCTTCGTACGGGGCAGACACAATTCCAGCCCCACGCCTAGCATGTGATATCGATATTGGATCGTAATACGTAATACTACGTATACTACGCCCGACAAAGATTATATATTCCTTAAAAGAATGTTTCTGGAGAATTAGGTAGGCACGGTGTTTTGCTAGAAGCCAACCATGTCTTGTAAATCGGTAAGAATATGGTACGAGGTACACAAGTGTTCGGAAAATTCGACGACCGGATTTACTGCCAACATATCCAGGGATCTCATGGGTTGCTTCCCGAAGATTCACCAATGACGTATGACTCGAACATAATTAATCTGGGATTAATTATGAGAGAGAGAAAATTAATCTAGGATTAATTACAGTAAGAATTTATCTGGGATAAAATTCGATTTGATAAGAGAGAACGATTAATTTAGAATTAATCGATTAAATAATATATTCGATATATTAAATGAAATTATATTTCATAACAGAATTAAAATTGGATTTTAATTCGGGCGAACGAATTAATTTAGAATTAATTCGCAAGCGACTTTAATAGTAATTTTGCTAGGCATAATTATTTAATTAAATTTGATTTAATTAAGTCGCAACGGAAAATTCGTTAATTTGGAATTAACGAATCAGAGCCCGGAATGTGTTTTGCGGGCTCACTTGGATTTTGAATCGAGTGGGGCCTATCTCAAGTCACATCACTAGTCAATCTCATCACTTTTTGGTGATGGAAGTTGTTGGTTGATTTTGGTTTGTAAAACACATTTTCATTATTTAATTATGAAAATGTGAAAGACATCTACCAACTTGGATTTGGTATTAGGTCTTTTTATTTTTGAAAATCATTTACACTTTCACATTTTTCTCTCTTCTACACTTTCACATTTTTCTTGCCCTTAAAAGCTCTGGCTCTGCCTCTTTCAGCATCGCCATCAACTCTTCAAGAGTCTTCTCTTGGTTCATCATGTTGTAGTTCATGATGAACCCGCCCCAGCAGTCGGGCAGAGACCGTAAGTAATCATCACTACGACACATAGTGCTCGACAGATGTACCCTCTGACATACGCGAGTGAAAGAGCTTCTTTTTCAATTCATACTTCTGAGATATAAGGTTAGATCTGTGAAGGTCCTTCAATTTCAACATCATGTTATAAGGATCCAATCCTTTGTTCTGACGACGAAATTGAGGAGTCATTGCAGCAAGCATGACGGACTGAGCAGTAAAGTTATCATCTCGATGAGTCTTCCAAAGCGCATGATCTACTACCCGCTCATGTCCGGGCTCAGGCCCGAGAAGTCTCTCTATAACATAGAGTAACTTCTCAGATCCCAGGACTATCCTGAGATTCATTTCCTAGTCTGGAAAATTAGAGCCGTTAAAGAGATTGTCACCCATGATGATGTCCCTAACGCTAATCTTTCCAGCCATCTCCATTGCAATAGTCCAACTATCCAATCAACGATATCGGGTACACTCAAAATGTAATGGTTACTATAGTCCAACTATATAACCAACTACAAGTGGAGTAGTGTCTCGTACAGTCTAACTGTTCAAAGAAAGCAATAAAACAATATTAGTCCAACTAATATATATATAACGTGATATAAAATAAAAGAGCGCGTATTAGCAAGTATTAAATGAAATGGCAAATTTAATACTAGCCTCCCACTATTTTTCGGCAAGCCTCTAACCCTCTGTTGAGTACTCGAGAAACCCAGTTTCCTAGTGGGCTAGGATCCCATTAAATAACACACAACATTGACTTTGGCCAACAAGTTGTATGAAACTTAACTATGTAGATCTCTAAGATTAATTGGATCTCATCCAATTCCTAGATCCGGTAGGTGGACCTCCAAGTCCAAAACATATATCCAATATATTTCCTAATCGTTTCCTCTGAATCAACTAAGCTTTGGCTTTGGCTCAACAAGCTTAATGATTCCAGTTAAGCGCGACCTATTAACAGTGGGAAAGCTTCGTAATCCACGTCGATGTACAGAAGTGACCTCGACTTTGGCCAACAAGTCACAACTGCCCAAGACATGCGATGTATAACAAAGCTTTCGTGGTTCAAACACATCCGCGATGGACAATGATCTTGACTTTGGCCAACAAATCAAAGCAAATCTTGGATCTTGAGAGAGAACCACTCAATGGAAGGAAAACACTTAATATTAAAGTGAGGGTTTTTCGCGTAAATTGGCAACCAAATTATTATCTTTGATTAGGTCTCATCATACACCCTTAAACATGCATTCTAAAAGCATAATAAGGCGCGATAAAATTTAATAATGATATACGGATGGATATATAATATAATTTGTTCCTAGAACAAATCTCTCTATTTCCTCTCTCCCGCTAGCACTTTACATTCTTCTACCCAATTACATAATACATAAAGAAACCTCATTTACATTGAGGGGAATTGGTGAGAAGAGAAATACAAAGAGATAAGGAGGTGAAAGGCTGGACACGCAGGTCCAATTTCAAATAAGTACCATACTTACAACAATTTCCAAAATTTCCCTCACCCAACTAATATCCATCTGATATACATTATTCATACAAATACATCCAAGTATTCACACAAATCATATTGTCAATCAATCTAATCCAATTAATTAATCTTTGATTAATGACCATCCAATGTTCATACAACGATTTGATTTGCTCGAGTCCAACTCGTTTAAGAATAAATACTCAAAGTACGTATTCTTGAATTATATCGAACTATAATTTTAAATCCAATATTAATTCATGTTTTATTCCAAATTAAACAATTATACTTTTAATGCCTTTTTAGACTTGGATTCCAAATCCAATCCAATTGGGTCTCAAAGGCCCAAATAACATCCAATGCCAATTCAATTAAAGTCCAATGGGCTTTCAATTAATTCTTTAGGCATGAGCTTTGGCCATTATAGATCAAACCCAAAATGCCAAGGCTCAATTAGGAATCACTCTATGCCAAAATCAATTTAAGCCCATTAGGCCCAATTAAATTATTTAAGGCCCAATAGTCATATTTGGACTTTATGGAAATGGTTTTAGGCCCAATTGGATCCAACCCAATTGTCTAAAACCATACTTGGCCCAACCAAGCCCATTAGCCCAAATACAACAAATTAAATTAATATATTATTCCAAATTACATATTAATCCAATTAAAGTATAATTAACACAATTAATCAATTAATCTAATGTTTCCAAAACACTAATTAATCTAATTAATCATGCTTCATTTCCAATTCATGTCCAACATAAATTGAAGCAAAATCAAGTCTCCAACATGCTTCATACTCACGGCAATTGCATGAAATAACACCCAATTTTGATTTCAATCCAATTAAATCAACAATTAATATTCATTTCATGCAATTAACATATCCAATTGTCAAATTTCAAAAAACAAATCACCATTAGCATCCTAGGGCAAAGTTTCGGCCAAGTGAGGATTTTTGGGGAAAATTAATCTAATCAATTTTTCACAAATCCAATGATGCACAACCCTTAGTTATCATCATCTAATCACAACCAAACAACCAATTTCGAATTTAAATGCTCCAAGCACAAAATCCCCAAATTAAAGTTAAGAACCCTAGAATTCAAATCATGCTTAGATTGGCTTTGATACCATTGTAAGTGTCCTACACATGCCCAAGGTCTCTAAACATTGATTCAAGTGTGAATAATCAAGATAAGTTTGCGGAATTAACTTACATTGAGCGGATGAGAAGTTCAAAACTTTCTTTGGATGATGGAAGCTCCAAGCTTTGTATTGAATTCCAAACTCAAGGGTGAGTTTCCCTATCATCTTTCTTTAACTCTCAAAGTGCTAGCTTGTAGAATTTTTGCAACAAAAAATTCAAGAACAAGAAGAGAGGCTCACAGCTAGGAGGGAAAAAGAGAGAAGATGGTGAATAGTCCACTTTCCAAAAGTTGACTTAAGTTGGTAGTTGTGTTGTGTAATTAATCCAATTAATAAGCTCAACCACTTCCATCACAAATAGTACAAGTTGATGTAAGTGATGTGGGTCCCACCCAATTTTGAATTCCAAATTCAAGTTGGCTTACACAACACACTTTGGGCCGGGATTCGTTTAATCCGATTAAACGAATTTTCTGTCGCGACTTAATTAAATCTAGTTTAATTAAATTATAGTGCCTAGCAAAATTATTACGATAGTCGCTTACAAATTAATTCCAAATTAATTCGTTCGCTTGAATTAAAATCCAATTTTAATTCCGTATTGAAATCCAATTTCAATTAATATATCCCATATATTATTTTAGCCAAAATAAATAAATTAAATAGAAAAATCTAATTTAACTATTAAATTTATTTTATCGATTAATTCCAAATTAATCACATTCTCTCTTCTAGACGAAATTAATCCCAGATAAATTCTTGCAGCAATTAATCCCAGATTAATTTTCTCTCTCATAATTAATCCTAGATTAATTTTGTTCGAGTCAAATGTCATTGGTGAATCTTTGGGAAGCGACCCAAGAGATCCCTATATATGTTGGCAGTAAATACGGTCATCGGACTATCCGAACACGTGCGTACCCCGTACCACGTTCTCACCGATTTACAAGACATGGTTGGCTTCTAGCAAAGCACCGTGCCTTTCCAGAAATATTCAACGGAGAATATATAATCTGTATCAGGCATAGTATAATATGTATTCGTAATACGATCCAGTATCGGATGTCACAAGCTAGGCCTAGGGCTGGTATTGTGTCTGCCCCGTACGAAGCATATATCGGATCCCGCGTAACTAGTCTCTATAATCGGATAATCATGACCTAGTCATATTATCCCGATAGCTGCAGCATTTAAGAGTACCAGTACCGTATCCTGTGTGACCATCATCTCCATATGACTGAAGTGATACTCTCATCTTGACATCACACCCAATACACTACGATTCTCAGTAAACCCAACAGAGGCATACACAGAACCTGTTAAAGCTCCGGACGACCAAAACCAAAGTAAACTGGTTGTCGCAAGTATTAGCGATGCAAGTCTCAGGTTAAAGATCACATACACCTACCCTGATTCGGATTCCCATAGACACATAGTCATACTACCAATGAGACTCCAAGGGGTCTATCCAGAGCGAAGCTGTTCCCGGTCCAACGGCTAACAGAACCTCTTATCACACTTGCATAAATATCCAATACTTAAATATATGAGAACTATGTCGTTAAGCTTCCATAACGCGCACAAGTGTAATACTAGTCTATTCCGTATTATCGATGTTCAGTCTCGATAATACTACAACTAGGGATATTTAATGATTAAACCGTTCGTGGATTAATACTGTCTCATATTTTATTAATCCGGTACTAATTATATGGACTTTTATCATTTATATATCCAAGTAATCCAATTACAAAATGATAAAATAGCAATTTTCTTTTGTCACATAGTTAATTTGTACAAAAACACCATGTCTTTTACAAATAGTGATGCTATGGGTCATAATTGTCCAACATCTTGTTCAAAACAAGTCAAGATCAAATCCAATCAATCTCAAATTTAATATGCATCATATACACATCATAATATATCACATATATGAAAAGCCCCAAAATTGGAATAGGTTAAGAACCTAATTTCTCAAATTACTGTAATTGATCAATTTACACTAAATTGAATAAATTCAATTCTTTAACACACCAAACAAGTCTCACCACTTGAAATAACTCAAGAAAAATACTAGGTCATAAATGAATGGCCTTAAAACTCTAGAATGGCAACTTGATTACTAATTAATCAAAAGAATGCTTAATAACCAATTATAAGCATAATTTGTTAATAAACATGCAAACATCTTTGTAACAAGTCTCAAATCAATTTAATTACATACTTAAAGAGTATAGAAAATTCTAAGCTACACATGTTGAAGCTTAAAAACATGGAAACATTTTTCTAGTTGAAGAAAGTTGGAAAATACTTACAAAATCAAATTTTCCATAAGCCTTTTCCATTGTTCTTCAAGCTTTTTCTCTCAAACTTTACTTGCAATAATTTAGGTAACTTGTGTTCATAAAAAAAAATGAAACAAAAAATCCTTATATATTTTCCTCAAAATGGCGTGAAAGGGAGGAAAAATAATAATGAGATTTTTTTAATTTCATTTCAATTTCAATTACTAAGTAACTTGTTCCATTTGGTAACTATTACCATAAAGTAAATCAACAAGTGAACCAATCAAAACATGCCATTTCCTAACCTTAATCATGGTAAAAGACAGTTATAAAATAATTACTTTAATCATTTAACATTTAAATAATTAAATACAAATATCTTTAATATATGTATTATATTTATATTAAATATCTCAAATACATATATTAATGATATATGTCAAATATCATAATTTGATAGTTAATTAATGTGTATTTAATAAAATCAAATATTAAATACAAATACATATTAATCAGTAAATGACCACTAGGTCCATTTGCATGTATTTTTCGTTTAACGGTTAAACGATTTATAAATAATCTCCATTATTCATAAAAGTTGCCCTAGTGCTCTACGAGTATATTTCATTTGTGAGACTCTCTATATTCAAGCATATCCATCACAAAATCTAATTTCGTGTCCATAATTCATCCACCCGTAAATTATGACGACCACGGATAAACTCGCTGAATCATACATGTCGAGGTCATTGCATACGTATAATCCCTCCGTCATAGGTATCCGGATTATCCCAAAGATATAGATATAAACGTCAAATCTCTATATGTATAATCATGTCGACGTATCTATTAGCAATCTTCTACATAACACTCAGAACTCACTTCTGAAGTATACCACGACCATGGATTTAACAGATTGCTAATCATATAATAAATACATATGCCCTGTACACAAGATTGACGAATCCTATCTTTATACACACAGGATATCATGAGCATGAGTCCACACCCAACGAATAGGCAGAGGTATGATCTTAATAGATCGGTGACGTGACTGCCATCTAAGTGTGGAGGATAACTCATATATCCATAGTGGTATCTCAAGTCAAATAATCATTATGTTACTAAACCCGAGAATATTACTATTGACGTTGGTGTACCATCTATTAGGTAATCTTCGGTGAGTCGTTCAGTGTGTATCAAATAAATACCTACACGTCTATATGAGTCTCCCAAGACTCATGGTTCATTGGGATAAACCATCGGACCAAATCCGATATACGACATGTACTGGTCTCAGCGGATTTTACTAACCGACCTGTGTCAGTAAATCTTGACCAGGAACTTAATTGATAATATATTTATAGTAGTGACACTTCCCAAGGTCAATTACAAGCTACGTTGTAATTCTGCACTATATTATATATTATCGGGTCTTTGTCTAATATATATATACATCACTAAACATGATTTAATTTCAATCTAATGAATTAGATCGAATATATATAATAAAAGATAAGAGGTGCAACCATAAATAAGTAATATTATGGAAAATGGTATTGCTCGTATTCATGAATTGGACATAAATACGATCCGGATTGGCGCTCCAAGCACCAACCCTAACAATATAGCTATCCCGGGTATGCTCAGCTCAGCAGACCTAGTGGTCTTTCAGTGACCCTCTTAGACACATTCATGTTCATGTTCCCATGCTTACGGGGTGCTAGGTCCCGCTAAGTAGTTTTCACGCCCTCAGGTTACAATACTAGTGAGATTTTTATGACAAGTTATTTCTCATCATGTGATTTGAAGTATAAGTTTTCAAACGCTTATGTTTTCAGCTCAAGTATATGTTTCAATTAACGTCTGAAAATATTTTACAGTCATGATCATAATTTTCGGTTCAAGAGTGCAGTTTCAAGTAGCGTTTATGGTTTCAAGTCATGTTTCGATTTTCAAGACATGTATATATTTTTATATCACGTTTATATTTTTAGTTCACATCATTATTTTCATTACCACGTTTATAATTTACGTTTACAGATACAACTTAGGATTATAGTTTAAGTTTTTCATGTATAGTCAAGTTTACAGCTTATGTCTTCAATTCATATTTATGTTTTCAAGTTATGTTCACAACTTACAAGTTTGAATTCATTGTCATAGTTTCAGTCATGCTTATAGTTTATATTCATGAACATATTTTCATCTTATGATTACAGTTTAAATTTCCATAGTCATGTGAGCAGTTATAAGTTTGTGATATGCTTTCAGCCTATATTTACAATTTCCATGCTCACGATACGATTTATGAATCATGACTACAATTTTCAAGATAGGTTTATAGTTTGCAATCATGTCATCATGTTCACGGTTGTAGTTCAAGTTTACAGTTTCAAGTCATGCTCACAGTTTTCAAGTCAGGTTTACAGTTTGTAATCATGTCATATTTACGGTTTTACAGTTTCAAGTCATGCTCACAGTTTTCAAGTCAGGTCAACAGTTTACAATCATGTCATCATGTTTACGGTTATAGTTCAAGTTTAGAGTTTCAATTCAGGTCATAGGGTCCATGTTATGATTTCAGTTTACAGTCTATGTTACAGTTATTAGTTCGGGTTCATGTTGGACAATTATGACCCATATCATCACTATTTGTACAGAACATGGTGTTGTTGTACAAATTAACTATGTGACAAAGGAAATTGCTCTTTTATCATTTGTAATTAGATTACCAAGATATATAAATGATAAAAGTCCATATGATTAGTACCAGATTAATAAGATATGAGACAATATTAATCCACTAAGGTTTAATCATTAAATATCCCTAGTCGTAGTATTATCGAGACTGGACATCGATAATGCGGAATAGACTAGTATTATACTTGTGCGTGTTATGGAAACGTAACGGCATAGTTCTCATATATTTGGGTATTGGATACTCATGCAAGTGTAATAGGAGGTTCTGTTTACCGATGGTACGGAAGCAGCTTCGCTCTGGATAGACCCCTCGAAATCCCATTGGTAGTATGACTATGTGTCTATGGGAATCCGAATCAGGGTAGGTGTATTTGGTCTTAACCTGAGACTTGCATCGCTAATACTTGTGACAATCAGTATACTTTGGTTTTGGTCGTCTGGGGCTTTAACAGGTTCTGTGTACGCCTCTTCTATGTATACTGAGAATCGTAGTGTATTGGGTGTGATGTCAAGATGGAAGTATCACTTCAGTCATATGGAGATGATGATCACGTAGGATACGGAACTAGTACTCTTAAGTACTGCAGTCATCGGGATAATATGACTAGGTCATGATTATCCAATTATAGAGACTAGTTACCAGAGATCCGATATATGTTTCGTACGGGGCAGACATAATTCCATCCTTAGGCCTAACATGTGATATCGATACTGGATCGTAATACGCAATACTACGTATACTACGCCCGACAAAGATTATATATTCCTTAAAAGAATGTTTCTGGAGAATTAGGTAGGCACGGCGTTTTGCTAGAAGCCAACCATGTCTTGTAAATCGGTAAGAACGTGGTACGAGGTACGCACGTGTTCTGAAAATTCGACGACCGGATTTACTGCCAACATATCCATGGATCTCATGGGTCGCTTCCCGAAGATTCACCAATGACGTATGACTCAAACATAATTAATCTGTGATTAATTATGAGAGAGAGAAAATTAATCTATGATTAATTACAGTAAGAATTTATCTGGGATAAAATTCGATTTGAAGAGAGAGAACGATTAATTTGGAATTAATCGATTAAATAATATATTTGATATATTAAATGAAATTAGATTTCATAACAGAATTAAAATTGAATTTTAATTCGGGCGAACGAATTAATTTAGTATTAATTCGCAAGCGACTTTAATAGTAATTTTGCTAGGCATAATTATTTAATTAAATTTGATTTAATTAAGTCGCAACGGAAAATTCGTTAATTCGGAATTAACGAATCCGAGCCCGGAATGTGTTTTGCGGGCCCACTTGGATTTTGAATCGAGTGGGGCCTATCTCAAGTCACATCACTAGTCAATCTCATCACTTTTTGGTGATGGAAGTTGTTGGTTGATTTTGGCTTGTAAAACACATTTTCATTATTTAATTATGAAAAGGTGAAAGACATCTACCAACTTGGATTTGGTATTAGGTCTTTTTCATTTTTGAAAATCATTTACACTTTCACATTTTTTTCTCTTTTTGCCTCAAAACCGTGAATGCATCTCCCTCTCTTCTCTTTGCACATTACCGAGAGTTGCTCTTGGTGATAAGGAAATTTTGTAGCAATTTTTCCTAAGCTAGCACTTAAAGGAGTCATACAAAGGTGATAGGGAAACAATCCCTAGAGTTTGAAATTCTTGATTCAAAGCTTGGATCTCAACCATACAATCAAAGAGGAGCTTGGAGCACTACACAAATGAGCAAAATATTTGTTATCTACACATCCATATAGCCGATCAAAGTGAGTATCATTTCCGCAACTTACTTTGTTAATTCACATAAATTTTATGCTTAATAGATCTTTGGCATGTTCTTAGAGAACCCAACAATGGTATCAGAGCCAATTTTAAACATGAAATTATTAGGGTTCATAAACTTGAATTTGGGTATTTTTGCTTGGAGCATGATTTCGTCAAATTGATTGTTTGACTATACTTAGATTATAATAACTTAGAGTTATGCATGATTAATTTTGAGAAAAATTGATTAGATAATTTTTCCCTAATTTGGTTGGCTTGCTGAATACTTAGAGCCCTTTTGTCTTGGTGATTTTTTGAATTTTAGACCATTGGATGTGTTTAAAATTCATGAGTATATTGATTTATGATTTAATCGGATTGAAATCAAAATCAGATATAAAATGCCTAAATTGTTGTGAGCATTAAGAAGCATGTTAGAGTTGATTTTACTTCAGTTGTGTTGGACATGAATTAAAAATGATAAAGCATGATTAATTAATTAAATTGGTGTTTTGGAAATGTTGATTTAACTAATTAATTATGGCTATACACTTTAATTAAATAAATTGTGATATTTGGAATATTGGAATTTAATTAATTAGGCTTTAATTTGGAATTGGGCTATAATTATTATATTTGGGCCTAATGGACTTGGTTGGGTCAAGTTGGTTTAGGACAATTAGATTGGATCCAAATTGGACTTAAAACCATTCCGTTAAGTCCAAATATAATAAATGGGCCTTTTAAATTTAATTGGACCTAATGGGCCGAAATTAATTTTATGGCAAATAGGGTGATTCCTTTATTGGGCCTTGGCATTTGGGTTTGACCCATATTAGCCAAAGCCCATGCCTTATGAATTAATTAAAAGCTCATTGGACTTTAATTAAATTGATATTTGATGTTAATTGGGCCTTTGATACCCATTAAGATTGGATTTGGAATCCAAGTCTAAAAGACACTATTGAAAGTGTCATTATTTAATTTGGAATTAAATATTAATTAGTATTGGATACAATTTAAATTGGATTTAAAATTATAGTTTGATATAATTCAAGAATTCGCACTTTGAGTACTTATTCTTAAACGAGTTGGACTCGCGCAAATCAAATCGTTGTTTGAACATTGGATGATCACTTAATTCAAAGATTAATTAATTGGATTAGATTGATTGAATAACATGCTTTGTGTGAATACATAAATGTATTGTATGAATAATGTATATCAGATGGATATTAGATGGGTGAGGGCAATTTTGGAAATTGTTGTAATAAATTTAGAATTTATTAAATTGGACCTGCATGTCCAGCCTTTATCTCTTGACTCTTTGTAATTCTCTTCTCACCAATTCCCCTCAATGTTAATGAGGTTTCTTTATTGTATTATGTAATTGGGTAGAAGTTAGAATTGTGCTAGCCGGGGAGAGGAAATGGAGAGATTTGTTCTAGGAACAATTTGTTGTATATCCATCCGTATATCATTATTAATTTTATCGTGCCTTATTATGATTTTAGAATGCATGTTTAAGGGTGTATGATGAGACCTAATTAAAGATAATAAATTGGTTGCCAAATCGCGACAAAAACCCTCATTTTATATTAAGCATTTTTTCATTCCATTGAGTGATTCTCTCTCAAGATCCAAGATTGGCACTGGTTTGTTGGCCAAAGTCAATACCTTTATCCATCGCGAATGTGTTTGAATTACGAAAGCTTTGTTCCATATCGTATGCCTTGGGCAAGTTGTGATTTGTTGGCCAAAGTCAAGGTCACTTCTTGTTCATCGGCCTCGATTATGAAGCTTTCCCACTGTCAATGGGTCACGCTTAACTGGTTTCATTAAGTTTGTTGAGCCAAAGCCAAGGCTTAGTTGATTCAGAGGAAAAAAGTTAGGGAATATATCAGATATATTGGCATATATTGGATATATGTTTCGGACTTGGAGGTCCACCTAATGGATCTAGGAATTGGATGGGATCCAATTGATCTTAGAGATCTACCTAGTTAAGTTTCATACAATTTGTTGGCCAAAGTCAAGGTTGTTTGTTATTTAACGGGATCCTAGCCCACTAGGAAACTAGGTTTCCGGAGTACTACACAGAGGGTTAGAGGCTCGCCGAAAAATAGTGGGAGGCAAGTATTAAATTTGTAATTTCGTTTAACTACTTGCCAACATGCACTCATTTCATTTTTCGTCATTAAAATATTTATATATATATTAGTTGGACTAATATTCAATTGTTGTTTTAATTAAATAGTTGGACTGTATTCAAACTACTTCATTTATAGTTGATTATATAATTGATTTATAGTAATCAATAAATTTGAATTTAACTAATCAAATAATAGTTGATTATATAGTTAGACTATAGTAATCATTATATTCGATTGTACCCGAAATCGTTGATTGGATAGTTGGACTATTGGAATCAAGATAACTGAAAGATTATCGTTTAAAACATAATCCTGGGTGAAAATATCTTTAAGCGGCTTCAATTTTCAAATTGGGAATAGAACCTCAGGATAGTCCTGGGAGAAAAGAAGTTACTTTATTTGATAGAGTGACATCTCGGGCCTGAGCCCGGAGTTGAGCAAATAGTGGAGCATGAGCTTTGGAAGACTCATTGTGATGATAACTTTAGTGCTCAATCTGTTATGCTTGCCGCAATGACTCCTTAATTTCTTCGTCAGAACTAAGGATTAGATCCTTATAGTATGATATTGAAATTGAAGGATCTTCATAGATCTATTCTTAGATCTTAGAAAAACTAATTGCAATAGAAAACTCTTGGAGAGTTAATGGCTATGCTCAAGGAGATAGAGCCAGAGCTTACAAAAGGGCAAGAAGCGCAAGGCGCATCTTACTTCGACATCCTAGAAGGCCAAGGCTTGGCCGAAGGCTTCTGGGGGTGTGAAGAAAAGGGCAAGGCTAAATCGTCATAGTCTTCTGGGAAGACAAAGGACATATCCCAAGATGTCTGTCTAAACTGTGGCAAACGGGGTCACTGGAAGCGTGACTGCCATATGGACAAAGGCATATATGAAGGAAGAGAAGACGAGCAAGGCTCTGACTTCAGGTATGTTTGTTATAAACATGTCCACTGCTGGTTTTAAAATTGGATTTTAGATACTGGATGTGGTACATAAACATATGTACTGATGTGCGAGATATGCTGATTAGCAGGAGACTGGCTTCAATTGAGATCGACCTATGAGTTAGAAATGGGACGAGAGTCGCTGTTTTGGCTGTGGGAACCTAAGTTTTGGAACTGCCCTTTGGGCATGTACTTAAATTGAGAGACTGTTATAATGTATCTAGTTTGACTAGGAACATTATCTCTGTATCTAGTTTAACCCGTTGCGGGTATACCTTTATGTTCATGAACACTAAGTGTTTTGTTTATAAAGATGATATTGAGATATACACATTAGATGTGAATAACAATATTTATATTTAGAATATAAATGAATCTCAAACATATAATATGACAAACATGTAGGGGTTAATAAGGGGCTAAATCCGGTAACGCAGCGGAAGCGGCGGAAGATCGAATCTTCCGATTTCAAAACTTTTTCTCGGATTAATTAAATAAACATATTTATTTAATTATCCAATAATCAAATTATGAAATAAAATTCAAATAAATCATATTTAAGTGAATTTACCAAATTACCCTTACTTTAGTATTTTGTCCATTTAGTCCGAAATTGATCTAATCAATTTTGAATGATTCTAAATCATTTCTAAGATGAACTTAGCATGTTCAAAACATCAAAACCCAAAAGCACCAAAAATCCCAAATTTTTAATCCTTGGCCGAATGCACCTCCAATGTGCCATTTTGTGCACTTTGTCATTTCATGCATCAAAACACATCAAGATTAATCCAATGAACATGAAACTTTATATGCATCATATACACATCCAAATACACAACATATATGAAAACCCCCAAATTTGGAATTGGTCATGAACCCTAATTTTTCAATTTCTTCAAATTGGACAAATTAGACCAAATTGGTTAAATCACTACTTCAATCATGTTTCTTCTTCCATCCAATCAAAGTCTCAACACAATGAAACAACTCAAGATCAAATCTAGGTCATCTAAGAGTGGGTCAACAACTCTAGATTAGCAACATGGTTTCCAAAACCTTAAAGAAAGCTTATAACTACAATAGTCACAACCTTCCTTCATCATACATGCACAACACTTCCATCAAAACTTCCATCAACAAAAACACAAGGAATAAAGAAAGAAATAACCTAATAACATCATATGTTAAAGCCTAGATCCTAAGGAACATTTTCCTTTCTAATAGCAAGTTGGAAAAACTCACTAAAATCCAAGCTTTCTTTGATTTCTTCTTTCTTTCTCACAAGCTTTCTTTGCTTCCATTAATGGAGTTTTCTTTAAAGTGTATTAGGTTAAGAATGAAATGAAATGAAAAACAATATATACTTGTATCAAAATGGCCTTGGCCGAAATTCACTAAAGGAAATACAAGTTTTGTAATTTCAATTTCATTTCACTTTACATTTAATCAACTTGATAAAATATCTTAATAACACTTTATAGATATTTATATTAAGTCAACAAATGCAACTAAGAAGAATATAACTCTTATATTTAAGTGTTATGGCCGAAATAATGAAAAATAAAGGAAAATATATTTTCATTTTCAAACAATTTTGAACAAATATCTTAAGAAGTCAAAATCAATTTGACAACCTTTTCCTTTAATGTATAAGTCAACACTTGCAACTTATAATCATTTCCTAACTTTATCATTTGGTGATATATTTATATTTTAATTATATTAATCATTTAACAATTAAATAATTAAATAATTAATTAAATACAAATATATCAAATATATGTATTATATTTACTTTAAATATCTCAATACATATATTGATGATATATGTCAAATACCTTTATTTGACTATTATTAATGTGTATTTAATAATATCATATATTAAATACAAATACACATTAATTAGGAAATGACGTTTCGGCCCGTTCGCATGTATTTTTCGTTTAACGATTAAACGATTTATAAATAATCATCATTATTCATAAATGTTGCTCTAGTGCTCTACGAGTATGTTTCATTATTGAGACTCTCTAGATTCAGGTATATCCGTCACGAATCCAATTTCATGTCCTAATCTATCCACCCGTAGATTATGACGATCACGGATAAACTAGCTGAATCATACAGGTCGAGGTCATTGTATACGTATAATCCCTCCGTCACAGGTATCCAGATAATCCCAGAGATATAGATGTAAACGTCAAATCTCTATAGGTATTATCTCGTCGACGTATCTATTAGCAATCTCTAAATAACACTCGGAACTTACTTCCGATGTACACTGTGGCCACAGATTTAACAGACTGCTAATAATATATGGACTACCTATGCTCTGTACACAGAACTGACGGATCCTATCTTGACACACACAGGATATCCTGAGGATCGATCCACACCCAACGAACAGGCGGAGGTCTGATCTAAATAGATCGGTGACGTGACTGCTATCTAAGTGTGGAGGATGTCTCATACATCCACAGTGGTGTCTCAAGTCGAAGGACCACTATGCTACTCAACCCGAGAAGATTCTTATTGACGTTGGCGTACCATCCATTAAGAATCTTCGGTGAGCCGTTCAGTGTTTATCCACTATAAACACCTACACGTCTATACGAGTCTCCCTAGACTCATGGTTCATTAGGATAAACCATCGGACCAAGTCTCGATATACGACATGTACTGGTCTCAACGGATTTGACTAACCGACCCGTGTTAGCAAATCTTGACCAGGAACTATGTTTGATAATATACATATAGCAGTGACACTTCCCAATGTCAATTAGAAACTAACTTTGTAACTGTGTACTGCATTATATATTATCGGGCCTTTGTCTAATATATACATATCACTAAACCACATTTAGTTTCAATCTAATCGTAATAAGATCGAATACGTATATAAGAACAAGAGGTGCAACCATAAATAAGTAATATTATGGAATAAGGGGATGTTCGTATTCATGAATCATACATAAATACGGTCCGGATTGGCGCTCTAAGCACCAACCCCAACAAAACAAAAAGCTCAAACTTTATAAATCTGTTGAGACTTATAAGTGGCATTGTTGTCTGGGACACATTAAACAAGACTCGTATATCCACACTTTCGAAGAGTTGATACTGGGACGAATTTGATTCTAATTCAAATGATGTCTACGAATCTAGTTTATTAGGCAAAGTGCCTAAGACATCTTTTACTTGGTAAAAGTGCAAGTGCCACTGATCTGTTAGCCCTCGTTCATAGTGACGTAAGTGGGCCCATATCTAGCTAGGCTAGAGGTGGATATAAATATTTCGTAATCTTTACGGATGTGGCATCGCGTTACGGTTATATGTATCTTATGAAACATAAGTCAGAAACTTTTGAGTAATTCAAAGAGTTTCGACACGAAGTAAAAAAACAGACCGGTAAAAGTATTAAAAATATTACGGTCGGACCATAGTGTAAAATACTTAAACATATGAGTTTCAAGATTACTTGAAAGAGTATAGTATTCTTTCACAGTGGACTCCTCCCGGGACACCTCAATTTGACGGTGTGTCCGAACAGAGAAACCAAACTTTGTTGGACATGGTAAGGTCAGTGATGAGTCACTCTGAGCTACCAATTTCCTTCACAGGATATGCATTAAACAATGCATTACTTATTTTGAATAAGGTTCCATGTAAATCTGTTAGACAGACTTCATATTAGATATGAACAGGATAGAAACCGGGTTTCTCATTCCTGAAGATTTGGGAATGCTGGGCATACACTAAATGTTTGGATGATACCAAACTATAACCCAAATCGGATAAGTGCCTATTTGTAGGTTGTCCTAGGGAAACCAAAGTATAATACTTATACAACTCATAAGAGAACATGTAATTGTTGTTCTTCATGCGGTTTTCCTAAGAGGAATTCCTATATGTAGTGGTAAGTGGAAGGAAAGTAAAAATCGATGAAAATCAGAGTAATATTGTTCCAGGCACCGAATCCTCACAGAACACCAACAGTTCATCATGGATGAAACTGTACCAATAATCTTCGAATACACAAGAACCACATAGGTCGGAGAGATTCAGAAAACAACCTGTGAGGTATGGGTTTCTGATCTCACCTCATATAGATATCAATCTTATTGAGGAAGACTAACAGGCTACGTATGAGGAAGTGATACAAGGTATCGACTCCTTTTATGGCAAAGTACCATGAAGTCCGAAATGGATTCCATGTATACCAACTAAGTTTGGACACTGGTTGATATACCAGAAGGCATTGTGCCTATTGGTAGCAAATGAGTCTTCATGGTGAAGACAAACATGGATGGCAACATACAAACATACAAAGCTAGGCTTGTAGCGAAAGGGTATCGTCAACGACATAGTGTCGACTACGACCAAACTTTTTCACTTGTTGCCATGATTAAATCCATTTGGATAATGCTTGTTAAAGCTGCATATTTCATTTATGAAATATGGTACATGGAGGTCAAATCGCTTTCCTTAAACTGAAACCTTTTGGAGGATGTTTATATACATCCTGACGGTTTTGTCGGGCAAAAACATGCAAACAAGGTTTACAAGTTAAATCGATCCATTTATGGATTGAAGCAAACATAGGGTTCTTGGAACCAACGTTTTGATAAGATCATAATGATATATGATTTCGTTCAAAACGAATATGATTCTTGTGTATATAAGAAGGTTAGTGGGAGCGAACTGACAATGAATGTCCTATAAGTTGATGATGTATTGTTTCTTAGCAATAACATTCCCATAATATAATCGGTGAAAGCTTGGCTTTCATTAAAATTCTCCATGGTATACCTAGGAGAAGCAGGCTTTATTCTAGGAATAAAGATCTACTAGGATAGATCTAGAAAGCTGCTGACAACCCTCCCAGAGCTCGTACGTTTTTTGAAATGTATGTTACCTGATGTCTCATATGCTTTGAGCATATGTAGACGCTATAAGGCCGATCCAGGTGATGGTCACTAGATTGATGTAAAGAACATCCTTGAGTTTCTTGGACGAACTAAGGATGCTTTCTGGGAATATGGGGAAAGGAGAACTTGAAGTGATTAGGTTCACCGCTACAAGTTTCCAAACCGACAAAGACGACTTTAAGTCACAATAAGGGTACATATTTAGTTTGAATAACGGAACAGTGAGCTGGAAATCATCCAAGCAAGATAATGTTGTCGAATAAATAACAAAAGCGGAATATTACTGCAGCTGGGGCAGCAAAAGAAGCATTTTTGGATCTATATAATCCTAATTGGATTAGGTATAGTTCTGTCAGCAGTTGAGCTGGGCTATAACACAGGCTAAGGAACCGTGGTCTTATCAACGATCCAAGTATATACTTTGAATATTTCAGCTGATTCGTCGGATCATACATCGTGGCGATGTGATAATCGAATAAAAATACATCAGATGATAACATTGTAAATCCGCTGACGAAAGCTATTTCTCAATAGAAGTTTGAGCAACCCGTACATAGTTCAGGTGCAGGACACTTGAGTGATTAGCTATAGGCCAAGTGGGAGATTGTTGGACAATTATGACCATAGCATCACTATTTGTACAGAACATGGTGTTGTTGTACAAATTAACTATGTGACAAAGGAAATTGCTCTTTTATCATTTGTAATTAGATTACCAAGATATATAAATGATAAAAGTCCATATGATTAGTATCGGATTAATAAGATATGAGATAATATTAATCCACTAAGGTTTAATCATTAAATATCCCGAGTGTTGGGTTTTCTAGGTTATCCCAAGATCAAATTAAGCAATGAAAACATGTGAATACATCAAAGTAAAGTTGCGGAATACTCACTTTGATCGGCTTTTGCGATGCGAAGAACTACAAAAAAATCCTTGAAGCTCTCGGCCAAGGCTTCTTTTTGTGCTCCTTATGATTCGGTCAAGCTCTATTTGTGTGCTCCAAGCTCCAAGCTTTGTAAATGGATTCCATGCTCATGGATGAGTTTCCATATTACCTTTGTATGACCCTTTGGATGTGCTAGCATCATTGAAAAATTTGCCACAAATCTTTCTATTGCTTCTTGTTATTCTCGGCCAAGCCAAGAAAATTAGAGAGAAAATGGCCCTTGGCCAAGAGTTGAGGGAGAAGAGATGGAGAGAAGATGTCAAGTGTGGTGTGTTTTGATTTTCAAAAATCAAATAACCATTTTCCAAAATCCCACATTCCAAAAATAGTACATGGCTTTTAAATTCCTCCAACCACCACCATCAATCACAAGTGACAACCATCACATCACTCAAAGTGATGTGACTTCCATCACAAGAATGACTAATGAGGTGACGCGTGATATGACTTGTGGGCCCCACTCGATTCGAAATACGAGTGGGCCCGTAAAAACTCCCGGGCTCGGGTTCGCTAATTCTGAATTAACGAATTTTCCGTTGCAATGTAATTAAATCAAATTTAATTAAATAATTATGTCTAGCAAAATTACTATTCACGTCGCTAGCGAATTAATTCTAAATTAACTCGTTCGCCCGAATTAAAATCCGATTTTAATTCCGTGTCGAAATCTAATTTCATTTAATATATCGAATATATTATTTTATCGATTAATTCCAAATTAATCGTTCTCTCTCTTTAAATAATATTTTATCCCAGATAAAATATCTTCGTAATTAATCCCAGATTAATTTTCTCTCTCTAATTATTAATCCCAGATTAATAATGTGCGAGTCATACGTCATCGGTGAATCTTCGGGAAGCGACCCATGAGATCCCCGGATATATTGGTAGTAAATTCGGTCGTCGAACTATCCGAACACGTACGTACCTAGTACTACGTTTTTACCGATTTACAAGACATGGTTGGCTTCTATCAAAGCACCGTGCCTACCCAATTCTCCAGAAATATTCTTAAAGGAATATGTAATCTATATCAGGAGTAGTATACTTAGTATTGCGTATTGCGATCCAGTATCAGATGTCACATGCTAGGCCTGGGGTTGGAATTGTGTCTGCCCCGTACTAAGCACATATCAGATCTCCAGTAACTAGTCTCTACAATCGGATAACTATGACCTTGTCATATTATCCCGATAGCTGGAGCATATAAGAGCACCAGTTCTGTATCCTACGTGATCATCATCTCCACTATGACTGGAGTGATACTTCCATCTTCACATCACACCCAATACACTACGATTCTCAATATACCCAGAAGAGGCGTACACAGAACCTGTTAAAGCCATGGACGACCAAAACTAAAGTATATTGATTTTCGCAAGTATTAGCGGTGCAAGTCTCAGGTTAAGACCAAATACACCTACCCTGATTCGGACTTCCATAGACATATAGTCATACTACCAATGGAATTCCGAGGGGTCTATCCAGAGCGAAGCTGTTTCCTTACCATCAGTAAACACAACCTCTTATCACACTTGCATCAAATATCCAATACTTAAATATATGAGAACTATGCTGTTATGCTCCCACAACGCGCACAAGTGCAATACTAGTCTATTCCGTATTATCGATGTCCAATCTCGATAATACTCCGATTAGGGATCTTTTAATGATTAAACCTTCATGGATTGATATTGTCTCATATCTTATCAATCCGGAACTAATCATATGGACTTTTATCATTTATATATCCCGGTAATCTAATTACAAATGATAAAAGAGTAATTTCCTTTGTCACATAGTTAATTTCTACAACAACACCATGTTCTGTACAAATAGTGATGATATGGGTCATAATTGTCCAACACCTAGTCGTAGTATTATCGAGACTGGACATCGATAATGCGGAATAGACTAGTATTACACTTGTGCGTGTTATGGAAGCGTAACGGCATGGTTCTCATATATTTGGGTATTGGATACTCATGCAAGTGTAATAGGAGGTTCTGTTTGTTGGGGTTGGTGCTCAGAGCGCCGATTCCCGGTTGTATTTCTTTTGAATACTTCTGTAAAACATTATTATTATGAATAATATATGCAGTTTCTATAATATAATCTATCTTTCTATATGGTAAAGACGTAATGACCCTAGAATGATTAGTCATGATACAGTTGCAAAAGCGTCGCAACAGACATTGAGAAGTATCATGACGTTGTCATTCTCAGACAGTTCATGGTCAAGGTTTACACTACTTGGTCAGTATAGTAAACCCGTTGAGACCGGTACATGTCGTATACTGGAATATATGATTCCAATGGTTTCTCAATGAACCATAAGTCTTGGAGACTAGTATAGACGTGTAGGTGTTTATAGCGGATAAACACTGAACGACTCACCGAAGATTCTTAATAGATGGTACACCAGCGTCAATAAGAATCTTCTCGGGTTGAGTAGCACTTGTGATTCTTAGACTTGAGATGCCATTGTGGGCACATGAGACATCTTCTACACTTAGATGGCAGTCAAGTCACCGATCTATTTAGATCAGACCTCCGCATGTTCGTTGGGTGTAGACAGATCCTCAGGGTGTCCTATGTGTATCAAGATAGGATCCGTCAGTTCTATGTATCAGAGCATATGTAGTCCATATGATTAGCAATCAGATAAAACCATGGGCCCGTGGTAAAGTTTAGAAGCTAGTTCTAAACATTCTTTTAGAGATTGCTAATGGAATAGTCGACTGGATAATCCCCATAGAGATTTGACGTTTACATCTATATCTCTGGGATTTATCCGGATACCTGTGACGGAGGAATTATACATTTGCCATGACCTCGACCTGTATGGTTCAGCGAGATTATCCGTGATCGTCATAATCTACGGGTGGATAGATTATGGACACGAAATTAGATTTCGTGACGGATATACCTGAATCTAGAGAGTCTCAATAATGAAACATACTCGTAGAGCACTAGAGCAACATTAATAAATAATATTGATTATTTATAAAGTCGTTTAAAGGTTAAACGCAAGATATGTGCTAAAGGGACTAGATAGTCATTTGCCTAATTATTGTGTATTTACATTTAATACTTGATTAATTTAAATACACATTAATTAATAGTCAAAATGAGTTATTTGACTTATATCCTAAATGAATATATGTTTTTAATATTTAATGTAAATATTATACATATATTTAATATATTTGTATTTGATTAAATAATTGATTATTTAATTGTTAAATGATTAAATTAATTAAAATATAAATATCTTACATTAGGATATTTAAAGTAAATGATATTAGTTGCCTTTGTTGACTTAATTAAATATCTAATAAAGTTGTATTTAGATATTTATGCAAGTTGACTAAATGAATTTGAAATGAAAATTGAAATTAATATTTTTGTATTTGGCTTAGGTAATTTCGGCCAAGGCTAAAATCAACAAGTATAAATTGTTTTCATTTCATTTTCATTTGATAACCTAATACACTTTTCATAAAACTCCATTGAAAGAAACTAAGGAAGCAAGTGAAGGAGAAAAGGAAAAAGCTAAAGAAAAGCTTGGATTTTGTAAGTTTTTCAAACTTACTATTAGAAAGGAAATTGTTCCTTAGGATCTAGGCACATCTTGTGATGTTCTTAAGTCTTTATTTTCTTTATTTCTTGTGTTTTTGATGATGGAAATTTTTATTGAAAGTGTTGAGCATGTATGTGAAGGAAGGTTGTGACTATTGTAGTTGTAAGCTTTCTTTTAAGGTTTTGGAAACCATGTTGCTAATCTAGAGTTATTGACCCACTCTTAAATGATCTTGAGTTGTTTCATTGTGTTGAGACTTGGATTGGATGGAAGAATGATGATTGAAGTAATTGATTTAATGTATTTGGTCTAATTTGTCCAATTTGTGGAAATTGAAAAATTAGGGTTCATGACCAATTCCAAATTTGGGGCTTTTCATATATGTTGTGTATTTGTGTGTGTATATGATGCATATAAAGTTTCATGTTGATTGGATTACATTTAGATGTGTTTTGAAGCATGAAATGACAAAAGGCACAAAATGCCCCCTTTGTGAGGCTCTCGGCTTTGGAGTCAAAATTTGGGATTTTTGTTGCTTTGGTGTTTTGATGTTTTGAACATGCTAAGTTCATCTTAGAAATGATTTAGAATCATTCAAAATTGATTAGATCAATTTCGGACTAAAATGGACAAAATACCAAAGTAAGGGTAATTTGGTAAATTCACTTAAATATGATTTATTGAATTTTATTTCATAATTTGATTATTGGAATATTAAATAAATATGTTTATTTAATTAATCCGAGAAAAGTTTTGAAATTGGAAATATAATTTTCCACCGCTTCCGCTGCGTTACCGATTTAGCCCCTAAAAACCCCTACAAAATGGTATCAGAGCGAGTCTGATTCTAGGCTAGGCCACCTAATATGATTAGCCTTCATTGAATCAATGTTTAATCATGTTTTCTTGACTTTATGCATGCTTATTAGGATCTAAATTGATTAGATTTAGGGTGTATGACACTTAGCGGAAAATCCCTAATTAATAAGGTTTGAATGTAATTATGTATTTGATGCATGTTATATGGTCCGTCTTGTCAATACGGTTTATGAATACTTCTTTGTGACTACATCCGAGACCGTGCCTCTGCTGTGAGGGTGTAGCCGATAAAGATTTATTTATACCGGATGTATATCAGATACTAGGTAAATTCAAGTAAAAGCGGAATTCTGAACGTGCCCTAGCTGTCAGGATTACGTAAGTAACTTGAGTTTATCATTGACGAGTTTAACCTTGGTACGTCTCCTTGTGGGCCTGCCTTCGCAGCGACAACGAGAAACGGCCAGGACCGGATACTTAGGAGTCACTATTGAGTGATTGACAAATGAGTTGTCTACCTGATGAATATACGTAGGCGAGACCGTGCCTCTGCTGTGAGCTGAAATATATTCACGGGATCCACCTTTCACTATTAGTATTTAATTTAATTATTAAATATTTGTATTCTGTTTTGGGATTACAGTATTGCATGATTTAGTGGGAGGGGCATTTTAGATTAAAAATCCATGATCTAGTTTATGCTTTTGATATTATATGAAACTGCTTAATTTCTGCTAACCGTTTTTCGTGATCTATATGATAGATTGGCGATGGCGGCACAATCCACAAATCAGTTTGCGCGTATGCTTGATGCGAACAAACTGAAAGGCGCTGAGAACTTCGCTGACTGGGAATTGGATTTGAGGATTGTCCTCGATTCTGAAAAGCTGGGATATGTTCTTGAGGGTCCGTTGCCCCTTGCTGTGGGTGCAGATGCTTCGGAGGAGGAACGCCAAGTTTTTGAAACTTGGAAGGATGATGATTTAAGGGTTAAATCATACATCCTTAGTTCACTGTCTCCGAAACTCAAACAGTACTATGGTATGCTAGATTCTTATAGTATGATGACGTGATTGAGACAATCGTTTGAGAACCAAGAACAAGTGATTGTTCACAAAGTCGCCATGGAACTGTTCCATGCGCGTCTGGATGAGGGGCAAAGTGTTAGCCCACATGTTCTTCAGATGATCGATTTGATCGATCAATTGAGGCAACATAATCTCATCTTGAATGACATTCTCGGTAGGAGTGTCATTCTTGGTTCACTACCAGCTTCATTTCGCCAGTTCGTGATGTACTTCAACATGCACGGGACTGTCTGTACCTACCAGGAGCTACATAGGATGTTGCTCACGGCAGAAGAGGACCTTAAGAAGGGAGTACCACCGACTCGCCCTCCTAGAACTACTTCTCTTTCGGCTTCTTCCCAAGGATGGTCCAAGGGAAAGAACAAGAAAGGCAAAGAAGAAGAAGGCTTTTGGTCCTCAACAACAGGCGAAGATTGCAAAGCCCAAGAGGGCTTCTGAAGACAAATGCCACCACTGCGGCAAAGTCGGGCATTGGAAAAGGAACTGTCCTGATTACATCGCCCAGTTGAGGAGAGACAGAGCATCTACATCAGGTACTTTTATTTTTCCAGTTATTGATTTATCTTTGGCTTGTGAAGCCGTTACATCCAACTGGATTTTAGATTCTGCTTGTCCCATTCACATTTGCAATTCGTTGCAGGTGCTGAAGGAAAGTAGGAGGCTGAAGCCCGGGGAGATGCAGTTGCGGTTCGGGAGTGGAGACTCTTTGGATGCAGTTGCAGTGGGAGTATGCGAGATCTCATTGCCGAATGGGACACTTTTGTTAATGAATGCCATTTTGTACCTGGATGTGTAGCTAATATTATATCACTTTTTGTATTGGATACAGAAGGCTTTTGTATTAATATTAAGAATAGTTCTTTATATTTATATGATAGTAATAATATTCAGATCCTTTGTTGTCCAAACCAGCATGGTCATTATACATTGCAAACTTCAAAAGATATATTAAATACTGGAGTTAATAAACGTAGTTTACCTGTAATTAATAATACTGAACTTTGGCATATGAGACTTGGTCACATTGGCGTTAAACGCCTTACCCAATTGGTTAGGAATGGTTTGATATCAGATCTTACCATTGAATCCTATCCAACTTGTGAATCCTGTATTCAGGGTAAGATGACCAAAGCCCCATTTTCTGTGTTGGACACCGCGCCACTAACTTACTGGAACTCGTACATTCTGATGTATGTGGTCCACTAAGTCAAACTGCTCACAGTGGTTATTCGTACTTCGTTACCTTTACCGATGATTTGTCACGGTACGGTTATGTGTATTTGATGCGACATAAATCGGAAACCTTTGAAAAGTTCAAAGAGTTCCGAAATGAAGTAGAAAAACAAACTGGTAAATATATTAAATGCCTTCGATCAGATCGAGGCGGCGAATATATGAGTGGTGAGTTCATGGATTATATGAAGGAGAATGGGATTCTCGCTCAATATACTCCTCCAGGTACACCACAGCACAATGGTGTATCTGAAAGGAGAAATCGGACTTTATTGGATATGGTCCGATCGATGTTGAGTTTCACAGATTTGCCCTATTACTTATGGGGTTACTCTCTCTTAACAGCCGCACATCTTTTGAATAAGATTCCTTCAAAGGCTGTTCCTACGACACCGTATGAGATATGGTTCGGTAGGAGACCAAATCTTAATTATATTAAGGTTTGGGGTTGTCCTGCCTATGTCAGGGTGACTCAGCAAGATAAGCTTTCGCCTCGAGGGCAAAAGTTTAGGTTTGTTGGATATCCTTCGAATACGAGGGGATATCTGTTCTATGATACCGAGAGCATAAAATGTGTTCGTAGCTCGCTTCGCAAAATTTCTAGAAGTAGAATTTTTGTCAGAAGGTGGTAATCATAGACAGGTTGAGCTTGATGAAGTCCAACCTGAAAACAACGAACCAACGGAGGAACCTGAAGTTCAAGTAGATGAATGACCTTCAACACACACACTTCGTAGGTCGGAAAAGGGTATCTAGACCTCCTGAACGCTTGTATTTGATACAAGAAAAGAGTCTGGATGTTCTCTTAGTTTAAGAGACAGATCCTTTCACCTATAGAGAATTGATGTTGGACATCGACTCCGTGAAATGGCAAAGTGCCATGAAATCCGAGATAGACTCAATGCATGAAAATCAAGTTTGGGACTTGATTCCGCTTCCCGAAGGAATTGTTACTATAGGTTGTAAATGGGTTTACAAGAGGAAGCGCGGGCCTGACGGTAAGGTTGAAACTTACAAGGCCCGACCTGGCGTCGACTACGATGAAACTTTTTCACCAGTAGCAATGCTTAAGTCTATCCGGATTTTGCTTTCTATAGCTGCGTATCATGACTACGAGATTTGGCAAATGGATGTCAAAACGGCTTTTCTAAATGGATTTCTTGATGAAGAAATCTATATGGAACAGCCGGAAGGTTTTGCATCCAGCGAAAACTCGGGCATGGTATGTAAGCTTAAGAAGTCCATTTATGGACTTAAACAAGCTTCACGAAGTTGGAATCTTCGATTCGACGAGATTATTAGATCGTCTGGTTTTCTCAAGAATTCGGAAGAATCCTGTGTGTATCAGAAGGCCAGTGGGAGCATGGTCGTATTTTTAGTCCTATATGTTGATGACATCCTAATCATTGGGAATGATTTAGGTATGTTACAAAGCGTCAAAGCGTACCTCTGTAAGAATTTCTCCATGAAGGACCTGGGAGAAGCTTCCTATGTTTTAGGGATAAAACTCTATAGAGATAGACAAAGGAGGCTGATTGGGTTATCCCAATCAACGTACATAGATAAGATCTTGGAACGGTATAGTTTTGGTAACTGTAAGACAGCAAACATACCGTTCAGACATGGGATTCATCTTTCTAAGAAGATGTGTCCACAAACAGAAGATGAGAAGGTTAGAATGTCTAACCAACCTTATGCTTCGTGTTTGGGTAGCATAATGTATGCCATGTTATGTACGAGGCCTGATATCAGTTTCGCTGTTAGCGTAACTAGTCGATATCAGTCCAATCCAGGTAATGACCATTGGATGGCCATTAAACATATCCTAAAGTATCTTAAAGGTACTAAGGATAAGTTAATAATTTATGGAGGAAACGAACTGCAAGTTAACGGGTATACGGATTCCGATTTCCAATCGGATCCCGATGATAGAAAGTCTACATCTGGATTCGTATTTACCCTTAACGGAGGTGCAGTTTGTTGGAAGAGTTCCAAACAGGGATCGACAGCTGATTCCACCACTGAGGCGGAATATATTGCAGCTTCTGAAGCTGCAAAAGAGGCTGTGTG
The DNA here is from genome assembly GCA_019454045.1 of Zanthoxylum bungeanum. Classification (NCBI taxonomy): domain Eukaryota; kingdom Viridiplantae; phylum Streptophyta; class Magnoliopsida; order Sapindales; family Rutaceae; genus Zanthoxylum; species Zanthoxylum bungeanum. Next base: position 109,366 of record SKCR01005083.1, read on the forward strand.
GATAAAGAACTTTATCACAGAATTGGGAGTTGTCCCAAGTATCGAGAATGCGATTCCGTTATACTGTGATAATACTGGAGCCATTGCGCAAGCAAAGGAACCGAAGGCGCATCAGAATCGAAGCATGTGGAACGCAAGTACCACATCATTCGAGAGATCGTGTCGCGAGGGGATATTGTCGTGTGCAAGGTACCGAGTGAAGATAATGTAGCAGACCCGCTGACGAAGGCCATACCTCCGAAGTTGTTTGATAAACACGTGGAGTCGATGGGTATTAGATACAATCGATATTGGCACTAGAGCAAGTGGGAGATTTTGTTGGGGTTGGTGCTCAGAGCGCCAATTCCCGGTTGTATTTCTTTTGAATACTTCTGTAAAACATTATTATTATGAATAATATATGCAGTTTCTATAATATAATCTATCTTTCTATATGGTAAAGACGTAATGACCCTAGAATGATTAGTCATGATACAGTTGCAAAAGCGTCGCAACAGACATTGAGAAGTATCATGACGTTGTCATTCTCAGACAGTTCCTGGTCAAGGTTTACACTACTTGGTCAGTATAGTAAACCCGTTGAGACCGGTACATGTCGTATACTGGAATATATGATTCCAATGGTTTCTCAATGAACCATAAGTCTTGGAGACTAGTATAGACGTGTAGGTGTTTATAGCGGATAAACACTGAACGACTCACCGAAGATTCTTAATGGATGGTACACCAGCGTCAATAAGAATCTTCTCGGGTTGAGTAGCACTTGTGATTCTTAGACTTGAGATGCCATTGTGGGCACATGAGACATCTTCTACACTTAGATGACAGTCAAGTCACCGATCTATTTAGATCAGACCTCCGCATGTTCGTTGGGTGTAGACAGATCCTCAGGGTGTCCTATGTGTATCAAGATAAGATCCGTCAGTTCTATGTATCAGAGCATATGTAGTCCATATGATTAGTAATCAGATAAAACCATGGGCCCGTGGTAAAGTTTAGAAGCTAGTTCTAAACATTCTTTTAGAGATTGCTAATGGAATAGTCGACTGGATAATCCCCATAGAGATTTGACGTTTACATCTATATCTCTGGGATTTATCCGGTTACCTGTGACGGAGGAATTATACATTTGCCATGACCTCGACCTGTATGGTTCAGCGAGATTATCCGTGATCGTCATAATCTACGGGTGGATAGATTATGGACACGAAATTATATTTCGTGACGGATATACCTGAATCTAGAGAGTCTCAATAATGAAACATACTCGTAGAGCACTAGAGCAACATTAATAAATAATATTGATTATTTATAAAGTCGTTTAAGGTTAAACGCAAGATATGTGCTAGGGACTAGATAGTCATTTGCCTAATTATTGTGTATTTACATTTAATACTTGATTAATTTAAATACACATTAATTAATAGTCAAAATGAGTTATTTGACTTATATCCTAAATGAATATATGTTTTTAATATTTAATGTAAATATTATACATATATTTAATATATTTGTATTTGATTAAATAATTGATTATTTAATTGTTAAATGATTAAATTAATTAAAATATAAATATCTTACATTAGGATATTTAAAGTAAATGATATTAGTTGCCTTTGTTGACTTAATTAAATATCTAATAAAGTTGTATTTAGATATTTATGCAAGTTGACTAAATGAATTTGAAATGAAAATTGAAATTAATATTTTTGTATTTGGCTTAGGTAATTTCGGCCAAGGCTAAAATCAACAAGTATATATTGTTTTCATTTCATTTTCATTTGATAACCTAATACACTTTTCATAAAACTCCATTGAAAGAAACTAAGGAAGCAATGAAGGAGAAAAGGAAAAAGCTAAAGAAAAGCTTGGATTTTGTAAGTTTTTCAAACTTACTATTAGAAAGGAAATTGTTCTTAGGATCTAGGCAACATCTTGTGATGTTCTTAAGTCTTTATTTTCTTTATTTCTTGTGTTTTTTATGATGGAAATTTTTATTGAAAGTGTTGAGCATGTATTGTGAAGGAAGGTTGTGACTATTGTAGTTGTAAGCTTTCTTTTAAGGTTTTGGAAACCATGTTGCTAATCTAGAGTTATTGACCCACTCTTAAATGATCTTGAGTTGTTTCATTGTGTTGAGACTTGGATTGGATGGAAGAATGATGATTGAAGTAATTGATTTAATGTATTTGGTCTAATTTGTCCAATTTGTGGAAATTGAAAAATTAGGGTTCATGACTAATTCCAAATTTGGGGCTTTTCATATATGTTGTGTATTTGTGTGTGTATATGATGCATATAAAGTTTCATGTTGATTGGATTACATTTAGATGTGTTTTGAAGCATGAAATGACAAAAGGCACAAAATGCCCCCTTTGTGAGGCTCACGGCTTTGGAGTCAAATTTTGGGATTTTTGTTGCTTTGGTGTTTTGATGTTTTGAACATGCTAAGTTCATCTTAGAAATGATTTAGAATCATTCAAAATTGATTAGATCAATTTTTGACTAAAATGGACAAAATACCAAAGTAAGGGTAATTTGGTAAATTCACTTAAATATGATTTATTGAATTTTATTTCATAATTTGATTATTGGAATATTAAATAAATATTTTTATTTAATTAATCCGAGAAAAAGTTTTGAAATCGGAAAATACGTTTTTCCACCGCTTCCGCTGCGTTACCGGATTTAGCCCCAAAAAACCCTTACACTGTTTACCGATGGTATGGAAACAGCTTCGCTCTGGATAGACCCCTCGGAATCCTATTGGTAGTATGACTATGTGTCTATGAGAACCGAATCAGGGTAGGTGTATTTGGTCTTCACCTGAGACTTGCATCGCTAATACTTGCGACAATCAGTATACTTTGGTTTTGGTCGTCCGGACATGTTATGTGTACGCCTCTTCTGGGTATACTGAGAATCGTAGTGTATTGGGTGTGATGTCAAGATGGAAGTATCACTTCAGTCATATGGAGATGATGATCACGTAGGATACGGAATTAGTACTCTTAAGTATTGCAGTCATCGAGATAATATGACTAGGTCATGATTATCCGATTATAGATACTAGTTACCAGAGATCTGATATATGCTTCGTACGGGGCAGACATAATTCCAGCCATAGGCCTAGCATGTGATATCGATACTGGATCGTAATACGCAATAATACGTATACTACGCTTGACAAATATTATATATTCCTTAAAAGAATATTTCTGGAGAATTGGGTAGGCACGACGTTTTGCTAGAAGCCAACCATGTCTTGTAAATCGGTAAGAACGTGGTACGAGGTACGCACATGTTCGGATAATCCAACGACCGAATTTACTGCCAACATATCTAGGGATCTCATGGGTCGCTTCCCGAAGATTCACCGATGACGTATGACTCGAACATAATTAATCTGGGATTAATTATGAGAGAGAGAAAATTAATCTAGGATTAATTACGGTAAGAATTTATCTGAGATAAAATACGATTTGAAGAGAGAGAACGATTAATTTGGAATTAATCGATTAAATAATATATTCGATATATTAAATGAAATTAGATTTTATAACGGAATTAAAATTGGATTTTAATTCGGGTGAACGAATTAATTTAGAATTTATTCGCAAGCGACTTTAATAATAATTTTGCTAGGCATAATTATTTAATTAAATTTGATTTAATTAAGTCGCAACAGAAAATTCGTTAATTCTGAATTAACAAATCCGAGCCCGTAATGTGTTTTACGGGCCCACTCGGATTTTGAATTGAGTGGGGCCCACCTCAAGTCACATTACTAGTCAATCTCATCACTTTTTGGTGATGGAAGTTGTTGGTTGATTTTGGCTTGTAAAACACACTTTCATTATTTAATTATGAAAAGGTGAAAGACATCTACCAACTTGGATTTGGTATTAGGTCTTTTTGATTTTTGAAAATCATTTACACTTTCACATTTTTCTCTCTTTTTGCCTCAAAACCGTGAATGCATCTCCCTCTCTTCTCTTTGCACATTGCCGAGAGTTGCTCTTGGTGATAAGGAAATTTTGTAGCAAATTTTTCCTAAGCTAGCACTTAAAGGAGTCATACAAAGGTGAAAGGGAAACAATTCCTAGAGTTTGGAATTCTTGATTCAAAGCTTGGAGCTCAACCATACAATCAAAGAGGAGCTTGGAGCACTACACAAATGAGCAAAATTTTTGTTATCTACACATCCATATAGCCAATCAAAGTGAGTATCATTTCCGCAACTTACTTTGTTAATTCACACAAATTTTATGCTTAATAGATCATTGGCATGTTCTTAGAGAACCCAACAGTTGATAGGTTTTTAACCATGTTTATAGACTTTTCGTTCATGTTATAGTTATGTTTAATGTTTGAGGTTGTGGTACATGATTTACAGTATAAGTTTCAAGATCTACACATCATGTTTCATGATCTCCAGTATGTGTCCACAACCTTTATGTCTTCGAGAATCTAAATTGTAGATGAGGTTATTTATGCAAATCATGTACCTTTATGTTTTATTTTCATTTTCAACATTCATTCACTAGATCGTTCATACGACTTACTTCTCCATTTTCAGTTTTGCATTGTAAGATTTCCTGTATGCAGAGGATAAACTTTGGAGATGATAGACACCAACCATGATCATTAGGATCAATCTATGGGTTCATAGTGTTAGGGGTCCGTAAATTTATATATTTGCCAAGTAAGGCTACGAGGTCGAGTTATGTATGCATGTATATAACATGATGTATAGAGTATGTTTTCATGTAATTCATGTGCATTATATAGCAGTCTTGAATGCATTCAGAATAGATAGTTCAGTTACGAATCATGACACGTCATAGATGTTCACTTCATGAGGCTCAAAGTGATGGTAAATATGTCTCATGCCGGTCGTGTCTTGGGTAAAGTGGGATGTGACTTCGATTTATATTCACTCACTAAATATTCCAAAATACTCACCTTCAATACACCAGATTTGTTTTTGCAGGATTCCCGGTGGACGAGCTCGAGGAACCTGATATTGTCTTGCAGTCACTAGGGTGTCATGAGTCCATACAGTTGGGTACATTAAGCATTGTATGTAATTGACTCTGTATATTTTGATATAACAAGAAAATATATGTAAATGATTTTCATATTTATGTTACAGAGTTGGGCACATAGCCCATATGTGTGTTATGATATGATGTGTAATGAGTACAATAATTGCATATAGATTGTCAAAAAGAGGGTGAGAGTGATAAGGTGACCTATATCTGACCAACAATATCTTCGGATCGGGGATATTACACGTGTGCCATTGCTCGACTTGTTTGGCTACCTCTATGTTTGGGCTTGTATCTCAGTGGTATTCATTTGAGGGCATGAGTTGGGGCCTTCACAAACTTAAAAGTCTCACTATGGATATGCGGGTAGATTGAGAGACGTGAGAGTAGATCTTTGAACTCATGTTGGGCCAAAATCTGGATTACAATGCAAATGAATGTATTCTGTGTATTCCATTATATTTTATATCTTATATAATTATGTGGGAAGAAAAGACGTGTTGTCGATTTCAAACGATAGATGTCAAAAAGACAACGGAGCAAGTGCAGTGAAGCAACCAAAGCTCATCACAATTATTATTATACACCAATATATAATTGAATAAATAAATACCCATTAAAAGATTAAAAAAAATATCTACTGATCTGCTTGCGGTTTTATTTATTAGCCATAAGATTAGTAGTACGTTCCAGACCCTATTTTATTTTTATTGAAGTGAAAGTCGAACTTTTCTACTGATTTGAATCTGGCAAGGTTTCTAGTTCTGGCCTCTGGGTCTCAACCAGAACTCTAATAGCTGTTTTTGAGTCGTCGGACTCAGTGAACTCAGTTTAGGGAGTTCAGTTTAAGAGGCAAGTGTTTGGACGGTTGTTGAAAAAACAATTTAAAAATTGCTTTTTTGTTATAAAAGCACTTATTTTGGCAAAATTATATAAAGCTTTGAGAATCTTCTTGTCTGCACCTAAAGATTCTATAATTTTTTCATCCCAGAAGCCAGATCATTTTGTACTACTCTTTGTAGATTAGTTAAAGCTTTTCCTCTGAAAAGCTAGCTTTTAAAAGTTGTGTATGCTTTAAATTCACTACCTCTTTTTCTCAAGAAGGGCTCCTTTTGCTTTGACTCTTTTGGCTTTCGGAGTATCAACAGGTGAGCGATCTAAGAGATCTGAATTTTCTACATGTTGATCATTGATACTGTTGATATGTGGATGGGAATATGCTTGTATTAGTAATCTAGTGCATCTGTTGATATGATACTGTGGCTATTGCTTTCACTGTTATGGTTGGTTGATAGATTGAGACTAATTATTTTTATTTGAGTTAATTGGATCTGTGTTGATGATGTGAGATGGTTGATTTGTGATCTGGGATCTTCTTTTCTTACAGGTTAGTTTGAGCATTGAGGAGTGAGTTCAATCCATTAGCGAAAAAATGAACGGAGCTGCTCTTGTAGCCATTGCTGCTACTATTGGTAACTTCTTGCAAGGATGGGACAATGCAACAATTGCTGGTACCTAATTCACTACAGATTTAGTTTGTTATTTTTTTGTTAATTCTTCAATTTATTGATGGTGGGGTGCTTCTTTTTTCTCTATCAACGACTTTTGTTGTTTTTGCCCCCTGGGATTAGAACCTTTTAGATCAGTTTATAATGTTGGAAATGTTGCACAAATTGCACTTCAATATTTTTGTTTCTTTGATTTCAGGGGCTATTGTTTACATCAAGAAGGACCTAAACTTGGGTACTACTGTAGAAGGTCTTGTTGTGGCAATGTCACTTATTGGAGCCACAGCTATTACGACATGCTCGGGACCCATATCAGATTGGCTTGGACGGCGTCCAATGCTCATAATCTCATCAGTCCTCTATTTTGTTAGTGGTTTGGTAATGTTCTGGTCACCAAATGTTTATGTCCTATGTATAGCGAGACTGTTAGATGGATTTGGAATTGGTCTGGCGGTTACTCTTGTCCCGCTCTATGTATCTGAGACCGCCCCATCAGAAATAAGGGGACAGTTAAATACTCTTCCACAATTCACCGGTTCGGGTGGCATGTTTCTGTCATATTGTATGGTTTTTGGGATGTCATTGTTGGCCTCACCTAGTTGGAGGTTAATGCTTGGGGTTCTTTCAATTCCCTCTCTTGTCTATTTTGTATTTGCGGTATTTTTCTTGCCCGAATCTCCTCGGTGGCTTGTGAGTAAAGGAAAGATGCTTGAGGCAAAACAGGTCTTGCAGAGATTACGTGGCAGGGAAGATGTTTCAGGTTCGATTTTGATCAGGGTCTTTTTTCTTTTCTTTTCCTTATATATATATAATTATATTCTTTTGAGTTTTGGTTTACCCTAGAAAGCAGTCTCCTTGCTTATCCACATGGATAAATTGATCCTTGCCTTCAGTGTTTGGTGGTGTGCATTATTTTCTTGAATCAATTTCTGATAAATACTACATGTACACCGGAGAGTTAACTCTTTTTTATTTTTTTCCAAGTAAGATTTACTATTTGCAAGACTAGCATAATGAGAACTCACTCTCCTAGATCCAGAGTTCTGAAAGAATGTCTTTTTTTGAAAATCAGATTTACGTTTCCAAAAAGCTCAGTATCAACTTTAGTTACATTTATTGGAAGTACATAATATTGCCATTAAAATTTTCTTAAAAAATGTTGAAGCTTATGGATCATCATTTGTTGATCAGATCCATGTAAATGCATCAAACCAGCGATGTTCGTTGTACTACTTTAAGCAGTTGACATTCTACTATTATGGCTTCTCAATTGATTTTGTATATGCACTGAATGGCAAGATACTGAAATAAGGAAAAAGTCGGCAGATATTGACCTTTATTATTGTGGCTTAGTAATGCCATGGCAGTTGAAAATGTTTACACCTCTGCTATCTTTCTTCATTTAATTGACTATTTTATCATGTTGATATTGCTAAAGTTTCTTTAATCCGTAGGTGAGATGGCCTTGCTGGTTGAAGGTCTTGGAATTGGTGGTGAAACATCTATAGAAGAGTACATAATAGGCCCGGGTGATGAACTTGCTGATGGTGAAGAACCTACTGACGAGAAAGACAAAATCAGGTTATATGGACCTGAAGAGGGTCTCTCATGGGTTGCCAAACCTGTCACAGGACAGAGTTCTCTGGCACTAGTCTCTCGCCAGGGTAGCCTAGCAAACCAAAGTGTCCCACTCATGGACCCTCTTGTGACTCTATTTGGAAGTGTCCATGAAAAGCTTCCGGAATCGGGAAGTATGCGAAGTACGCTTTTTCCAACCTTCGGAAGTATGTTTAGTACAGCAGAGCCTCATGTTAAACATGAGCATTGGGATGAAGAGAGCCTACAGAGGGAAGGAGAGGACTACACATCAGAGGTTGATGGGGCAGACTCCGATGACAATTTGCATAGTCCATTAATCTCTCGCCAGACAACTAGCTTGGAGAAGGATATGGCTGCCCCAGCTTCCCATGGCAGTATTTTGAGCATGAGACGTCATAGTAGTCTCGTGCAAGGATCTGGGGAGGCAGTTGGTAGTACAGGCATTGGTGGTGGTTGGCAATTGGCATGGAAATGGACTGAGAGAGAAGGCGAGGATGGAAAGAAGGAAGGAGGATTCAAAAGGATTTATTTGCATCAGGAAGGAGTTCCAGGATCCCTACGTGGATCTCTTGTTTCACTTCCTGGTCATGATGTGCCTGAAGAAGGTGAGTATATCCAGGCTGCTGCTCTGGTAAGCCAGCCTGCTCTATACTCCAAGGAGCTTATGGATCAGCATCCAGTTGGACCTGCAATGGTTCATCCTGCTGAATGTGCTTCAAAGGGACCTCGTTTGGCCGCTCTTCTTGATCCTGGAGTCAAGCGTGCTTTGTTTGTTGGAGTTGGAATCCAGATACTACAGCAGGTAGGCAATTGTTTTCTTCATTAATTGCTCTACTTTTTCTCCCGTTGAATTAAAATGAAAACAGTGATCCGCTTTGCAAAATTTTAATACATGCACATGGTTTTAGTTGTATTTCCTTTTCATCCTCATTTTGAACATTTTACTTCCGGAAGATCAAAATGACAACATATTGCGTGACCTACCTTATAGAAGGTAGTATGTACAGCTACTTCCTTCTTTTTATCCATTTTGGCCTTGTTCTTCTTCAAATAATACTTCAGAACTACGAAACTTTTGTCAAACCACTTTTACTCATTTCATTTTGCCCGTTGGATTGATAATATGGTGATCGATTCTTCAAATGTATGTGCAGTTTTCTGGCATCAATGGGGTCCTTTACTACACTCCTCAAATCCTAGAACAAGCAGGTGTTGATGTTCTTCTTTCAAACTTGGGTATTAGCTCGGAATCTGCATCATTCCTTATCAGTGCTTTCACAACCTTTCTGATGCTTCCCTGCATAGGGGTGGCCATGAAGCTCATGGACGTAGCAGGCAGAAGGTGATTTATTTCTCTATACATCTCTTTTTTTCTAGTAATTCTGGTCCCGTCTTTTATTCCCGGCGGGGGGTTTACTGTGTCTATATATTTATCTGTAGGACACCGTCTGTTTTTATGTTAATGCGTCCTTTTGGTTTCATTATAGTTAAATATATATATATTAGTAATTAAATTCTCATGATCTGATTTAATATTTTCAAAAGTGTTTCTTGAATACTATCTTGTAAGGCATCTAGCTACCTTCCTACACGAAACGAAAAAAGCCTATTTATTGATAGGTTTGAAAATTATCATCTTATCCTGAAAGTTCTATTTTAGTATCACTTGGGATAGAATTGATCTGTACTTCAATCTATGAAAAATGCATATTCTGATTTTCATCAGCTTATAAACATCAAGCTCTTTGCTTCTTATGCATCCAACTTGTCATCTTAAATATTGAAATTGGAAACTGTTTGAATTTTGTCATATGTAACTCTACAAAAGCCGATGGAAATATATTTCAGCTCTATGTAGTTCCGTTTTGAAAATACTTTATCTTCTTCTATCATAAGGGTAATTTTTACTTTTATGCTTCCCTTGTTGAATTAATTAACCCCATTTTGCAGGAAGCTGCTGCTCACCACAATCCCTGTGCTGATAGTGGCACTCATCATTCTTGTCATTAGTGAAACTGTGCAATTCATTAGCCCAGTTATAAAAGCAGGGATCTCAACAGTTTGTGTTATTATCTATTTCTGCTGCTTTGTTGCGGCTTATGGACCAATTCCAAATATTCTCTGTGCAGAGATCTTCCCAACAACAGTCCGTGGCCTCTGTATTGCCATTTGTGCTTTGGCTTTCTGGATTTGTGATATCATTGTCACCTACACACTGCCTGTGATGCTTAGTTCAATAGGGCTAGCTGGTGTCTTCAGTGTTTATGCTGTGGTGTGTTTCATCTCCTGGGTTTTCGTCTTCTTGAAAGTACCCGAAACCAAAGGCATGCCTCTAGAAGTCATCAGTGAATTCTTTGCTATTGGGGCAAGGCAAGCCGCCAAGGTAGACTAATCGAAAACTGAGAGTGGCTTTTCAATTCTTCTGTAGCATTAGCTCCTATTTTGAGTGGGAGATTTTTTTGCACTGTTACTGCAATGGGAATCAGGATATTCTAATTAAAATAGGTTATGATTTTCTTTTTTCTACTAAATGCGTTTTTGTATTATGTTGTTAATATTGTTTTTGAAAATGGAGATTGTTGGTTCTCTTACCGCCCATTTGCCCTACACCTACTATTGATTTATGAAATATATGATCAGTGATTACTGGAGCTCTCAGTACCATATTTGTAATGGTTTCTCATCCTCTTTTTTGGACCATTCAAGTCCATGCCGCATTGTTCTTTATCTAAGCCAAAGAAAACGGGGTAGAATGTTCTCTGGATCCCTTTAGATTTTTATAATTACTAATTAGGTTCGTGATTTTGCTATAATTACCCATTTATGGTTCCTATTGTTTTAATAGTACTAATATATATATATATATAATGCAATGATTATTTTGTACTGTTAACACAATAGGGGATTTGATGGTAATTAAGAAAACAATCAGGTACATAATGGATAATTTTTTTCAAAAAAAAAAAAAAAAGGGATCATAGGGCAATTACATAGAAAACTAATATCAACAACAATAGTTCTGGTTAGTTCCTCCGGATTCTCCCATTTTGAAGCTAGAGTGGCCAAGGCATCTGTCATTTGATTCTCTTCTCTATGAAGATGTCGGAATGTACACTTTGGGATATTCTATATCAAAGTCTTGAGGTGAAATAAGTATGGCCTTAGCCTTTCTTCCTTAAGCTCTCCTCGTATCTGACGAATTATCAATAATGAATCTCTGAAAATTTGTACGTCTTCTACTCCCAATACCGTCAATGCTTCTAATCCAAATGTATACGCCTCATACTCAGCCACGTTGTTGGTTACCGTGAAGGTTAACCTCCTAGCCATAGGTAAAATTTCTCCGTCCGAGATTACTAGTAAGACTCTAATGCCCTCTCCTTTGCAGTTTACGACCCCATCAAAGTACACCTTCCATCCTTGAATAATTATGGCCTTTATTCAAATTCATATTTCTCTCCTTCAATAGGTTGTTGTGTTAAGAATTCGGCCACAACGCGCCCTTTGATTACTTTCTTGGTGATGTACTCCATATCGAACTCGGTTAACAACACCGACCATCTTCCTAACTTCCCAACCAGGGAGGGTGCTATTTGGAGGTACTGTAGCGAGTTCTCCTTAGTGACTACCTGTATCTTGTAGGATTGGAAATAATGTCGTAACTTCCTAGAGGCCCATACCACTGCCAAAAAGATCTTTTATACTTCTGGGTAGCATATCTCATAGGGTAACATCTTCCTGAGTAACTTGAAGGTCGGTTCACATACTGACGTCAGCTTGGCGATGAACCGACCGATGTTTTATATTTTTCCAAATTCGCTCTTACTTCATTCTCTGTCTTGGGCGGGGGCATCTTTGTTATTGCCTTGACCTTTCCTGGATTCACTTCTATTCCCCAGCGCCTACCACATGTCCTTACAAGTTTTCGGACGTGACCCCGAACACGCATTTCTTGGGGTTGAGCCCGAGATTGTACTTACTTATTCTTTGAAGGAAATTTTCTAATGCAGCGAAATGTCATTCTCTAGTTTCTGACTTGACCATCACGACATCTACGTACACCTTAACCTCTTATGCATCAAGTCGTGGAATAAGGTAGTGGCCATCCTTTGATAAGTAGCCCTAGTATTTTTTAGTATAAAGTGCATTACTTTGTAGCAATAGGTCCCCCACTCTGTGAGGAAAGCTGTTTTATGCTTATCCTCTCCCGCCATGAATATCTGGTTGTATCCAGAAAACCCATCTATGAAAGAATACATGGTTGAAAAAGTCGCGTTGTCCACCAAGATATCTATCTGTTGTAAAGGAAAATTATCTTTCAGGCAAGCCTTATTGAGGTCTCTATAGTCTACACAAATTCTGACTCTTCCATCTTTCTTCGAAACCGGTACAATGTTAGCTAGCCACTCTGGATACTGAACTACTTCTAGGATCCCTACTTCTATCTGTTTCTTCACTTCTTCCCTATTTTTTTCCGCCCATTCTGGCCTCATCCTTCGAAGTTTTTGCTTTACGAGTTTCATGTTTGGGTATGTCGGTATCATATGTTGGCTACTCACAGCATGTCTTCATAAGACCAGGCAAATACTTTTGCATATTTTCTTAACAAGCTCTCTAATTCTTTCCTCTCCTCAAGGGTAGCCTCACTTGCAATTAATATATTCTTTTGGTTTTCACATGTTCCGAGATTAAATGCATATTTTTTAGTTGAATTAATATCAAATATGCTCGTGTCATAAATGTTATGTATGCCAAAAGACAAAATATCAGGCAAGTAAGCAAAATTATTCATCTTATTGATTTTCAATGCAGAGTTTTAATAAAAAAACTCGGGTACATATATGTCTTCATAGCTCTCTTCCTATTTGACTGCAACGGGGTCCTCCAGCTTCAACTATTCCAATTTAAGCAGCTCCTCTTCCCATTTTGCTTCCTGTCCGATCCTTGGTCCTGCCCCTTTGCTATTATCTTCCTTCTCTCCTTATATTATCAAATTTCCTTCATAATCATTCACATCAGCGAAGATTTCGAAGCCTGGTACAATTATACCATTGACTTCGTATGGCTCGGGAGCCACATGATATTTCGACTTCACAAAATAGTACTCCAACCTATTTCCTTTCTTCTTTTCTTTCACTCATTCCTTATCTGAACAGTACCCCAGTCATCTACTAGTTTTTTGCCCTTTGAAATCTGACAACATTCTTACGCCTTGGCCTTGCGCCCCTAATCTAGTATTGGGCTTGAAGTTCATTCTCTTTATAATGCCAACCATTTTAGGGTCTGCCAATCCTTCAAAAGCGGTCGGCACTTGGAATTTGTAAATAGTTGGACATCTAATGATGATAGTTTCCCCTCCATGCAAGAATTTGATCATTTGGAGTAGTTTCGATGGCACCCCTCCCAGTTTGTGGAACCAAGGCCTTCCTAGGAGAAAAGCGAAAGTAGCTGAGATATATATCACTGTGAATTCAACTTCATCTTCAATTGGGACCACCTTGACCATGGTCATGAAAGTGCATTCTACTCCCCACTTACTATCATCATAGGCCTTAATTTTCATATCAGAAGGGATCAACTCTTCCACTCGGATGCCTAGTCCGGGTAAAATCTTTAACGAGAAAACATTAATGGAGGATCTGTCGTCTACCATTACACAAGAGGTCATCTTACCCTTAAATTATATTTTGATAAATAATGGGTGATTGTAGTTTCTTCATTCCATCGAGAGTTCCTCCTCGGAGAAAGTGATTACTTTTTTCTTCTCTCCATAGGCAGATCAAATGACTACTGTAGGGTCTACGTCTGTAGGTACCATTATCTTTCTTAAGGATTCTACCATGACCCTTCTATATTCTTGAGAATAACATAACAACTTCCATATACTGATTTGGGCTCGAGTTTTCTTTAACTGCTGGAGAACCGTGCTATCTTCCCCTTTCTCTTCCTCATTTTCTTTCCCTCATTCTTCTATTCATTTGTTTTATGTGGCAGCGTCATTTTAGAACCTGCCGCTTCTAGTGATTCCCGTAACTTCTTTTTCGTCACTTCTGGAAAAGCTTTCCCAAAACCAATTAATTATTTCGCTTCGCTGTCGCTATTGTCCCATTCTCCCATAACATGGGTCTGATGGTGGAAGGTTTCTAGGACATATTCTTCAAGTAAGCCAAAGTTTATCATATAGATTTGTGGTGGTGGGATGACATTATGGTTAGGTAATGAGTTTCTGTTGGTATTGGGTTGGTTCTTTTCGAGGTCGGGTATTTTATGATTATCGTTTAGGTTTTGGATCTCATGTCTGAGGCGGTTACAGTTGTCGGTATGGTGTCTTTTTATTGATAGAAATGATAGTACAGGTCTAAGTTAAAGTTGCGAGGTATATAGTTTGATTATGATTTGGGATCTAGAGGTTTCAACATGCCCTGTCTTTGTAACTTTTCAAATACTATTGATAAGGGTCTGCCAAGGTTGGAAAATTGGCGGCTGCGAATGGCAGTGACTTTGGCGGAAGTGGGTTTGGTTTCTAAAGGTCCTCTTAGAGTTCTCTTATATTGGCTGTAATATTTTATATTTTTGATTTCCTCACCTTATATATCCATGAATATCTCATTTAGTTGTCGGAAGTCTGAAATCATAGAGGCCATTCTTCTCAACTTGTAATAAATGGAGGGTTTAGTGCCTTTAACTATCATTTTGATCCAATCTTTTGGTGTTTGGTGTTCTCCAAGTCACGGAGTGACACATTTATCTGCATTTCCGTGATGGATTGGTTCAAGAAGGCTTCTGCCAAAGCCCTCTAGTCGTCTCTTACTTTCTGCTCAAGATTATGGTACCACACTACTGGTACTCCTTCCAATGACATTCCAAACATCTTATACACTTGACATTAGGATAACCTGACTGAACTCATCAGAGATACATACTATCGTAAATGAACTTTTGGGTATCCACTTCCATTGAACTTTGCTATTTCAGAAATCCTAAACTAGGTGGGAAATTGTTCATTGAATTCCACGGCCTTGTAGTCCAGTAGGTCCTCATGTTTTCCCTTCATTTTCTGAGCCACCATCTCCATTTGTTCCTTCAGCCTTTCCAGCTCAGCCTTGGCTATCTTTTCTTTCACGTATTATGTCATGTGTTTCTCATCATCTAGGATAGGGCCTTCATCGATCTTACTTTCGGGCTCTTCACGCCACTGTTGAACTTTTCTATTTCGGGCATCCTGAACTAGGTGGGAAATTGTTCCTTGAATTCCATGGCCTTGTAGTCTAGTAGGTCCTCATGTTTTCACTCCATTTTATGAGCCACCATCTCCATTTGTTCATTCAGCCTTTGCACCTCATCTTTGGCTTGTGACTTGGCTATATTTTCATTCACGTATTATGTCATGTGTTCCTCATCATCTACGATGGGGCCTTCATCAATCTTACTTTCGGGCTCTTCATGCCTCTTTTCACTAGTCGTAGCCCGTGTTGTCTGGATTGATGTTTGGTGGGCCATAACACTAATCAGGGTCTACAGTTGTTCTGCTAATTTGTTCACAGTGTTTTCATGTTGATCCATTTGGGAGCTCTCGTTGTTGGCCATTTATGTGCTACTCGTGATCAGTTTCTTAATTAATTTTCCTTTCTCCCTATCACAATGCTCCACTGTAATGGCTGAAATCGTGAACGATTAGCATAATGCATGAAATGCAAGGTTAGTTCACGCAATATACATCCTTCCAACCTTATCTCTCCCGCACTTGTGGTGAGTCAAAATCTGCCCTAGGTTTGGCTTAGCTCGTGCACCAACAAGGAATACACAAACTCGTTCTCTCTTATGCTAAAGGTTAACCTTGGTTACCTTGATTTAATTATGTCGTTGAAAGGCAAATGTCGCCCATTTATAAAATGACTAAGCCTAACATGGGGATCGTGTCATTATTTAAAAATGATCAATTGGACCTTTGGTAACCTTGGGATGGGCTTAGAAATGTATGGGCAAAAACGTCATACCTCTTTTGGATGAAAACCAGTGTGAGTATCGGACTCATGTTTTGGAACTTTTGGATCCTAACTAAATATTTTTAGGCCCAAAGAGGTTTACACACAAGGTGGCCTATTATCATTTCAAAGCATTTGGCCCAATCATCCTGAAAATATAAACTTGTCCCAGTTGAAAAGGTCCAACAAAATTTACATCCCATGGTAAAAGGTTCAAGCTTCAAAGGATTGGGGGCTTAAACACTAGCATAAGGGAGGCTCATATAGGATTTTAAACTATAGGCTTTTTATATGGGCTCATAAGGGTATAGCTTAGGCTCTTATTGGTGAAAAGTTGCACTTAACTAGGTCTCCCCACCCAAGGGTTCGATCAAATAAATGGATCACTAATATTCAAGGATATGTGCCAATAAGTGATAATTATCATCATATACCAATCTGCCGCCTTGAGTGAAAGCGATTTCTCGATATGTAACGCCATCGGGGTTTGAAATGTATGCAAAAATAATGAAGACATGATTTATCTCAATATCGCCATGGATACTACAAGACATTTTTTCAGGGCTAATTCTCTATCCCCACTGGAGTCACCATCTGTAGGAGAAAAGTGGGGTTTACCGCTATGCCTATGACGTCATTGACCACTACACTATTGAGCTCATGGCTCGTAGAGAGTACATATTAGACCGCGGGGGAATAATCAGAGAATAAGGGAGTTGCCACCCACTATGAGACATTGTGAATGATTTAAGACCACACTATACCTCTCGCATGGTCCGACTTTAAACCTGTTTGGGTTCGAAATGGTCTCTTACTTATGCTAGTATAATATGCGCGCTTAAAAGAGGATCCACATGTCTTATAATGCATAAATTACACATGAATAATTTATATTGCATTAAATCACACAAAGCAGATTATATTCATGCATTAAGCAAACATGCACAAAAATAGTATAAGTAATAGAGGATACAATAACAATAATGCACATGATAGATTCAGCCAGATATACATGGGATCCAGCAGGATATATATTATCCACTAATGTCCGGCCGAACATACTGAGTGTATGGCTGGATTTGCTATGTGAACCAGAAGTTAATGAACGCATAACTATGTCTATATTACAGTCATAACAACATCAGAAAAGGTTTGATCATAGGCAAAAAATAAAACAGTAATTAAATAGTCAAAGAAAACATAAGCAAGATAATAAATATAGATAAAAAGTCACGCACATACGTTTTCGTGTGGTACGTGGAATTATATCCCAAGTGTAAACTATACTACCGTCCATTTAGAATCGGCTATGGAATCTACATCTGGGTTTTCATCCTATATACCACAGAAATGACGGTCGGATGTAGCCAATTAGGTGGCCGGATTTACTATGTGTAACACCCTTTCAGAGACATAATGCTACCAACAGGAGACATGATTGACCCATCTCCATAAGCCTCTAAATTTATAAAAAATTAGGCATGATGTATCCTAAAATTGGGCATCCTGGATCTCCGTCCAGCATCAAAATGAACCTGAAATAAACATCATATATCAAAATGGACCTCAGGTCCGTACCAACACATCAAAATCATCACCTAAGGGCTTCGTGCCCGTATCATCTATCAACATTCAAGGGCTTTGCCCACAACATCATAAGAAATCAAAATATTTATTTATTATTTACAAACAACATGCTCAACACGATAAATAAAATAATAAATCAAATGTCCTAAGCTTATAAAACTTCTCCAAAGACACTTGCTAGGATAACTATCGCTTGGGTGATCCGCGTCTCGAGCATGACTTCCATAACTGTCGTAGTTAACCATTCTGGAAGCCAACTTGCAAAACTAGCAAATTGGTTTGGTGTGAGTTTTAAAAACTCAGTAAGTAACCTTGCTAATATTACAAACTAACAAGTCAAACATATCAACATGTTATCAGATTTACTAAATTATTACAAGTTCAGATTTTATTAACTAGTTATTATCTTTTATACTTAGCCCATGTCAAATTTTCTAATACCTATTATCCAAAGCATACAAAACAAAACTTGAATACCATAGAGTATATCGTTTAATATCAAATCCACTTCAATCACATGAAACATGAAGTCATACATATATATTTTTATAATAATATCCATCTTTGAAACATGAAGTCACTCAAGATTCAGATAAATCAATATATGATTATCTATTAGACTGATATGAATTGCTTTGTTTAACGGATATTAAAAGTAATTCATTTATGTCTTGGACCAATCCTACATGATCTTATCATATAAAATGCCTCCATTCCCATGTCACCATATGAACGATCACTGATCAAGGTCTTCATACTATTATGAAATAGACCGTAGCTGTAGATAAACCACAAATAAAGTACCCGTCTTTATGAGCTCTCCACTTACTATTTTGGATTACTAATTTCAGACTTAAATCCTCACTTGTATAACATTTATATACTAAGTTTGAAAGTACATTAGTAACTAAGGGGATGCATGATGATTTATATATGCGAATTTAAAATAAACACTTTGATAAATGAAAACTTTATTGTTCATGTATTAAAATAAATTTCGTTTACAGATTACATCACGCTCTATAACATATATCCCAATAAGGACACATGTAACACCCTGATAATCCTGATGACTATTACGTTATGGGACACATGATACATGATATAAATAATCATGTTCGAACATGTATACACTCATGAAATGACTTTTGGACATTCGTAAATTTCTTGTGGTTCTGTTACATAATATATTCCAAGATTAAATCCGGACAACTTGTGATATTTTGGCTGCAACTGTTTCATACAATCTTCATTTTTTATGAACTTTATATCCTCAGATAGCTAAGACAAAGACCTATAACTTTTATGTTGGACATATTTTCAAATTCAAATCAGAAACAAGTCAAAATTAAGGTTGT
This sequence comes from Zanthoxylum bungeanum, assembly GCA_019454045.1. Lineage (NCBI taxonomy): Eukaryota > Viridiplantae > Streptophyta > Magnoliopsida > Sapindales > Rutaceae > Zanthoxylum > Zanthoxylum bungeanum. The sequence goes on from SKCR01005083.1 coordinate 128,454, forward strand.
TATAGTACATTCAAATGAGATCTAGAATGGGGTGAGGTGGCACAATCTTCACCACTATTTTCATCACAAAAATCAGCATTTTTCTCTATAAATATAGCACTATTCATCACCCATCTCAAAAGGCCAAAAATGTGAGTAGCCTAGAAATTTTTCCCCAAATTTCTTCATCTCTCAATACCATTCTTGAAGGTTAGGGTGATAATCTCAAGCTCATTTCTCAAGTGGGTAAGCTTCTAACTCTATTTCTTTCACTATTTTCAGTTTGGACAAAGGAACTATAGCTCTATGTTTGCACTTTGTATGCCCTAGAGTTTGAAGTGGCTCAATTGACTTTGAAAGTGTTGTTAGCATGCATTATGGGAAGTGTCATGATAGTAATAACATAGAATGAAGTCTTTATTTGTATGATTGAGTTGGGGGAATTGAATGTTGAGATTTGATGATATTTGAATAATTGATGTTGTGTTTAGGTTTGCGTTTGACTCTTGAACAAGGGTATTTAAATTTAGAGAATTGTTTATATAAATGTGTTAGTGTGATGGTGGGGATTGCATTAAGTATTGTTATTGGAAGAGTTGGTGTTAGGCCCTAAAATTGGGCCAATGTCGTGACGCTAGGCCCCAGCATCGTGACTCATAACAAACAGAAGAACTCTGCTTCGATTCTATTTGAATGGGCATTGCGACACCCAACACTCAGCGTCGCGACGGGAAATAAACAGAGGCTCTGCCTCGGGTTTGATCAGGTGAGCGTCGCGACATGTGGAGTCGGGTGTCGCGATGCAAAATAGAGCATGCTCTCTGTCTAGTTCTGTTTACATGGGCGTCGTGACGCGCCAGACCTGGCATCGCGACGTTAGGCAGAAACAACTTCATTTCATTTCACATCCAATTTTAAATATTAGAGGCCACACTAAGGGTTTCGTATCAACACATATATATTCCTTATGACAAGTCGTAAGTATGATACGCCATGTAATGATAACAAGTACTTGAATGGATAAACTTAGCCTAATTCTGAAATATTTTCCTCGACCTATATTCTAATCAAGTTTACCAATTATAGATCATCGCAGGAATCGCAAATCCCTTCGGTAAAGTGAAGCCATGTCAGCTGGACTCCAAATATGTGAGTGGACTCTTTTTTTTATCAAATTGATTTTATTTATATGTTTTTGAATTGAGACTTACTTTTACGTAATATGACGTTAGCCAAGTTTGATATCCAGTTATTTTTAAGAATGAGAATGATTTGAGGAATTGTGATTTTGAAAGTATGATTTCTATGATTTTTGAGATTGGGGGAAAAACCCAATCTATAGGTTTTTGGAATTGACGGACATGGATTTGATTTTAGCGGCATGGGGGAGAAACCCACCTCAGATGTGACTTATGGAATTGATGGTTACTGGAATTGACGGATTAAACATGTGCATATATAGAGCAGAACTATGGGGACGACGATACGTAACGCCCCAAGACCACCCCCAAGACCACCTGATTTCAGGGCTAAAGGGACGGCGATACGTAACGCTTCGAGACCCTAGATTCAGGGACATGATAGTGGCATGCATTGGGGGATCACGATATGTAACGCCCCAATGTCATGGATTTGCACACCTGGCTCCAGTTCAGTGGCTTGGGAAACGACGATACATAACGCCCCAAGACCACTAGATTACGCGCATAGGGGGACGGCGATACGTAACGCCCCCATGCGTCAAGTTTTCTACAGATACTCAGGGACATGGATTTCATAACGATGGTTTTATAAAAGAGCTTTTACGAGAAACAGTTTTATAAGAAATTCAGAGTTTTACAGAAAGAAATGTTTCTAGAAAATTTCACAGAAATAGATTTGATATTTTGAAAAGAAAGAGTTTTTGGAAAAGACAGCTCTTTTGAAAGGTTTAAGTTTTACAACAACAGATTTCAAAAGTATTTTAGTTTTTTCGTTTCAAACCATCCACTCACTAGGTCGTTCATGTTGGACAATTATGACCCATAGCGTCATTATTTGTAAAAGACATTGTGGTTTTTGTATAAATTAACTATGTGACCATGGAAATTGTATTTTATCATTTTTTAATTTGATTACTTGAATATATAAATGATAAAAGTCTTTATGATTAGTTCCAGATTATAAGATATGAGACAATATCAATCCATAAAGGTTTAATCATTTAATATCCATAGTCGTAGTATTATCGAGACTGGACATCGATAATGCGGGTTAGACTAGTATTGCACTTGTGCGTGTTATGAAAGCGTAACATTATAGTTCTCATATATTTAAGTATTGGATACTGATGCAAGTGTGATAGGAGGTTGTGTTTATCGATGGTACGGAAACAGCTTCGCTCTGGATAGACCCATCGGATTCCCATTGGTAGTATGACTATGTGTCTATGGGAATCTGAATCAGGGTAGGTGTATTTGGTCTTAAGTTGAGACTTACATCGCTAGTACTTGCGACAATCAATACGCTTTGGTTTTGGTCGTCCGGGACTTTAACAGGTTCTGTGTATGCCTCTTCTGGGTTTATTGAGAATCGTAGTGTATTGGGTGTGATGTCAAGACGAAAGTATCACTTCAGTCATATGGAGATGATGATCACGCAGGGATACAGAACTGGTACTCTAATGTGTTGCAACCATCGGGATAATATGACAAGGTCATGATTATCCGATTAAAGAGACTAGTTGCTTGTGATCCGATATATGCTTCGTACGAGACAAACACTATTCCAGCCCCAGGCCTTGCATGTGACATCTGATACTGGATCGCTATACGCAATACTACGTATACTACGTCTGACATAGATTATATATTCCTTTAAGAATATTTCTGGTGAATTGGGTAGGCATGGTGCTTTGCTAGAAGCCAACCATGTCTCGTAAATCGGTAAAAACGTGGTACGAGGTACGCACGTGTTCGGATAGTCCGACAACCAGATTTACTGCCAACATATCCAGGGATCTCATGGGTCGCTTCCCGAAGATTCACCGATGACATATGATTCGAACATAATTAATCTAGGATTAATTGCGGAGAGATTTTATCTGTGATAAAATACTATTAGAAGAGAGAGAACGATTAATTTGGAATTAATCGATAAAATAATATATTCGATATATTAAATGAAATTAGATTTCATAACGGAAGTAAATTTGGATTTTAATTTGGGCGAACGAATTAATTTAGAATTAATTCGCGAGCGACATGAATAGTAATTTTGCTAGGCATAATTATTTAATTAAATTTGATTTAATTACGTCGCAACGGAAAATTTGTTAATTCAGAATTAACGAACCCGAGCCCGAAATGTGGTTCCGGGCCGACTCGAATTTTGAATTTAGTAGGGCCTACATGTCACATCACAAGTCACATCACTTGTCACTTTATTCACTTTTTGGTGATGGAAGTTAGTGAAGACTTTTGAGATAACTTGTTTCTTACACAAGTTGAAATGATGATAGACTTTTACCTAAACTTTGTTTTGGTATATCTTATTTTGATTTTGGAAATCATTTAACACATGTCAACATTTCCTTCTCATCTCTCTCTCTCAAAACGCACTCTCCATCTCTTTTGCAAGGCTTGGCCGAAACTCACCAAGGAGAAGAAGAAAAATTGTTGCAATTTTTCTAAGTGCTAGCACACCAAAGATTCATACAAAGGTTATAGGGAAACCAATTCCAAGAGCTTGGAATCCATCTCAAAGCTTGGAGCTTGGACATCATCTTCAAAGCGAAAACTTGTTGACTTTCAAAGGGATCAAATTTTATTCTACACACATCCTACAATCCGATCAAAGTGAGTATATTTCCGCTATTCTCCTTTACGTATTCACATTATTTCATGCTTGGATTGATCTTGGGATGACTTTAGAAACCCAACAATGGTATCATGGAGCCTATTTGAGCATGAAATTTGATTAGGGTTTGTATACTTAAATTTTGGTAAATTTGATTTGAGCATGATTTGATCAAATTATTTGTTTGAGTATACTTGTATGTTGATAACTTAGAGTTATGCATGATCAATTTTAGGAAAAATTAATTGGATTAATTTTCCCCAAATATACTATGTTGGCCGAATCTTAGTGAACCCTAGGTCATGGTGATTTTTGTTTTTTAAACCATTGGATGTGTTTAAATACTTGTGATATATTGATTTGTGATTTAATCGGATTGAAATCGAAATCGGATATAAAATCCTTCAAATTGCCGTGACTTGAGAAGCATGAAAATGAGTTGATTTTGTTTCAATAATGTTGGACATGTGTTGAAAATATTAATGCATGATTAATTGATTAAATTAGTATTTTGGAAATATTAATTTAGATAATTAATTAGTGCAATACACTTTAATTAATTAATTTTTGAAATTTGAAAATTAGAATTTAATTAATTGGGCTTAATTTGGAATTGGGCTAAATATATTATATTTGGGCCTAATGGGCTTGGTTGGGCCAAATTGGTTTAGGACAATTGGATTGGATCCAAATTGGGTCTAAAACCATTCCATTAAGTCCAAATATAACAAATGGGCCTTTAAACATTTAATTGGGCCTAATGGGCCAAAATTGATTTCTTGGCAAATAAGGTGATTCCTTACTTGGGCCTTGGTATTTGGGTTTGACCCATATTACCAAAGCTCATGCCTTAAGAAATTAATTGAAAGCCCATTGGATTTTAATTAAATGGACATTGGATGTTAATTGGGCTTTGAGACCCATTAAGGTTAGATTTAGAATCTAAGTCGTAAAGGCGCATTAAAAAGTGTAATTATTTAATTTGGAATTAAATATAGAATTAGTATTGAATATAAATTAAATTAGATTTAAAATGTAGTTCGATATAATTCAAGAATTCGTACTTTGAGTACTTATTCTAAAACGAGTTGGA